>JAZKJV010010935.1:0-458262 GCA_037367405.1 Ottelia alismoides | reverse complement strand
TTCATAGGATGGTGTTTGAAACCTGGAGAGAACCAGACAGAAGAAAGAATCAAACCTCTTCAGAAACAAAACATTTGTCCTTCCGACAAACATAAAAACAAAGGCTTCATAGTTTCCTTGTGTAGCCATATGATCCACGTTTTTCTCCTCAATTTATTTACTTTCCCTTTCAAAATCATTGGGCTATTGGTTAAGTAAAATCATTAGTCATAAAAAAAACGTCCACATCAACTCCAAAAATAATCCAGCTCAATACCAAGACAAGGGGGCAAAACTCCACATTGTTCGCAGTCTCACTCCAACTGATTGACAAAAGATTACGGAGGTGAAGGATATAACTAATTCTGGAGTTGTGCCGATCACTCTGCAACTGCAACTATCCTTCCCCTTGTTAGGCATGGAGGCTGCGTAGAATCCCATGAAAGTAACCCCCTGTCATTATAAAAGATACCACGGAAACAACTCCAGCAGGAAATATCTTTCCCGATCGCTTGAAACGAGAGCCCATCACCGCAAGAAGCGCTGCAGATAAACCTGCATCAAAGAAATAAAGAAACATTAGCAGTATATTGCAGCCAGTTAGGCATTGAAACTTTAATGCCATAGACAATGTGATTGTTTCATTGCCTGACCTAGGCCCACAGATGATGCAAAAACTGGATGGACAGGGAGCTGTGTGTGCACAAAGAACAAGAGCAAGGCGGAAGAACCCCCAGCAATCAATGACTTTTGACTTCCACTTTTGAGGTAGCCGATGGCTCCACCAACTGTACATGGAGAAAATTTACTGAGAGAAATGCCTGAGTATGCAGCAAAAAAAACAACAATGTTTTCGGAATAAAGGCATGCCATCCATTTAGGCTACATATAAAGTTTCTAGATCATTTGTAGCAGTTGTCTGTTACTATCGTAACTAAAATAATTGTCCTGATCCAGGCCTGATTGCAGTGAGTGAGTTGGTTACATGCGTGTGACATCTTACATGTTCAATGTAAGTTCATTGTTCACCACTGCAGTCTGTCATTTTATTCTATTACTCATGGACCCATAGTTGCTGCATCCAAATTGAGTAAATAACGGGGAAAGAAAAAAATAGTTTAACGGCCATTTTAAAGGCATGTATGCCTGTAGGCACCATGGAAAAACCCTACCTATCTCAATTTCTTTAGCTCTTAAATGTCCAAACAGCCTGACCATGGGTCACTTTGTCAGACATGGAACTCTCGACATGCTACTACTTGTCTGTGAAGCACGCTAGCATAATAGAGAAGAAAGGACAATTGACCCATCCAACCTGATAGTAGGATTCCAGTGATAAAAAAGAGATCTGCTTTTGCTGCAGCCTCTGTAACAACACAGGCCTAAATCCAAGTTGAATTAAGTAACATTAACCCTAATACCTTACTAGATTTAGAACAATATTAGACACAATGCTGCCATCATAGGTGTTATCCCATCTTTTTCTAGCTTTCCACGTGGATGATTTTAGGTTGCTGCAGTCTATGATTCCTTGCTCTACCCTGATGGCCACATATCAATGACCGAGTTCCTTGTATTCGCTTTTAACCACCCATAATATTTTTCAAAAAAAAAAATGCCTCCTCTACTGAACTGCAAACAAGGATTGCATACATGCACGAACTATGCTAGTGTTATTTGTATTTGCTTCCTTGCAACACCAAGATAAAATATAGACCCAAAAAGTCAAATGAAACGAAATGCAATCTCTCTAAGAGGTCTCTACTGTTACTATACATAGTATAATGAAAGCCGAGATAGTTTTCACAAAGACTGCGTAAGTTTCCAATTACTTACCATCCTTCAACCAGTGTCACCATTATAAATCAGCGCCTCAATTAAGACAGATAACCCCATTGTCAAACACCGTTTGGGACTCTATGAAGGAGACATACAAACAAAAGATTCATCACTCTCCACATGTATAGTACTAATCATTAAGAACACTGGGGGGGGGGGGGGGGGGCTAGAAATTTTATTGAGGGACTGAAAGCAAGTATAAGAAATATTAATAATGCTATGAAATAAACCTTTTTGGATGGCCATTCTCCATGTGTATGATCATTGTTCATATATGTATTTTTGTAAATAGGAATAGGAGAACTCAATCAAATCATTTAAATGAAATATCTAGGATAACCTAACTTAATTACTAATCTAACTATATAAGATATGGATGTGCTTGATATTTTCCAATTCATGTTAGGATATTCACGTATCTTAACAGATAATGATGGATGACTAGAAGAAAAATAATTTTAATAACACATGTGGTGTACCACTATCTTAAAAAATAATTGGGTAAATAAGGATATTTATTGATATTTATCAATTATTTTTTTTGAATAAAAACGAGGGGGAGCACTCCCAAGATGGGAGTCACCACACCACAAATATCATTGATTTGCAAGAAGGTACATCAACCGGAAATTTATAACAACAACAACAAAGCCTTTTCCCACAATTAAGTAGGGTCGGCTACATGGATTCTTCGCTTCCATTCAGATCTATCTTGGGTCAATCTCGGACTTATATCCAAAAAAACTAAGATCCCTTCGTATAGTCTCTTTCCAACACTTCTTGGGCCGTCCTCGCCCTCTCTTAGCCGGCTCAACATCCCAACACTCGCATCTCCTAACTGGTGCATCAGTTGACCTTCTTTGCAAATGACCAAACCATCTTAAGCAGTTTTCTCGCATCTTATCCTCGATCGGAGCTACACCAACTTTCTTTCTGATTGCATCATTCCGAATCCGATCGTGTATGCCCACACATCCATCTTAGCATTTTCATTTCTGCTACAAGCCATTCTCTGCACATGTCTATGGTTCACATGCCAACATTCAGAACCATAAAGCATAGCAGGTCTCACGGCTGCTTTGTAAAACTCAATTATAAAAAAACGATATAATGAGTGTGATATATATATATATAATATGCATTATCTAGCATATTTTGAAAATCTAAGCTTATGAACTAAAGTTGTATATGGAGATTAATTGCTAATATGAAAATCTTTTTGATCAAATACATATTGCACATTAGAGAAAAATAGGTAGGTAAAAACATGCATTGCATATATCTGTTTGACCTGAATTTTTTTAGCAACTATTGTTAGCATTGCAATTACTCGATCTGTAAGTTTGGATCTCCAAAAAAAATTCAACAAATTATAATAGACGGGAAATGGGAAGTTTAAGAAAAGAAAATTTACCGTACTTTACACATAAGAGAATTCAAAATTATTTAGGAAACATATAAATAATTTAAAATTTTATTTAGAAAACGCGGAACCAACACTTTTAGTTCTAATCCATGAATGTGATGGTAGAGATGGGGGTAACCCGGATCCAAACACAGGTTGCGCGATTTGTAGTCTGGGTAACCTTGCAACCAAACAAGCAAGCATCGAGCATGAATCACAATCAACGTAGTGTGTTTCAGCATTTGGTTCCGAATGGATCTCAGCCCTAAGCATTTGAAACAATTCGCAACACTGAATAAAATTCTCTCCAATCAATATGAGGTGCATTGCCGTAATATAAAGCAATATGATCCGCTTATATGTAATGTAAACACAGATGTTTTGTAGCGTTCATCATTCATGCAGATACGACATAGATAGGGACACAAGTGTTAGCGGCAAAATTTGCAGGTGTATTAGTGTAAAAAATCCCTGATCTAATTGGCACTGGTAAGAAAGTTCTGATTAACAAAGTTGTGGAACAATCTTATGCCCAAAATCAATTCCACGACAACATCAAACAGGACATCGGAATTGTAAGAAAGAATATCGTAAAAGACGGGAAAAACACAAGAATCCGACGGTCACCTCCGACGAGAGCCGCGTAGGCGAGCGTGAGCTTCTGGGACATGGAGAACCCCGACATCTTCTTCTTCTTCTGCTCGTCGCCCTCGCTTCCACCACCGTTGTCCCCGCGATCTCCGCCGCCACCAGAAGACCCTCGTCCGCCCTCTCCTCCTCCTCCTCCTCCCGCGAGCTCGACCTCGATCGGTTCCTTGACTAGGCCCTCGTCGGCTGCTCTGCAGAGGAGGTGGCGTTGGGGGGAAGGGAGAGGTGTGCGGAAGGAGAGGGAGAGGGGGCGAGGGGGGAGAGAAGAAGAGGAAATGGGACGGGGCGTGGGGGAGGAGAGGGGAGGAGTGAACCGCGAGGTGACGATGGTGTGCATTTTTCTCTTGTGGGTGTTGGGGTTTGTGAGCGGAGTGGAATGGGGGGTAGTTGAGTCAATGAGAGGGGGGAGAGAGAGGGAGGGGGTGTTTGGTATCTGTGGGCGGATTGAGCAATGAGCATTTGTTTGTTATTAAAATTAAAAATTATTCACTTTTTTTCAGGGCTGATTTCTAATTGTACTTTCATATTGTATGCCCTCATTATTATGATTTTGTTGATTAAATGGAAAGAAAGGGGATTACTTGATGAAAGTAGTTGGTTAGTGTTATGTTAGCAGATAAACTAGAGGTGTACTTTATTTAAAATATAATACATGAAACATCTGAGGAATATACCCGCCTAAATTGAAGTGGATAAGATCGCACTAAAATATTATTTGATGGATTGTACCTACTTAAAGAGGCGTCCAAGCCTAGTTCAGACCTCTTCTTAAGTCCTAACAAACCCTGGAGCCTCATCAACACCTAGATTGTGCCCTCTCCTACGATCAGTCGACATTTTCTACAAATCTTACGAAAAGAAGAACTTAACTTCATGTTTATATTTCCAAGTGTTTTCTTTTTAATCATGAATATACTTATTGAAAGAATAACCACCCTTTAATTGCGAAACACAAATTCTATTTCAATGATGAAGATGCTTGAAAATACCTAACAGTTTGAATTCTTGTTGCAAAGTCTATGAATTATATGCTCTTATTGAATCATAATGAATTCAATTTTGACTCTAAAGGGAGGAGGGTTTTTCACTTCTTATAATCCGACAAGTAATCAAGTGATCAGACTTACGAAGTCTCATTTAAAAATTCCTATCTGTTTTGCTCGTTGTTCACTATTACATGTAAAACATTTTCTAAAGCACATGTCTAAAATTGTGGTTTGCGATTTTTTTACAAGATAGCTCTGTTCAACCCTTACAAGATTACTTCTATATATGTTGATTATCTTTATCCTGAGGTTTACAAAATTACTACCAATGTAATTGACACATATTCATACATATTAACATGAGTGCAAATCAATATTACAATGATTGAACGAATATAATCAATTAGAGAATTATAAGATCATGATAATACTTAATTCCCTTTACGACATAATAAACAACACTATTTTAAAAAATAAAAAATAAAATCAAATTCCATTGCACAAACATCTAAAAAATAAAATACTATTGAGATAATAATTCATAAAAGTACTCATTAAGGTTTTTTCTTAAAGAAGATTTTGTCCCCGGTATAACATTGCATAAAGTTTGACAATCATGTCCCATGCTATGATGGCTCGCAATCGAGGACAATGCATTTTCACCAAAATCATCCTCGAAAGTATCTCAAAGAACCACACACCAATAAAGATTAAAAAGTTAAGAAGAGAAAGAGAGAATGATCACATGTGTGTTAAACCTTGGAATTGGAGAAGATATACAACTCTGTCAAAGATGAATTCAAAATTTGTTACATCTAAGAAGATGACTGTTGGACTTCTACAAATGGAAAGAGTACCTAAAGCATTTATTAGAATCGAAATATTTGGATTAAATAATAATCATACATATTAATTTATCCAAAATACAAACTATTATGTAGAAAATATCTGAGATCTAATTGACTCTATCAAGTCGAATCCCAAGTCCTATGCTTAAGCTAGAGCAGGAGCATGCGTGCTTTTGTAGGTACCTGTAAATCCCCTTCATCTTATTACATAAGCTAGGGAAAAACCCATATATAATTTCATTGAAATTTAACACCAAGCAATATGATACTCAAGCATCAGTCACATATTAACCAATGCTTGCAATCATGAATTCACACCCTCAATTGAGCACCCAAATTAGTGCTCGATACCCTTAAAAATAAATACCATAGGAGTTCATATTAAAAAATCAACGGGATAAGAGAAACATCTTTTGACTATAATACCTTGCTTTATGAAAGATATCTTTTTACTTGAACTTCTATATGAGTTAACTACTTTTATCCTCACATGAAAGAGGTGAAATATATCTTGAATTTTATATCTTAATGTAGAAATATCTGATGGAAACAATTAAGTGATGTTCTTGGTGACAATATTCATAGGTAGTGCTTTCAAAGCCATATATCATATCTTTCTTAAGATATGTGTCTAGAGTAGATCATATTTCTTTTACTAAGATCCTAGGTAACATTCACATATGGGGCATTCTCCAGGGATGCATTGTCAATATCTTACTATACTGTTTCAACCTTCTCTCTTTCTTTGAATGTAACTTAAAAGCAGTTAGGCTTCCAAGAAAAAATATATGCATGAGCATGGAATAATATTGCTGACTAGTTCTTCAAATAGCCCGTTATCACTATGTTGAAACTTCATATGATCTCCACTTAGTTTAGGTCGGGTCGCTACTTTAGATGAACTCCAAATGAGTCTTAATTACATCTTAAGCCTCGACTTTTGGACTAAAGATGTATATAGATACTTATTTAGTAACACAAATATGTTATATTAAGATTCAATTAAATTTAAATGCATCATATCTCGAACACTGAATCTCTTGAGGTCTTAAAACAAATATGAATGTTTTCCTTCCTTATTAAATGCTGAAGTTGTAATCTTAGCAATTATGATCATACTTCCATAATGCATTGAGATTGTCAAAACCAGCTTACTCACCATAAAAAAATTAAAAAGATATTATGTTATCAATTCAGCTTCAATTCTAGAAGTGTCAGAGTGCACATATTAACCTCAAAGATATACGATGAATCGGCAATTCATAATCTTTATTCATTCATATTGGCTTAAAAATCCTTTACAAAAAACCTTTAAATATCATTAATCCACATCTCTTAATAAAACTAACAGTATCTGTTAGTATTATATTATTGCCATTATTTTAACCCAAGATAAATGAATAAAGAAGAAAAGAAAAAGAAAGAAAAGAAGGTTGTATATATGTAATAAATACAACCTGATCCTTATCTCGAGAGTAGGTCGAGCATTGACCTAATCGATAAGGAATAAAGTAGGGGAAGATATGATCCTTAACTTATAAAACATCTCGAAAAATCAAGTTTGCATTGTATATACTCATTATTATTCATTTTGTACATATCTTGTACTATTTTATTTATCATTATTCGACCTCAAATAAAAATATTTTATTCATAAAACTTGTATATAAAAAGTTTTTTTAAATAATAAAATTATTTACAAAAATAAATCGTGTACAAAATAAAAGGTATAATACTTAGAAAAGGCCGCAAAACAAAAATTGAAAGCTTAATATTTCTCCATATGAACTCAAAATGAATCAAACTCACATTCATTGTGATTAAAATTAAATAATCTTTATAATGAAAGTTGTTTCATAAAATTTGAAGTTAAGATGTAGAAATCGACTTTTTGAGGTGTAATTGAACATGCACAAATGTATATCACTAGTATATATTTTATTCTTTATATTTTTGTATATATTGTATTTTTAATATGTTGTAAATAAGTTATATTAGTAACAGAAAAATAATCAAAGTTAAGAATAACTAAAAATAAATAAGTGTATTGATTTGTGAAGGAATCGAGGTGAAGATTAGTGACGATAACATTCAGAAGAGAGATTCTTTTAGATATCTGGGATCTATTTTGCAACATGATGGGGAAATTGATGGAGATGTTACTAATAGAATAAATGCAGGCTGGCTAAAGTGGAGAGGAGCCTCCGATGTTCTCTGTGATAAGAAAATTCCTTTAAAAATTAAAGGAAAGTTTTACAAAGCAGCCGTGAGACCTGCTATGCTTTATGGTTCTGAATGTTGGCCTGTGAACCATAGACATGTGCAGAGAATGGTTGTAGCAGAAATGAAAATGCTAAGATGGATGTGTGGGACATACATGTAAAGATCAGATTCGGAATGATGTAATCAGAAAGAAAGTTGGTGTAGCTCCGATCGAGGATAAATGCGAGAAAACCGCTTAAGATGGTCTCGTCATTTGCAAAGAAGGTCAACTGATGCACCGGTTAGGAGATGCGAGCGTTGGGATGTTGAGCCGGCTAAGAGAGGGCGAGGACATCCCAAGAAGTATTGGAAAGAGACCATATGAAGGGATCTTAGTTTTTTGGATATAAGTCCGAGATTGACCAAAGATAGATCTAAATGGAGGCGAAGAATCCATGTAGCCGACCCTACTTAATTGTGGGAAAAGGCTTTGTTGTTGTTGTTGTATTATTATGTAGGTATAGTGTACTTATATTGTACATGTTTGTATTTATTTGTACTATTAAATAAATACATAAAAATAAAATAAAAATTTAGTTATAAACCATGAATTATTATTTAAATAAATAATATATAATTTAATGTGTATATTTGTAAAAATAAATAATTAAATATGTATACTATGTATATATGCAATTCATACACGTAAATACCTATATTTGAATAATTTAACCTTGTAATTAAATGATTCACTTTATTATAGATCACCAGTATCTTAATCATTTTCTAATTTAAGGTCATTTACTATTTATTTTGTATTTATTTCTAACTATTTTTTATTATTTTGTTATTAGTATTTGGACTTATTCGGGCTCAAACCTGATTGGTCCAAACAGGTCTGTTGGCCAGAGACAACTTCCCCTCCCTTCCAAACCCTACTCCAAGTCGTAAGACCCACCTCTTTTCTTATTTTTCTCGCCAGATCCTGGACTCATTTGGATCCAATTTCTTTACCCAATTAGCCATCTAATAATTATGATCCACGCCCGAGTAAAACGTTGCCTGATTCACTTTATTTCATGTGCCTTCTTTCATTTGAATTTCATATTTTTCTCGCGTATAAAGGGAGCTCTAGATTCTTCTTCCATCGATGATACGCTTTTAACCGTACCCAATTCTACCATGAGATCGAACTTTAAGAGATAGCGATCAGCGATAGAGGTCGATTGCCTTCGAGTGGGAGTGTGTGAGATCGGGAGGAGTCAAGATTCATCCATCAACGAAGCTCTGACAATGTCGCGTCGAGTTTCTGCGAGCTTTCACACTCGTATCGAGGAAAAAATTCACCCTCGTTCCATCCTTTTCTACGGCAAGTACTTGTATCCTAGATTTAATTCAATTTTATCTTCATTTCAGTTAATTTATTTCTGTTTTCAGTAACAATAGGCCAAGATCCACATCCGATCATCAGATCGGAGGTTATCCCCTTCGTTTTGATTCAATCCAAACTATCCCCTTCATCTCATGATCATTTACCGCCTCTTTATACCTTGATTCATAACCTTATCACCTCATCATCAGATCCGAGATCGGATCTCCAATTGTCGTACATCAGATATCATCATTCCACTCTCTCTTCTTGCTGTTTGAATAACCACAAGGTTGAAGAGCCTCTTCTTGAGCCTCCAAATAAGATGCTTGTCACCTAGACGTTGTTGAAGTGTAGATTGAACGAAGTAAGATCGCATCTGGATGTTGAGGCGGAGCACCTCCGGGTCCCTTCTCAATGGGATATGGATCCTTGATCACCATCCATTACACGGAACCTCCAGAGCTGTTGTTTAGGACCATCATAGCATCGATCCAAGATGAAACGAGCGAGATCGACTCAATCGGGATTTGCCTGGAGCATCATTCATTGTTGTTCTTCCAAGTCGCTTATCCACTATACAATTAGAGAGGAGAGGCATCGGATTCAATCACCACCGTTGATTGGCTCCCAATATGGAGCCGCACGATCCGATCCAAAGCTTCGATCAGGACCACACGTCGACTCCGCACCCTCATGTGCGAGATACGCCATCTCAGTGAAAATTGTACTCTTTTTCCTTTCATTCCTGCTAATTGCAATTATGTCTGTTGTATGTTTATAAAGTTATGAATAACTTCTCATACGCCCCTTAGTTCTCATATTTGCATTAAAGTTTGATAGAATTGAACTCACGTGTATATACATGATATTTGTATATATTTTTGTGATTCATCCTGGAATTTATAGTAGTTAATAATTGATGAAAGTTGTTAAATAATTATGTTTAATCCTTATTCTACTGTGTCTGTGATTTCCACGTGTTCTGTTGGATCTTTTGCATATTTGTTCTTGGAGTTTTTTATAGTGTTAATAATTGCACTGATATTTCTAATTAAGGGCATAATAACCTTTCATCTGATGCATTTTATTTTAATGTTTGATTTTCTTTGATTATTTTGATTCCTTTATTTAAAAAATCTACAAAGATTTCTCTAACTTCATTAACTTTTGTTTTGAAAAACTAACTTCAATTTTCTAATTTTAAAAATTCAGAAACACCTTGTTTTTCACTATTTGAACTTTAAAATTACATAAAAATTCAAAAATTGTTTGAAAAATCTAAAAAATCACATATCTTACTTTTAATGTATTTTATCATAGACGAAAAATACAAACAAAAACCTTAAAAATTCAACTATTCTTAAAAAAATTTAAAAATCATATAAATTCACAGAAAATAATAAAAATACATTCTTGTTCTTATTTAAATCTTAATAAAAATAACTTTATGTAAAAATTATTTTCAGAATTTTTGTCTCTATTTTCTATTTTAAAAATCACAAAAACAATAGCTTGTTATGCTTTGTAAATTGCTTTCAACTTTAATCCTTTTTATAATCCATTAAAAATATTTAAATATCACAAAAAGCACTAAAAATTGAGAAAATTTATAAAACATAATTTTTTTATTTTTATTTTGATTTTATTTTACCTTTTTTAAAAATCTAAAAAAGGATTTAATTTCATTATTTGTATATATATATTCATAATTGATTTTAAAAGTAAAAAAATAAATAAAATTCAAATTAAAATCATATAAAAAATTAAAATCAGAAAAATTAAAAAATATAAAACATTAAAATTTTATGAAAAATTCATAAAATTTCATTAAAAATACATAAAATCAGAAAAGAAATTAAAAAACCTACATTAATTAGAAATAATTAATTACCCCATCATTTATTTGTGGCCTCCTTGAGTTCGGTCATGGAAGCTATACATGGTTAAATGAAAAGTAAATTACTTTAATAATTTTTTAATTCAGAATTTCTTCGGTTGCAACGACATTCTTTACATAATTACAAAAATCCTGATAAGTTCCTTGAACAAAATCAAATGGCGTCATTACCTCCTCGGCAACTGCGAGGGTAGTTAGGTTTCTTGTTTTTCTTCTTCTACGTGTCTACAATTTTTCTCTCTCTCTTTTATCTTGCAATTTATTTCTTCATATTTTGATTAAAATTGTTCTAATGATCTTTTTGTTTCAACTTTTGTTGCGAGGATCCGCGGAGTGAGGGAGGACCTCTTAGGAGAGACGACTCACCCAAGCGAGGCGGAGGCCAACTGATCGAGTCCAACCAACAGAAGAGAGCATTAGAGGCAAAGCAAGAAGCCGAGGAGTAGAACTTTCTTTTAGCATGCTTTTCTGATTTCTTTTGTGAGAGAGTGCAGCTTAGATTTGTTTTCTCGCATTTAGTTGAAGGGGCACACTAAGGTGATTTGTAGAAACTTATGGACCCTTATTTAGAGGTATGTTTCACCGAATGCCGGTGCACTTAGGGAACCTTACCATTAGTTTTTCATGTGTTTCTTCTTCTTTTTCTTCCTCATTTTTTCTCATTGTTTCTTGAGATTTGAGTTTTTTGACTTATTTCCATTTTATGTCTTCATTGATTAAGCCCTTGGAATTTAGGACTTGTTGATCGGTTAACTTAGGCCCAAACTCTAATAAGATATTATGTTCCTATAATTCTATATTGATTTGGACTTAGATCAAATAAAACCATTCTTCTCGACAATAGAAGTTTATGTTCTAGGGCGATTTCATAATTGCATCATATAAATTAGTTTAAATTTATGCACGCATCGTTTTGCACGTAGATTGTTGAAGCAAGGTATTGAAATAGCCAAAGAGGCAAGGTAGAGGTCATGTGTGCTCACAAGGCGAGCCACACAATCATTGAAGTGACCTCTTGCAAGGACCTCCGGACTAAAATTCAACAATCAACCCACAATATAAAAATCAAGAAATGCAATATAGATGCGGATCAAAATTTATTATACCCTACGATAAATGTGTATAGTGGACAAGCATGCATGGGTCGAGCATAGGGAACACGGGATGTAGCAGGGATTATTTAAAAATAAATAATGCAAGTGTATATAAGTATGCACAAGATCAATCAATGTTATTATGAGTTTTTATTTAAATAAAATAATTCCTTTTAATTATATTTTTGTAATTTGCAATTTTAAATTTCCAATTTTTTATTTCTTTCTAATTAAATAATGTATAAATAAGATATATATAAGAATATATATAAAGATATATAAGGTAAAATATATAATAAGTATTGTATAACGTAATATATAATAAATATACAAAAATCAGAAAATAACTAAAAAGAGCAGTCCTTTTTATTTTTTAAAGGTTAATAATGTATTTATAGTACTATTAATAATTAATAATTATATAAGATGTGTAAAATAATAAATAAGTATATAAAGGCTAAATAGGGTATATGATTTATAAATATAGATAAAAATAATTGAAAATAACAAAATGAAATTTTTTATATTTTTCAAATATTTTTGGTTTTGTGAATTTTTAGAGAATTTTTACAGATTTTTTGTATTTTTAAAATCAGAAATAGGTTAAAATAATAACTTTTGAAATAGACAGAACTGATTTGAAAATGAAAAATAGTAAATGGTTTGAAATTCCCCAAAATCAATTTTAATAGTTAGAAAATAGTATATATAAAAATATGAAGTAGAAACTAATTTTTTCATGATTTTTGAAAATGTTTTGTAGTTTTTTAGTTTAACCAAGGGTTTGTTAATTTTAAGAGTTTCTTTGATATTTTTCGGATTTTTGTTTTGGAGTTTGAAAATATATAAATAGAAGGTAGTTTTTTAGAATTTTTAGAAAAGGTTTTATAATTTTTTTATTTTTAAGTCAAACAAGCAATGTTATAGCTCTTTTATTTTTAATAAATAATAAATGCATGCAAAATGGAAAATAAAAATGTTAACATGAACAAGAAACCAATCACGCATATACATCTGTTTTTGCATAAAATTTAGATCAATGGAGATATTTTTAATAAAAATAAATGCATAAATGAAAATAAATCAGACTGGCAGGGGTATTTTTGCAAACAAAATATAGTTCATGGGCAAAAGTGTAAAATAACTAGAAAGTTTGAACTTCAGCTTGATTATTAAATACTAAATAGCAATTATTAAAAATTTTTTGGGGTGGGGGGGGAGAGTACGCCTGCAAATATATCCCCTCACATGGGGTTCCAAGTGAGGTGACTTTGAACTGGACTTAAAATATAAGTACAAAATACTTGTATTTTGGAATTTTTATTTTTACCTTATATAATTATACATGTAATTTTATTTTTTTTATTTTTATATACATTTAAATATTTTTATTATATTTTTTGGGTTAATATGTACACGTAATTAATTATGTATTATGCATTATAGGTATATACTATATTTTACCTATGCTTTGAAATGCATTATTTATTTTGATTTTATTTTAATGGTTTTTTTCTAATTAAATTATTTACATATATTTCAAATAATATATACAGTTTTATAAAAATAAAAGAATTTGTAAAATACAAAGAATAAATATTTTGAATAAAATATACATGTATATTGCATAATGAGTGTCCAAAACCTAACTTTTTGCATCTTAGCACAAAATTAGATGAAACCACCTTCATTAAATAGCTGATAAAATTTAATATACAATTAAAGGTGATTTGGTCCATTTTGATAGCAATATGGAGAAGATACAGGTGTGTGAAGTTTTTATTTTTTTTCTTTTTATTTTGTGTGTCCTGGACACACTATGCATTATTTTTTATGTGAACTCAATTTTTTATTTTTCCTTGTATTATCTACAACTTTCATTTACAAAGTTTATTGATTTGAGCTATAAATAATAAAGAATAAATTAGGTCCCAAAAATCAATTATAGATGAATTAAAAAATTAGTGTCTTTATGTATATTTTCTGCAATTCATCTGTCATATCTCCCATGACTTTATTCATTGTCGACCAAGTCATCATGATGATTGGATATCGGGATCTAGGATCATTCAACACCTATGGTGTTTCATTTCTTTTTCTTTTCTTTCTTTATTCTTATTTCGGAATTAAATACAATAAATATATAATATTGTATACAGTATTTTCTACAAATTATCAGGTGTTTATATGACAAAATAATGAGATATACATGCATTTAGCTAGGGGTTTAAGGATTAAATGAAAGAATAAAGGTTATGAAATGGAGATTTATCACCCCATGTACTCGCCTTTGTTAGTCCCTAGCAAACACTTATTCCTATAAGTGCAAAAAGAAAATAAAGAAAAGAAAAAGAAAGAACTTGGATTGATTTTAACTTTTAAAATTATCTTCATAAAATCAAAGTTTGGAGCTCAGTCAAACCTTTGGGTTTTAGTTTGGTCAGAGTCCTTATTCAGGAATCGGATTTGAAACATGAAAACCCTTGAGAATCACAAAACTCTGCCCAAGTCTCCTTAAAAGTCATAACAAGTGGTTGCCATACGTAGTCCCTTATGACTATGAGTTTATCCCAACAATTTGTGATATATAGCCCCCCTCGAATGAAGCGATAAAAGTTAGGCTTCTCCAACATAGGGACCCTAATTCTCCACTCCAATAATTTTTTCCTCTAGAAGCGGGGCATTCCCTTCTATGTTCAAGTATATCGACTCAAGAAGAGGAGGTGGAGAAGATAATGGATGTAGCCAATGTATCTACCTATCTAGGATGCTTGACCAGTGTAACCAGGCCATCCCGGCTGCAGGATCACATATCTCTTTGACTTTCAACCTCAAGATTGCTTATTGAATACATACATGCTCTGACGGTAATTGATTTTTCTTTGATTTTTGTCCGTCTATTTTTTCGAAGTTTTTATTTTTGCATTTTTTATGCAATGTACAACAACATTTACATAAGGACTTTTTCCTCTTAAGCGGTAGGCTATCCCTCTTTTGAAGCATTATTGCAACCCACAACATCCTGTTATTAGACCTTATGGTTACTATATCGGGTTGGGGTACAATGGTCACAGATTGTGACTTCCGATGTTTCCAATGGCTTGTGTTTCATGTCGGCAAATCCAGTCCTCGACAACTTCAACTGATATGAGCAAAGTGCAAGTGCAGGTGTGCAAGTTAGGTCACTATTGACAAGAGTCATGTGTGTGTTCAGAAATATTTCTACTTAGGTAGTCAAGACGACACTGAACCTAGACTCATGGTCTCAAAGAATTAAGTCTAGTAGACCTGAAGTACATCAATTCTAATTCCCTGAAAGTTCTTGTGATTAAGTTAATTATGGTCAAACCAAGCTCCAATCTTCGGATTTTATTTAAACTTGTTCAATTATCATTATCAATCCGAAAATGCGAATGCTATGCAATGCAGAAAAATATTTTTGTGATGCCTTTTTTTGATTTTGAACTTTTTACGCTTTTTTTGAAAAAGCTTTGCAAATTTTATGCAATTTTTGAAAACATTTTGAAAATTTTTAGTGATTTTTGAAAAACAAAAGAGTTTTGGCAAATAATTATGTGCAAATATTTACAAGGGAGTGCATTTCTTATTTACAAGAAGCTAGGTTAAGTATTATCACAAGGATTTTACAGGTTTTGTGTACAAAGTTTGTAAAGAACTTTTGCTTGTTCGGATTATGTACTTTATTTTCAAAATAGTTTGAAAATATTTCTACAAACATTTTGAAAATTTTATTTTTGCAAATAATTTGACAAATAATTTTTACAAACATTTACAAATTTTTGAAAACTATTTTGCAAAGATTTTCAAACAGTATGTATAGGTTTTTCAAAACATTTTTATAACCATTTTCCAAACCATTTGCAAATAGATTTTCAAAACATTTTAATCAAGAAAAGAAAGAAGCTATTACAAACAACATATTTTACAATGGCTTGAAAATATTTTCCAAACAATTTTTCAAAAGATTTTTCAATGAGATTTTCCAACCATTTCCAAACTTTTAAAAACATTTTTAACCAGATTATTTTCCATAATTACAAATAATTATGTGTGTATTAAATTTTATTACCTAGCCATATTATTGAAAATACCAAGTATGAGTTATGGCTTAAATATATACATCGTAATATACTTAGCTGAGATATGTCCTCATAGATCGAGAGAAAAGAAAGACATAACCCGTACTAAGTAAAGGAAAAACTATACTACAATGATAAAATAGAGAATGAGAAGTCGACCGTCCCCCCATACTTAGGATCTAATAATCCTAAGTATAATAGATTATAACAAAGCAGGGAGGGTCGAGGGTAGGAATGAATCAATCAGCTTTCTCCGATGTACAAGGTCGACTGTCGCTATTACATTGGTGCCACTTAGCTTTGTATAATAGCCGATCACATGTATAGAACTAACTTCAGGATTGGGCACAATATAAAAGGTCTTTTAAAAGCTCATATTCCTCCGGGGGGTCGATTAGGACATGGACATAAAGGTTTGCTCAGCTCGTCTCCCACTATACTTAGGTAAAATATCCCTAAGTATAGAAAGAATGTCAAAAGTTTGAGGAGACAGTTGAGGGGAGTAAAGAATGAACAATTGTAGACACCCACCCCCCTATAATTAGGATGAAGTATGTCCTAAGTATAGCAAGATGAATGGGATGAATAAAGTTTTCAGAAGAATAAAAGAATGAAAACTGAAAAGAAGAAAAGAAGAAAGTGATAAACTAATCAAAAATGTTTTTGATAGCCTTGTTTGAATCTTTAGATGATGCGGTTGGAATTTCTTGTTCATAGACCACCTAAATTGAGTCAACTACAGACATGAAGATGTCATGCTCAAGGTAAGGCTTTAGAAGTTGTACATTGATGATGAAAGGTTGTGCGTCAAACTGATAATCCGGATATGACTATACTTCCATTGTCACACACATGCTTTACTACTAATGGCCCCATCTGTTTACTCCTCAACTTCCCTCAGAATAATTTCAACCTTACGTCAACAACCAGACCTTCTAACCAGGTTCAAAAAGTCTTGCAACAGATGTGCTTGTCGTGCCACTTCTTGACCTTCTCCATGTACATAAGGTTTTTCTCGTATGCATAGTCGCAGAATTTGAGAAGTCTCTTTAGATCTAGATTTCTATTCTTGGTTTCTTTCCTCAATACTAAATTGCAGATGTTGATTGCCCATAAAGATTTATGAATCAATTCCACGAGAAAATGGCATGGCTTGCAGAATACCAAGCAGTAGGGAGACATTCCCAATGGTGACTTCTATGTAGTCTGATAGGCCTAGAGAAATGAGTCAAGCAGTTGAGACCAGTTCTTTCTATTTGGACGTACAAGTTTCTGGAGAATCATCTGATTTCCCTATTCGAACATTCTGCCAAGCCATTAGGTTGTGTGGTGTTGGATAAGCTACTCGATGTTCAATGCAGCTTTCCTGAGTCGGCTTCTTCACTTCTCTATTGATAAAGTGGCTACCCCCATCAGATATCAGAATTTTGGGGATCCCAAACCATGTAATGATGTTTCCTTCAAAAACGGGCAGACTGTGCGACTGTCGGTGGCTCGAGTTGGGATAGACTTCACCCAATGACTCACGTAGTCGACAACAAGAAGAATATATCCATAGCTCTGACTGTTGGGAAATGGACCCTTGAATTCAATGCCGCATGCATCGAACACATCTGAAATCTGAGTATATTTCAGGGGTATTGTGTCTCTCATCCCGATAGTGCCTCCCATATTCTGACAATCAGCATACTTTTTCACAAAAATCTCTACATGAATAAGATCGACCACCAGAGGTCGCATTGTAGCACTTTTTCTATTGTACGTCTTCCAGAGTGATATCCCCTTGATTCTCAAGCGTGGCAATGTTCAACAACATTGTGAACTTCCTCTTGAGCAATGCACCTCCTCCATATGCAATCTACCCCCTCACGAAAGATTATGGATCCTCCCACTGATAGAAATGATATCTGACAAGAACTTGTCTATTTTCAGCTTAAGTTAATCTTGTGGAGTTGTCGTGGACACAAGATAATTCACAATATCGATGAACTAAGAGAGCAAGGTGACTGTTAGGATTGCTTCATTTGGAAAGATTTCATTGACCGGTACTAAATTTTGCTCAGGAGTGTCTGACTCTGGCAATCTTGGAAAATGGTATGCAACCATATTTTAACTTCAGGCTTATCCATGGATTTCAAGATCAAACTTTTGGAGCAGAAGGATCCTTCTTATTAGTCTTGGTTTGGCATCCTTTTTGGCTTGCAAGTTTTTGATGGTAGTACCGTAGAATGGTCTATATAGATGATAACTTTGGATCTGAGCAAATGAGATCTAAACTTCTCTAAAGTAAAGACAACTGCTAGCAGCTCTTTTTCAATGAATATGTAACTATTTTGTGCTTCATCAAGAGTTTTGTTGGCATAGTCAATCGTAAATGGAAGATTGTCTCTCCTCTATCCCAGAACCGCTCTAATGGCATAGTCTGAAGGATTAGTCATGATCTCAAATGGTAGAGACCAATCTAGAGGTTACAGAATAGGGCATGAGTGGTCAGATCTTTTAATGATTAAAGGCTTGGAGGACCCTGGCATCAACAATAAAATCAGCATCCTTGCTTAGAAGTTCAGTCAGCGGTCGGGCAATTTTTGCTGAAATATTTTATGAATCTTCTATAAAAGCTCACATGTCCAAGGAATGACCAAACTTGATTCAGATTTATTGGTGGCTCTAGCTTTGAAATGATTCCATCTTTGCAGGATCGACCTCCATGCCATGTTTCGAGATGACATGGCCTAGCACAATCCCTTCAGTTACCATGAAATGGCTCTTCTCCCACGAGAGCACCAAGTTAACATCACAACATCTTTTCAGGACTGGTCTAAATAAGATAGGCACTAATCAAAGATGTCACCTAAGACCAAGAAATCGTCCATAAATACCTCGAGAAAACTACCAACCATATCTATGAAAACTGCCAACATGCACCTCTGAAAGGTCGCAGGGAGCATTGCATAATCCGAATGGCATCCTGCAGGAAGCTATGTTCCAAATGAACATGTGAAAGTAGTCTTTTCCTTGTCTTCTGGGGAGATTGCAACATGATTATACCCAAAGTATCCATCTAAGAAGAAGAAATATTGCTTCATGGCCAGTCTTTCGACTATCCGGTTGATGAAGGGAAGCGTAAAATTTTCCTTCTTGGTCGTTAATTCATGCATCTATAATCAACACAAAGCACCATCATGTAGAAACTCTGGTAGCAATCTCCTCTCCCTTTGTCATTTTTCACAATGTGATCCCTGACTTTTTTGGCACAACATACAAGGGACTTGCCCATTTTGAGTCGGAGATGGGATATATGAAGCCCGCATCACACTATTTCATGATTTCATTCATAACAACCTCCCAGATACTCGAATTTAGTCTTCGCTGAAATTCACAAGACTACTTGATGTCTTCTTCCAAGTAGATGTGATGGGAACACAAGGACAGATTAATCTTACAATGATCAGAAATTTTCCAGCCAAACGTCTTGTGGTTTCTTTCTAGAACCTCAAGCGGACAAGATTCATATTCTTAAGCCAGCTGAGAGTTGATTATAACAGGAAATATCTTCAGTTCACATGCAATAGGCGTATTTCATATTTACAAAAGCTGCTTGAGGTTTGGTGGCATCTGAATCTTCTTAGCCATAGCCTCTATGACTTTGTAGGGCATTGGTGGGGTCAATCTTTCAACTATACACTGTCCACCTTTGACGATGCAAGCTCTGAATCTATAGATGCACAAAAATTCTCAATGAAAGAATCTTGTTCGAAGAACTCTTCAATGATATGTTCTTCCTCTGATACGGACAGATGGTCGTGAATTAAGTCTTCAGGCAGATCAGCAAAAATCTCATCTTCTAAGATAGAGGAGAAGTTGATTGTGTTGTCCACTCCTTCCTCTGAAAAGAGGATTTCGTGGGTCTTGATGTTATCTATGAACATGTTTGTATATTTAATTTCTGCAAGAAAATCACTATCTTCCTTATGTTCAAAAGGTATGTTCTCATCTAATGCAGATTTTGTCGGTTTTGACATCTGGATTATCTGAATGGGTACCTTGTCATTGTTCGAGGGAAAGGAAATCTGTCCACTGCCATAATCCACAACTATTTCAACTGTTTGGAGGAATGGACGTCCAAGTATAATTGGGGTGTGAAGAAGAGGAGCCGAGGTGTCTATATCGAGAACAATGTAGTCCACAGGGAACTGCATTCCATGGATGGTGACGATGACATACTCCAAAATTCCTCGGGGTCACTTGATTGAAGTACTGCAAATTACATAATCATCCTTGTAGACTTGAACGGTCCCAACCCAAATTCCTTCAGTAGTGAAGTATGCATTAGATTTATTGATGATCCACTGTCAAAAAGAGTTCATTCGAACTCTTGATCAAACATCTGACATCGAATGAGAGGAGCTCCCCCATCTTTCTTCTTGCTAGGGAGACTGCTAATTGCATTAACAGTAGTTGCCGTCAGTATGTGCTTCACATTTCTTTGTTGGCTCGGCGCGGTTGTCTCTTCACATTTCTTCGAGATTGAGCTTTCGGAGTCACCTCTTATGTTGTCCACACTTGATACCTTGATCTAGATCATGGATCATATGAATTCGAGGATTGACGACCTCACTAGCCTAAATAAGAGTTATATGATGCTTCAGGATCTGATGTTTTGGATTCATTTGAGGATCTTCATGACAGCTTGCAATCACCAAAAATACAAAAATGAGAAAATTCAAAAATCCAAAAAATAATTCGGGAGACACATTGTTGATTCAGATTGTGAGGAAAGGGCACCCAAGCTAGATCATTTGCCCACACATTTACTCACCCCATGTCCCACCTTTGACCCCAAGGACGACACTGTAAGACTGCTCTTAGTCGTCCTTGTGTAGATGATGGATTCTGATCTCCTCCTTATACGGAGGAGGCCCAGAAATTCAAAAAATTATTGACTGAACCCAAAGTGGTGGTTGTTGTTCATGAGATCATTGATGCCCCACTTCACTAGGTCATGACCCATTTATCTGCTCCTCAACCTAAGAAGAGAAAGCGAAGATGAAGATCTGAGCATCACATATTGACCATGGCTATTGCCCACGCCATCACCCACTACTATTATTCTAAAGGGAACACCGGTACACCATTCATTAGATGTATCATTTCTGATTATTCATGTGATCAACGTTCCTTGACGCAGTGCTTCAATTAGTATAATACCCTTCTCGTTGGTATAATCTCTTCACTTAGGGACTCTCAAGAAAACTAGGATGATCGTTCAATTTGATGATAGATCTATCAAGAGGCCGAAGGGTATTTTAGAGAATGTTGTGATTTGGATTCAACGCATGAGCTATACTGTCGATTTTGTCATAATACACATGGAGACCTCCTCCTCTGGGGAGCACTCTCCAATCATCCTGGGATGACCCTTTCTCGCTTCTGCAAGAGTCGTCATTAATTACGGATCTGGAGAGATTCGCTTTCGTCATGATGGTGTGAGCGATGTGGTCATCACTACACCTATTGCCGACCAGAGACCTACATCTAATGCGACTACACCTATTTTAGTCGACCTCAAGGCTTATGACCTATCTGCTGATATTAGAAAGGTTTTCTTTATGATCGATGATGAGATTTGAGAATTCCTCCACATGGAGGAAGACTCGGAAAGTATAGATCTTGGAGTTCCCTCTTCCTGTGATTGGCGTTGTGTTGATGACATCCGCGGGGTTTACACGATTGATACCTTTGAGCGAAGGTAGGGATGAGCATGGGCCGAGCTTGGGTCGGGCCCTACAGGGCTCGGGCCCATCCCATTTATGTTTGTGGGCTTTAGGTCGGGCCTAGGCCCACTAATTTTTTTTGAAGGCCCAAGCCCAAGCTCAACCCAATTATTATGGGACGGGCATGGGCCGGGCCGACCCATAATGTCTTAAAAATCAATTGTGCTCGGACCGGCCCAAAACTTATGAGTCTAGACTTGGAGAGCCCATATACTTGGCGCACCCTCATTTGGTTATTTTGATTGTAATCTTCATTATGAAGTATTTATTAGTTATTTAGGTCTTTATTATTTAGTTATCCTAGTGTTTTGCACGGATTTGGTCATATCTATGATTCTACCATATCCAATGGAAAGAGTTTCATAAAGATATTATAGAATCATGTGGGCTTCTATGTGGGCCAGGCTATCGGGCCTAACGGGCCTACTTTTGGGCTTCTATGCGGGCCGGGCTATCGGGCCTAACAGGCCTACTTTTGGGCTTCTATGCGGGCTGGGCTATCGGGCCTAACGGGTTGGGTCGGGCAAAGCCCGAGCTCAGCCCAATTATCAAATGGGCCTAAATCTTTGGCTCAAGCCCGGCCCATAAATAATTCAAGTTTGGGCTAGGCCGGGTGACGAGTCGCGAAACACCTTATTTAATTTGTGTGCATTATCAAACGCTTAAATTAACGTGTCATTTCAGTGTAGGCGGGCAATCGGAATCAGTCAAGAAATAACCACAAGAAATTTAGTTAATTTTAATCAATGTGGTTTATGTTTATTTTACTTGGGCAAGTCCCAAGGTCGAACTTGAGGAGGAAAAGGAACACCCTAGAAATTTGTCTATCAAAGTTCATTCACGGTTTTCGAGGCGATCTTTTTTTATATATTTTTCATTTATTCTTGTTAGTGATATGTGCACAGTGGAGGCGGTTTCAGGTCATTTGGAGTTAGCATGAATTAGTTAAAAATCAGAGAATTTAGGCTATTGTACAGGTCATTTTGGCTAGGATTTTTGGCTTCTTATTTTGTGCAAAAATAAGTGATAAAATGCCATTCTTATCAAAACATGCATGAATGCTAATTATATGGAATAAATGAAGAAATGCCAATGAATTTTAGGGATTTGAGCTTAATTCATGACTTTTAGAGTTGTGAATGTGATATTCATCATCCCCCTATACTTAATCCATACTCGTCTCTGAGCATTAAAAGAAATGCAATGAAGTGAAATGAGATTGGGTTCCATACCAAGACCATGAGCAGAAGGAGAAAATGAAACTATACCTAACCTTTGGATTATTAGTTTGGGCGAAACTTATGTGAGACTTAGAATTTTAAAATCAGCAGCCTTCAAGTTCTACACATCATTGTCACAATTTCGGCTCAGAAGTCATCTTAGATCAATCCTCCTCCCAAAGCATACCCCATGAACATTGAACAATCGACTCATGTGTGTGAAAGGTTTTAGCTCTTCCCATCCAGAATGTCGGACTACCATGCAAACCTCCTCTCCAGTAACTCGTTCTCGGGGAGTTAGGTATTTCCTTTTAAGGTCTGTCGTGTTGTGTTCACAATCGAATAGAGGGAGAAATTAGAAGAAGGAGAAGAACTGGAGGGTGGCCAGTGTAGTCACCTCTCCTTGTGAAGCCGGCCAGTTTAGCCAAGTCTCCACCATGATCTACAGGTTTTCTTGAAGCTTGGACCTTTTTGGTCATATATTTATTTGGTAGAAGGCTTCTTTGTATTTGGATTTTTAGTAGCTCTGCTTGGATCTTGTTATGCCCCTATGGATATAGAATCTTTTTTCCGTACATGTTTTGAGGTCTTAGAAAATTTTTGTCTAGCCGTCCATCACTTTTCCGAAGCTGTATTTCAACCCGTACTCCAGTCTTTAGATTTCCATGCTACCAGAAAAGAAACTCACACAGTCTTCCAACACCACGTTTGAGTTGAGCTAAATGCATAGTGGAAGAGTACAAATTAATTCCTTATTCCAGAGTCGTACCCAGAATAAAGAGATCAGGTTAGACACTAAGAGTCAAACTCTGCACATTGTCATGTGGAACTCAAAGAATTAAGTCACAGACCTGAAGTTTCAAAAATCCTATTTCTCGGTGAAGTTCCTCTAAAAATTAGGTGGATTAAGGTTAAGTCCAGACCACTCTCGATTTCTGCTCATAACTCGGTTCAGAACCCAAAGGCTTTTCACAAATGCAAATGAATGTAATGCTAATGAAGTGCAGGTGTGTGAAATGCAGACACAATTTTTTGTGATTTTTTTCTTTTCTTTTTTCTTTTTCTCTTTGAATTTTTTTATGCAAAGATTTTTTTGTTGTTTTTTTCTTTGCAAAAATGAATAAGAAGCCATTTTTTTCAAAATTTTTGATTGGACACAGTCAAATTTTTTGTTTTTAAAAGTTAGTTACCCACCCCGTAAATACATATAGACTTACGCGAAAGTACGAGATATGGTTAAAATATATACACGGTATATACACACACACCCCTATACTTAGTGAGTGTTGTGTCCTCAAAGCACAAGAAGCGTAAAGAAGACATAGCTCAGGCTAAGCGTAAGAGAATGAAAAATAAAAAGAAAAGATAGATCGGTCCGCCCCCTATACTTAGGTTGTGAACAGTCCAAGTATAGAAGAAGAGCAAAAATGAGGCGGTCGAATATGTTAATGAGGAGAGTATATACAGATGGGCATCGGTTCCCCTTATACTTAGGCTCTGGTCAGCCTAAGTATGGAAGAAGGGTGATTGTAAGAAGGAGTGAATGGTATGTACATATGGCATCGGTTGCCCCCTATATTTAGGCCTTGGCCTAAGTAGAGGAAGAAGATGTACAAGGAGACCGATGTGGTCAGGAGGGAGGGTGGGTAGCCGATGATTAAGGCAGTTTTCGGCCGATCTTTTTGTGAGCATGTGGTGGGAGGTCGTAATGATAAGATGGAGATGAAGCATATGATTCCCAACCATTATCAGTGCTATCCTCATAGAAATCATGCTGGATAGTAGATAGCGCGTATAAGTCAGATGAAAGATAACCATCATCGGAGTTATCCTTATAGGAATAGTATTTGAAAGTGGAGGCACTCCAGATATTCTTGTTCTTTAGTTGCTTTAGTTGTTTTCTCAGAAATCGTTCCTTCTTGGGATCAAGTGATTCATCCTCGGATGAATATTCTGAAGCACCAGTCTCAGTCGGCTCATAAGAAATTATTCCAGTATATTTGATGAGACCAGGAGAATCGACTTTGGATGAATAATAGTGAGGAACGGGAGTCGTCCAACGAGAATCGAAGTTTGGACCCTTGCGAAGATAAGGTTTTAATACTGCCGAACAGACCTCACTCATGTAGATTACCTTTTACGAACCTGGTGAGGAATCACCAGACGATTCTTCTTCCAAAAGGTCAAAGGCAACTTTCTTTTTAAATGAAGGAGCAGTCAGTGTTGGTCCTGGGAGTGAGGTGTAGACACTTGAGTCTCCAGATGAATAACCATTGTAATTTTTCTCCTTAGTCGGTGTTCGTCCCGCATGTTTGTTCTTAGTTTTCTTGATGTTGGTGTAACCCTGAGTTGGATTGATTTGTTCAAGATAGTCAGAGAAGGTTGACTCAGGATGATTGATGAATACCCATTCATCACTCTTTATTCTTTTATTTTAGCTACAAAACCTATGCAAAACACATGTAGATAGTTGTAAATAGTAATAATTACCATTTAGCATGCATTGTGTAAATATGCATAATTAGCATGTTTTTGTGCATAAATAAAAGAATAAAGAAATAAAAGAAAAAGAGGGAGATATTTAGAATACATATTGAGCGACCTAATCCCAAGGGAGGGCTCAGCATGGGCCTGACCGCAAAAGAACCCAAGTAGAGAGAGATAGGGAAGCTCATGTTTGTGTACATATACCTATGTTTATAAATAAAAATATTTTCCTCTAAATAAAAATAAAATTGTGTGACTATTTATGTGTATATATTTGTAAATATAAAATCAAAATAAAAATGGAAAAACAAAAAATAAAAATAAAATTCACTTCATCATTGTATATAAACCATGTATATAGAACCACTCACCTATTTATTATCACCTTGTAAATAAATAATTAAAATTCAATAAAAATATGTATATAGTCCACATTTCATGGTGTAAATAAATAAAATAAAAATTAGAAAAATAAAAATAAAATAAAAAGAAATAAAATAAAAATCAAAATCAACCTTGTAGATATACCTTGTAAATATGTATATATATCCATTTATTTAACCTATGTAAATAAATAATAAAAATAAAATAAAAATACCCTTTTATTCCAAATTTTATTCTATAAATAAGTAAAATATAAAATTGGAACAAATTGTAAAAAATAAATAATTGAAAATAAAAAATTAAAAATACATATTGTATATACATGTATATAATAATAATACTTTGTAAATACATTATTTTTATTTCAAAAAAATAAATAAAAATCACTAAAAAATAATTTAAAAATAAAAACATTTTTCATGTTTTAACTTTTTCGAAATTCAGTCATTTCTTATTTTTAATTGAATTATCAAAATTTTAATAAAATCTGAATTCTGATTGGTCCATGGGGGATTGTTAACCCCCGGTCAACTCTCCCCCGCGGACCTCTTTCCCCGCGGATCCAGCAACCGACCCAAAATCTCGAAATTATCCTGGCTTGATCCGATCTTTTGCCTAAACCCCGGGTCCTGATTAAAGTTGCATCATCCGAGATCCTCGCCCGGTGGTTTAGCCTCGGGATCCGAGCTCCGACAACTCGCCTGACCTCCTTCTTCTCGGACCCCTAGCCGTATAAAGCTTGACCTGTGCTACACAATTCATGCCATCTTTGGCGTTGCTTCTTCGTCCCAGGACCTCCACCCTAATCCCTAGAGTGATAGCAATCGATTGGTGTGCTGCAGAGAGGAGGAGGAGGCCTCCGCCACTGATCCGGCGACGTCAGCCGCCGTGCGCCGCCGCGAGGAGCGCTTAGCTTCGGAACTCGACGCTTCCTATAGGCCAGAACCCCCAGAGCTCCACGAGCTCACCCACAGTCGGCTTCATTCATCAGGTAGACCCGAATCCTTCTGGTTTTCCTTGATTTTTGATTACGCCCAATTCGACCCATCTCTATCTTTCATCGATTACTCCCACTCCGATCATCCATTTCATCGTCCGACCCGACCGTCATCTCCAAGAGACTTCTACCCACCTTCTGCACCCACTCGCTCCCCTTGGTTCGCCCCGGAACCAAGGCCCGACCTCCACCGCCGTCCCATCGTCGGAGGTCGTCCATATCGACTCGCCAGCCACCCATCCCACCTCTAACCGGGTCGAGGCAGTTTGCCCTCAACCCATGAAGCTTCCTAGGTTGTTTTGCAGGCCAATGCGACCCATCTGAGGGTCGTCGAGTTCGAGCCCAGGAGCTTCGAGCCTCCGACGTCGCCGGACCACTCCTGTGGTCTCCGGTCTCATCGGAGGTATCCTTCAGCTGCGGAGCGCCGAGACGAAGCGATTCCACCTTCCAGCAGCTCCAGAGGAGGCCCCCACCACACGCACGGAGCCAGCGAAGCTCGCCGGCGAGATGTTCTTCCAGGACCTTCCTCCGTCGTTCGTTCATCCTCGGAGCTCCAGGTGTGATCCAGACCATTCATTTGAGGAGTAGCCGCCAACCGTCAGATCCAGCCGAGGGATGATCTAGACCGCACGATCAGACGAAGAGGAGCCCTTGATCCATCATCGTCCGATCTCCACATGGCTTCCTCCTTGTTATCCATCCAGGCGAAGGGCTGCCCCTTGTTCCAGCATCGTCAGATTATCCACGTGGCACGCCCCCGTCCCTCCGATAATAAGGGGTAATTTATACTTAGGCCCCTGTCATTTTGTTTTTACAATATAGTCATGTAAATATATGTCTTAGTTGTTTTTATTTTGGGAATATTGCACTTAGGACCTTAACCTTTCTTGTATTTGCATTTTCGTCCCTGCATGTTGAGACACGTGCTTCGTCACGTGATTTTTGGACAAATTACATTATATGGGCTTGTAGTTTCTGTGTATTACTGAATAAAACATATTTTCTGATATTTGCATCCATGCCCCTGTGAATGTTTTTATTCAACATGTGTTGAATTCTTTGGTATTTTGCAACTTATTCCCTGGACTTTTAGCACGTGTTGCTAAAAAGCCCTTGGAATTAAGTTTTCTTACATTTAGGTCCCTTCGTGCCCAGTACACGTGTAGCGCGTGTGCGTTCTTGGAATTTTTGCACGAGGGACCCCCAACTTTCTGGATTTGTTACTCTTCAGCCCCTGAAGATACTTTTTATTACGGATAGGTCCATGTGCACTGTGAGCCTATTTTTGATTTAAATAAAATATCAAATTAAGTCCAGATCGCATGAAAATTAGACACGTGGCTCCTACCACTATGTAAAATTTTCACCAAAAATTTGGTACATTTTTAGGCGTTTTTATATTTTTAAAAATTAGAAAACTGGTGTTTTTGCTTCTGTTCGATTTATAAAATCATAAAAAATATTAAAACCCTTTTAAAAATTCTAAAAAAATTAGTATTGTTAGTTTTGGTGTATTTGATTTTCTATGCATTTTTTGTTATTTTTGGATATAGAAAAACCATAAAAACACTTAAATACTTATAAAAATTCTAAAAAATCATAGAAAAGTCAAAAATTAATAAACTCTTTTTCTGAATTTCCCTTTTTATTTGTATTTTTCATAAAAATTACCTCTAGGCTGTTATAGGACCATTTGATATTTTTCATGGCCCTTTGAAGCCTGACTGGACAGTTTGTTTGTGTTTCTTCCTTCTTTGATTTTTAGAAAATTACATAAAAATCAAAAAAATCTCAAAAATTCACCAAAACAGTAAAAAACCTATAAAACATAAAAATATTTTTGTTTGAACTTTTGGAGCTTTTTAGAGTGTTTAAATAATTTGTTGATTGTGATTGTTTTTGTCTTTTTATTATTTTCCTTATTATTAAAAATCCAAAAAAATATATATAAAGAATTAAAACCCACCAAAAAATACTTGTTTTTTATTTCTTTTATTTGTTGACTACTTCGTAGGCCGTGAGTCCAACTCGTGCTCCTTGAGACCGATCCTAGGTGCTATACCAGGTTAATCACATAGCAGGACCGCTATTTTGGTTGTGATTGATTTTATCTTTTTGATTGGTGGTCTGGTTTTGTTTCTTGATTGAGCTCTGAGCCCTGAGTGACTGAGGTCGCAACGACCTTAGTGATATCTTTACCTTAGTCTATCGGGCGGCTCATCAGAATGGCGCCGTTGCCAGGGAGCACGACTTAGTAGTCGGTTTTATTTTCATTTTATTTTCTTTTGATTTTCGCGGCTTTCCGAAGCTTTTTTCTTCGTCCACGACTTTTTGCGGCTTTTCGTTTTTCTTTTATTTTCATTTTCTTTTATTTTCTTTTCTTTTGTTTTTGGTTGTTTTGAGTGTTTATTTTTATTTCACATTTTTTGCATATATACCATGTTTTATTTTACTTGCCTGTTTATCTGGTCTGTGACACTTTGTTGTTTACTTGCGAGGGCCCGAGGACCGAGGCAGCTCCTCTCAAGGAGCTGACGCAACCGCGGGAATCGGAGGCGGCTCCCTTCTGCACGGAGCCGCAGGAGAGCGCGAGGAAGCAGCAGAGTGCGGGAGTAGTGTAGATTTAGCTTAGCTTTATTTCTTGCTTATTTGAATTGTTGTAATAATACAGGGACAGGACAGGCAGACACTTAGACTCTCAGGGTCTGTTTCGTCGAGCACCGGTGTGCTCGGGGGACCCCTCGGTTTTTCACGGTTTTTCTCACGGTTTTGTCGTTTATTTACTGCCTTATTGTTTCTCGTGGATTTCAGCCCCTAGCCTAGGATTTTTGCTTGATTGTGCCGTAAATAGTAGGGTCCACACACTTAATAAATTTGCTTGTACGTATAGACCGTTAATTGGACCAAAATAAAAACTTAATAAAAAGACTATTTGGTCACCTGAGGGGTCACGCGCTGCTAGAGGTCGTATACAGCGCTGGCAGGACCTGTTGTGGCGGGCACCGATTGGCATCCAAGGCCGGACACCGACCTCTCTTGATTGACCACTTAGCCATTGTTCTTTCGAGTAGAATTGCTTGTTAGGGCACGGATTTCCGCTTGCATCATTTAGGTAGTTTCCTTTCTGTCTTTCAATTATGTGCGGATCATATTGCATGTAGACTGCTGGAGTCAGGTACGCCTTCTATCTCTTGCATGCGTCATTGATTTCCGGCGCATCGGCTTTTTCGACTTCTCCCCCCCCCCCCCCCCGTTTTTGGACTTAAATAACTAGGAGAACCGAAAAATTCGTTAGGCGATTGTTTGTTATTGAAAAATACTTAAAAAATCAAAACCATAAAATTGGGACTGCTAACTCAACTTAACCCTAAAAGACACTCACCCGAAAAATTTGTCTTGAGGAGAGCAACCCCCTCATTGTCTGGTTTGCATGTGCGAGAGAGTGACCCACACCCTAGGATAGAGCCACATCTGGGCCTCTTTCGGACTACTGCTTCTGGGCTAGTCATTCTCCAGTGAGGATCGCTCCGGTCTCCGGTAAAGCGGGTCGCGATATCCTTAACAGAGCGAGCCGATCGGGTAGCCGGTAAACGATCCGCGGCTTGTACTGGCTGTGAAAGATCTAGTTCGAGATCGGGCCAGTCTCCTGGGGGAATCGAATTCCCAACAGGTCACGTAATCCCTCTGCTATCTTGACTTGATCACCTAAAAAACAGACAAGATAACTGACCGAACTCTTACGGTCTTCAGCTCACGTTGAGTAGGTGAATCTGGGGTTTGTATTGCTCATCATAGTTGTTACCAGATCCCATGCGCCCGACTCGCCAGATCACGATGATGGGCAGGAGGTCCCTTAGGCAACCTTTGGCTGCACCGCTTTTCAGCACTCCAGCCCATTCATCTAGGTCGGTTCGCGAGAGCCGAGACCCGCTCTCCGAACCCGAGTTCGACTCCGCCCTGTTCCCCCTTGACCACCCTTCTACCACTCCTGAGACACCAGTGCCAGAGGAGAGACAGCAGTCGGATTTATCGGCACCTGAGTTTGGGTCTTTTGCCTTTGCAGAGACCATGGCCGGCAGCAGGGACGATTGCACAGGAGGTCCCAGAGCCGAGCAGACATTCATCATGGACCAGGGTGCGATCAACTCCACCCTGATCACCTCCTTTGAGACAGTTCAACAGCAGTTGAGGGATCAGGATGCCTTTATGATTGAGATGAGGCGAGAGATGGAGCATTTGAGAGCCGACTACGACCAACGCAGGCCAAGAGACGGGCTGAGGATACCCGATGATGCGGCAGCAGCCGCAGCAGCAGCAGATCCGTCGAGACCGATGCAGGAGTTACACAACCCCAGATCGACTTTGATGCATCGTTGGGTCGTATTACCAGCTATCGTGGAGGACTTCAAGTTCCCCCCGAACACCTTGCAGCTTCTACCCCGGTTCCATGGGCTCGCCACTGAGGAGCCCCATCTCCACCTCCAGGAGTTTCTGATGATCTGCAGCACAGTCCACGACAGACAGGTGGATGAGGATACCATCTGTATGATTTCCTTCCCCTTCTTACTGGCAGATAGAGCAGCCACCTGGCTGAAGCACTTAGGGAAGTTTGTGTACACCTGGGAGTAGCTCCGCACCGAGTACTTGAACAAGTACTATCCACTCGGGCAGACGAACGCAACGAGGGACCTGATCAGCAACTTCTCCATGTTCCCCAATGAGCAATTCCACAAGGCATGGGAGAGGTTCCGAGAGTTGACCGACAGATGCCTGCACCACGAGATTTCAAAGCCGAACCTAATTCAGAGCTTCTTCTGCGGGCTAACACCAGAGCTGCAGGGCCTGGTGAATGCTTCATGTGGCAGGTCCTATTTCACCAAGGATCATGATCAGGTCTGGGCCATCTACGAGGAGATGGCCGAGAACTATATGGTGATGTCCCAGACCCGACTCTACACACAGGGACGCCCTCAGCCACAGACGTGCAGTACCAGAAGATCGCACGGTCGACGTCGGTCCTTCCACTTCGTCAGCGGCAGCCGCACAGGCCGAGTCCACAGCCGCTGACATGGGTATCATCAGCGAGAAGCTGGACCAGATGGAGATTATAGAGAAGAAGCAGTGCCAGGGTATCACGCAGATGGAGCAGGTGGCACAGACGTTGAGTGACTTGAAGACACAGCTCATGTGTCTCCAGGAGGCACAGACAGCTTCTCAGCCCCGTCTTCAGTCACGAGGAGATCCGAGTAGCAGCGGCAGCTCGTCCCAGCGCTCCAGCTCCAGCCAGCCTAGACAGATCCATCTTGTACAGGCGGAGCTGTACCAGCAGTCGCAGCCACACGACCAGTCGCCACCATCTCCAGACACACAGATGGTGGTCTACCAGCCGGATCAGCCTCTGGCCATACTCCTGCCACCCCCTTACGAGTTAGAGCCATTGATGGATGTCAACGGAATTTGGTGCGACCGACCCCAGCCCGGTATCCGACGAGACCATCCCGGATTCCGTTGGTTGGCCGGAGGTGCCAGTTTCCAGCAACAGCCTTCATGTCAGGGTGGCCAGTACGGCCATCAGCGAGATCACCAGCAGCAGCCCCCAGTGTACCAGCAACAACAGCAGTTATCACAGTATGGTCCTCGTCCCTATCAGCAGGGACATTCTTGGAGGCGTGATCAGCCTCAGCAGCAGTTTCATCCACAGCAGTACCCCTCTCACCCGCAGCACCAGCCACAGCAGCAGCCTCACTACCAGCGAGGCCACCCGTCAGGTTCTCATGGGCCATCCTATGAGAACCCCGCCTTATATGACATAGCCCGCCTCCTGACCGATCAGCAGGATACTTTCAGACGGGAGATGGATGAGTTCCGCCAGGAGATGCGAGAGATCGTGAGAGGGAAGGCCGCCATCCCTGCCCAGATCGAGCCTAACCTGAACAACCTCAGGAGGAAGTCTGAGCAGGTATATTTCATATAGTATGCCACTCCTAGTGATGCATTTGGTGATATGTCTGCCTATCTTTTTTATACTGACTTTGTCACACTTAGGAGCGGTAGGATGCCAGCAGGCGGCGCCTCGTCTGAGCGACACCCCCAGGCCACTTCCAGAGCGCCAGGCGAGGAGGAGCGCGGTACTAATGCCGCGAGAGATGATGACGGTGGTATTGATGCCACCATGGATGCTGATCCCACCAACGGTACTGATGATGTCGCTTCACCAGATGGAGGAGGTGGTACTGACGCCACCAGTGTTGCCGAGCCAGAGCGCGATGCTGATTGCCGCGAGTCGACCTGCCGAGGGTGGTGTTGATGCCACCGTTTTTACTTCTGATAGTCCTGTAGTCTTTCCTTATGTTCATGTATCTCAGGACACTTCTGGCAATAAAGGAAAGGGTTTATTTTCTTCTGATCCACCTGTGGTGCTTGATGTATGTTTGGATTCTTCCGTTGAGCGGCCTAGACTCTCTCCTAGTCCTTCATCTGAGAAGGACTCGGTGATCCCCTTTCCACGAGCACTTCACATGGGAAAGGGGAAGAAAATAGAAAATCCAAAAAAGAAGCAGCAGGAAGAGTCAGCCAGCAGATGATTGACAGATTTCACATTCAGTTGACTCTTCAGGAGGCCTTGGAGCACATCCCTCTACTCCAGAGATCGTTCAGAGACAGGACCACAGTTAGAAGGAAGAGGAGGAAACACCAGTCAGAGATCCATGTGCTTACCCGGGCCACTTGTTTCGTGATTCAGAACCGTCTGCCGGCCAAGAGGCCAGATTCAGGAGCCCCATATGTCAGATGCCATATCCGAGAGCAGAGGTTCGACCGCACTCTATTAGACATCGGTTCATCGATCAACCTACTTCCGACAGCCCTTCTCGACCGCTTCGAGTTGGGCACTCTACGACAGAGCAGGACAGTCCTTCAGTTTGCTGATCGATCTGTCAAGAGGCCGAAGGGGTTGCTGAGGAACGTTGTCGTCACGACTCAGGGCCTACAATTCCCCGTGGACTTTGTTGTGTTGGACATGGAGATCCCTGAGTCTGTGATCGATACCCCCATCATTCTCGGTCGCCCGTTCTTGGCCACATCCAAGGCAGTGACCGACCATGATAGCGGGAAGGTATACTTTTGCGTCGAGGGTGAGAGTGTACAAATAGAGATGGTCGAGGACATCAGAGTCAGAGATTCAGCATGCTCAGAGCCGACCACTGATTCAGAGCAGATGACAGATGCAGGGCCAGACATCCACCAGGACTGCGATTTTTTGATCACAGATGACGAAGCAGTATGGGCAGATCCAGATGCACATGCCATCCTCTCACCTTCAGAGTCCGTTGTTGCAGAGACGCCAGCAGAGGAGAGCTTGGAGAACGCATTCCTGGTCCAGGATTCCTTACAGGCAGTAGAGCCGGTTCTCGACCGCGAGACAGAGTTGTTTTGTGATGATGATACAGATACCTCAGAGTCAGCTTTTGATTGGGCAGAGTTTGATGATTTCATACCAGATCTGACTTCTACTGAGCCTACATCTAGGGAGGATGTTGATGCCATGCAGAGCAGAGACAGTCCAGCAGAGCAGCCTTCTCTAGATTCAGATTGTGAGCGAGGGTTTCCGTTCTCCCATGCAGATTTGGCAGCATTCACTCAGAGTTTTCAGAGGCCAGATCCGCCAGCACCTACTTGTCCAGAGTTGAAGCCACTTCCTGTGTCGCTGAAGTATAGGTTCCTTGTGGGTGAGCATGAGATGTACCCAGTCATTATCTCCGCCGATTTGACTGGAGAACAAGAATCTCGTCTGATGGGGGTTCTTGAAAAGAACCGCAAGGCAATAGGATGGAGCGTAGCCGATCTCCAGGGGATAAGTCAGGCCATGTGCTCCCATCATATCTATCTCGAGGATGAGGCAAAGCCATCGCGTGAGTTCCAGCGGCGGCTGAACTCGAATCTGAGAGAGGTTGTCATGAAGGAGATCTCGAAATGGTGGAGCGCTGATTTTATCTACCCCATCTCCAACTCCAAGTGGGTCAGTCCGTTGCATGTGGTGCCCAAGAAGACGGGCATCACTACAGTTGTCAGCGAGTTTGGAGAGGAGATCGCTACTCGGGTACCCACTTCTTGGCGAGTCTTCATGGATTACAGACGACTCAACCATGCCACTAAGAAGGATCATTTCCCCCTGCCCTTTATAGATCAGATCATTGAGAGGCTGGCAGGGAAGAGCCACTATTGCTTCTTGGATGGGTACTCCGGCTACAATCAGGTGGCCATCGCGCCCGAGGACCAGGACAAGACCACCTTCACTTGTCCCTTTGGCACGTACGCCTTCAGACGCATGCCATTTGGGCTATGCAACGCCCCTGCAACTTTTCAGAAATGCATGTTGTCTATCTTTTCGACATGGTGGGGGAGTGCTTGGAGGTCTTCATGGATGATTTCTCAGTTTACGGCGACGGATTCGACTCCTGTATTGACTGCCTAGACCGAGTCCTTCAGCGATGCATTGAGGTTCACCTAGTGTTGTATTGGGAGAAGAGTCACTTCATGGTGACTCAAGGGATGGTGCTTGGCCATATCATCTCCAACAAGGGCATGGAGGTTGATCCAGCCAAGGTAGATGTCATTAGAAAACTCGCACCACCGTCCAACCTGCGGCAGTTACGGTCTTTTCTGGGGCACGTCGGTTTCTACCGACGCTTCATTCATGATTTCAGTAGGATTGCCCGACCGTTGACTGATCTGTTGACGAAAGACACCGAGTTCCTTGTCGATGACAGGTGTCTTTCGTCATTCGAGACTCTCAAGAGATGTGTTGTTGAGGCTCCTGTTCTCCAGCCGCCTGATTGGTCTCTCCCATTCGAGATCATGACGGATGCCTCCGATTTCACCGTAGGGCCGTGCTGGGACAGAGGAGGGATGGAGTCCCATTTGCCATTCACTACGCTAGCCGTACATTGGATGTCGCGCAGCGGAACTACACAGTCACTGAGAAGGAGATGCTAGCTGTAGTTTTTGCCCTATATAAGTTCAGATCTTACATTATCGGATCTAGAGTGACCATTTACACTGACCATACCGCCATCAGGTACCTCATGGCAAAGAAGGATGCCAAAGCCAGATTGACCAGATGGATCCTTCTACTCCAGGAGTTTGACATAGAGATTAAGGATAAGCTTGGAGTTAAGAATGTGGTGGTGGATCATCTCTCCCGATTAGAGCATCTTGAGGATTCTGAGCAGACTGAGACTATATGTGAGACCTTCCCAGATGAGGCGATCTTTACTATCGCCTCTCTCCCGTGGTACGCCGATATTGTGAACTTTCTTGTTACTAAGAAAGTCCCACAAGATTGGCCTAGGAAGAGACTTGAGACCTTCCACGCGAAGGCCAAGTCCTACTACTGGGAGGATCCCATCCTTTACCATGAAGGAGGGGATAGCGTCTGGCGTAGGTGCATTCCTCAGGAGGAGCACCATAGAGTTCTCACTTACTGCCACAAGCTTGAGGTAGGAGGACATCACTCTGGGAGGAGAACGTCACAGAAAGTGCTCATACCGGCCTATGGTGGCCTACCCTCTTCAAGGACTCTGATGAGTTCGTGAAGAGGTGTACTGACTGTCAGAGGATGGGCACTTGTGGACAGCGTGATATGATACCGATGCAGCCCATTCACTTCTGTGAGGTTTTTGACGCATGGGCCATCGATTTCATGGGTCCATTCCCTAAGATTCAGGGATTCGAGTACATTCAGTTGGCCGTGGATTATGTTAGTCGTTGGGTTCAGGCCATCCCTGCCCGAACCGCAGATGCTAGGACTGTTTGCAGATTTTTGAGGAAGCATATCATTTCACGGTTCGGGGTACCTCGAGTGTTGATATTTGACGGGGGATCTCATTTCGTCAACGACAAGGTAAAGGCCCTTGCTAGCGAGTTCGGCATAGACCATCGAGTTGCCACTCCATACCATCCTCAGACGAATGGTCTTGCCGAAGTGTCGAACAGGGAGATCAAAACTATATTGCAGAAAGTCATCCGCCCTAACCGAAAGGATTGGTCACAGCTTTTGGACTCGGTCTTGTGGGCATATCGGACGTCTTTCAAGACACCTTTGGGCACATATCCCTTTCGCCTCGTTTATGGCAAGCCGTGACATTTACCTGTTGAGTTGAGACATAGGTCACTTTGGGTTGTCACTGATATACTTTTGGATCCACATAGTGAAGGAGATCAGAGGAGGGCAGAGTTAGCAGCCTTGGAGGAGCTTCGTATACAACCTTCTCAAATAGCCTACAATACAAGGAGAGAGTGAAGGAGTAGCATGATTCTCATATCAACCACAAGAATTTTGAGCCTGGACAGAGAGTATGGTTGATTGATGCTAGGCTTCGTCTATTTCCAGGGAAGCTACAGAGTAAATGGAAGGGACCGTATTTGGTGAGAAAGGTACACGACAATGGGAGTATTCACATATCTGAGTTGTCTTCTGAGAGTACCTTTCGAGTGAACGACCAGCGGCTCAAGCCATATCTAGATCATGAGCCGCGGGTAGTATGTTGCCCCGATTCATTTTACGTGAGATGTGATCTCTTGACTCACATCTATTGCATCTCACGCCTGATTATCATTGTTCTCCCGACTTGTATAGATCCAGTTGTCCATATCACTCTATTCTTTAGTCCTGCATCCCTTTTCTCATCTTATGATTATGTTATACTTAGGGTGCACTTTACCCTAAGTATAGGGGGATGTAGGACTCTCGGGTATTCTTTTGATTCATTTCTACCTCTGTTTTGCTGCCTATACTTAGGGATATTTTACCCTAAGTATGGGGGGGTAGACCCTGTACATTCTTCACTCGGATTTCCCTTTGTGTACAGCCTACTATACTTAGGATTATTTGATCCTAAGTATAGGGGGAAAGGCCGAGATCCTCTTGATTCTCTATTCTTTGATTCGTCTTTGTATATAGCCTTCCTTTTCACTTCCCTATACTAAGCACGAGTTATGTCTTCTTCATCGCTCTTGACTCTGAGGACATCGTTCGAGCTAAGTATAGGGGGTGTGTATATATTTCATATATACTTTAGTCATATTTCGTACTTTGTGTGAGTGTGTTAATAAATAAAAAATGGCAAAAACCCAAAAATCCATAAAAATTAAAAATTTTTCCTTGTAAATACATATTCTTTTACTGCACATACATAACTATTGTAAAAATTATTTTTGTAAAAATGTTTTCAAAAAACTTCTTGTGTAAATAATGTGTAAATATTTTCTTATCAAAATTATGTATATAGTACAAAATTTTTCCAAAATGTTTTGAAAATCAAAAGTTTGCAAAAAACCTTGTGTAAATTTGTGTAAATATTTTGCAAAACTTGCATTCATGCATACATCCATGATTTCAAAACATTTTTCAAAAATTTTTGCACATGTGTAAATATTATGTAAATAGCATCTTTGTATATATTTGTACAGTTTTTCCTGGATTATAAGTGACATTTAAACTAGCCTGGAATTAAATTGGAAAATGGAGCTTGATTAAGATCTTAATCCACCTAATACTAAGAGGAACCTTATAGGGCTTAGGGTTAAGGCTTTTCAGGTCCATGGTGACTTAATTCTTTGAGTCCACTAGGCTATGATCACATGTCATCTCAATGAGCCTAAGTAGAGCACTTAACAACACACACATGACTCATATAGACAATGGCTTGACTTGGACCCGCACTTGACACCGAGCTCTCTACAGATGAGGTGGTGAGGAGGCGGTCTTCCTTGACTTGGGGTAGCATATGAGGGTAGTACTTCTAGGCGGAACCTCTCTTCTTCTTTTAGTGAAGGAAGTGCGTCTCAACTTGGTCTGGTTGCCATGAGGTCTAACGACAGGAGTCGTGGGTTGCAATAATGCTTCAAAAGAGGGATAGTCTACTGACTCAAGAGGAAAAACTCCTTATGTACATATGCTGCACCTCTAAATATGTGTATAGATGCACTTGAAAAAAATGCAAAAAAGAAAATAACTCCAAAAAAGTGATGGGTCTGATAGAAAATGATAATCCCACCGGAGTATGTATATAGTGCAATAAGCAAAGCTTGAGATTCATGTCCCATCTTATATAGATTGCAGCAGGGAGACTTAGCTACACTGGTTGAGCTCCCAAGGATACATGGCTACACTAGCCATGGTCCATTCTCTTCTTCCCCCTCTTCTTGAGCCGGTTGTACTTGAACTTAGAAGGGAATACCCCGCTCCTCGAGGAAAGAGTGGCCAGATTTGGGTCATAGAGTTACCTTGTTGGGGAGGGTTGTCAAGTTGCTACTTCTGAGGTGGAGAGCTATACCTCACATACACTGTACAAGGAAATATTCATGGTCTCCAGGGTTTGTGTATGTAGACTTGTTCTGATTTGGATTATTGAGGAGTCTTGACTATAGATTAGTGGATCTTAGAGGCTGTTGAGTTTTAAACTTAAGTCCAAATAAGGTTCCGACACACTAATAATCCAAAGATCTGATCGAGCTCCATATTTCAATTTAATGAAGGCAAGTTTAATAATCAACATTGATCCATGCATTTTCTCCTCTTTTTCTTTTTCTTTTTCACTTCTTTTTCAAATAAGTGTTTGCTAAGGGACTAGCAAAGTTAAGTATAGGGGGTGATGAATACCCATTCATCACTCTTTATTCTTTTATTTTAGCTACAAAACCTATGCAAAACACATGTAGATAGTTGTAAATAACAATAATTACCATTTAGCATGCATTGTGTAAATATGCATAATTAGCATGTTTTTGTGCATAAATAAAAGAATAAAGAAATAAAAGAAAAAGAGGGAGATATTTAGAATAAATATTGAGCGACTAATCCCAAGGGAGGGCTCAGCATGGGCCTGGCCGCAAAAGAACCCAAGTAAAGAGAGATAGGGAAGCTCATGTTTGTGTACATATACCTATGTTTATAAATAAAAATATTTTCCTCTAAATAAAAATAAAATTGTGTGACTATTTATGTGTATATATTTGTAAATATAAAATCAAAATAAAAATGGAAAAAACAAAAAATAAAAATAAAATTCACTTCATCATTGTATATAAACCATGTACATAGAACCACTCACCTATTTATTATCACCTTGTAAATAAATAATTAAAATTCAATAGAAATATGTATATAGTCCACATTTCATCGTGTAAATAAATAAAATAAAAATTAGAAAAATAAAAATAAAATAAAAAGAAACAAAATAAAAATCAAAATCAACCTTGTAGATATACCTTGTAAATATGTATATATATCTATTTATTTAACCTATGTAAATAAATAATAAAAATAAAATAAAAATACCCTTTTATTCCAAATTTTATTCTATAAATAAATAAAATATAAAATTGGAATAAATTGTAAAAAATAAATAACTAAAAATAAAAAATTAAAAATCCATATTGTATATACCTGTATATAATAATACTTTGTAAATACATTATTTTTATTTCAAAAAAATAAATAAAAATCACTAAAAAATAATTTAAAAATAAAAAAACATTTTTCATGTTTTAACTTTTTCGAAATTCGGTCATTTATTATTTTTAATTGAATTATCAAATTTTTAATAAAATCTGAATTCTGATTGGTCCACGGGGGATTGTTGACCCCCGGTCAACTCTCCCCCGCGGACCTCTTTCCCCGCGGATCTAGCAACCGACCCGAAATCTCGAAATTATCCTGGCTTGATCCGATCTTCTTTTGCCTAAACCCCGGGTCCTAATTAGAGTTGCATCATCCGAGACCCTCGCCCGGTGGTTTAGCCTCGGGATCCGAGCTCCGACAACTCGCCCGACCTCCTTCTTCTCGGACCCCTAGCCGTATAAAGCTTGACCTGCACCGCACAATTAACGCCATCTTTGGTATTTCTTCTTTGTCCCAGGACCTCCACCCTAATCCCTAGAGTGACAGCTATAGATTGGCGTGTTGCAGAGAGGAGGAGGAGCCCTCCGCCACTGATATGGCGACATCAGCCGCCGTGCGCCGCCGCGAGGAGCGCTTAGCCTCGAAACTCGACACTTCCTTGAGGCCAGAACCCCCAGAGCTCCGCGAGCTCACCCACAGTCGGCTTCATTCATCAGGTAGACCCGAATCCTTCTGGTTTTCCTTGATTTTCGGTTACGCCCAATTCGACCCATCTCCATCTTTCATCAATTACTCCCGCTCCGATCATCCATTCCATCGTCTGACCCGGCTGTCATCTCCACGAGACTTCTACCCACCTTCTGCACCCACTCACTCCCCTTGGTTTGCCTCGGAACCAAGGCCCGACATCCATCGTCACCCCATCGTCGGAGGTCGCCCATATCGACTCGCCAGCCACCCATCCCACCTCTAACCGGGTCGAGGCAGTTTGCCCTCAACCCAGGAAGCTTTCTAGGTTGTTTTGCAGGCCAATGCGACCCATCCGAGGGTCATCGAGTTCGAGCCCAGGAGCTTCGAGCCTCCGACGTCGCCGGACCACTCCAGTGGTCTCCGGTCTCATCGGAGGTATCCTTCAGCTGCGGAGCGCCGAGACGAAGCGATTCCACCTTTCAGCAGCTCCAGAGGAGGCCCCCACCGCACACACGGAGCCGGCGAAGCTCACCGGCGAGGTGTTCTTCCAGGACCTTCCTCCGCCTTCCGTTCATCCTCGGAGCTCCAGGTGTGATCCAGACCATTCATTTGAGGAGTAGCCACCAACCGTCAGATCCAGTCGAGGGGTGATCTGGACCGCACGATCAGAAGAAGAGGAGCCCTTGATCCATCACCATCCGATCTCCACGTGGCTTCCACCTCGCCGTCCATCCAGACGAAGGGCTGCTCCTTGTTCCAGCACCGTCAGATCATCCACGTGGCACGCCCCCGTCCCTCCGATAATAAGGGGTAATTTATACTTAGGCCCCTGTCATTTTGTTTTTACAATATAGTCCTGTAAATATCTATCTTAGTTGTTTTTATTTTGGGAATATTGCACTTAGGACCTTAACCTTTCTTGTATTTGCATTTTCGTCCCTGCCTGTTTGAGACACGTGCTTCGTCACGTGATTTTTGGACAAATTACATTATATGGGCTTGTTGTTTTTCTGTGTTACTGAATGAAATATATTTTCTGATATTTGCATCCATGCCCCTGTGAATGTTTTTATTCAACATGTGCTGAATTCTTTGGGTATTTTGCAACTTATTCCCTGGGATTTTAGCACGTGTTACTAATAAGCCCTTGGAATTAAGTTTTCTTACATTTAGGTCCCTCCGTGCCCAATACACGTGCAGCACGCGTGCGTTCTTGGAATTTTTGTACGAGGGACCCCAAATTTCTGGATTTGTTACTCTTCAGCCCCTGAAGATACCTTTTATTACGGATAGGTCCCTATGCACTGTGAGCCTATTTTTGATTTAAATAAAATATCAAATTAAGTACAAATCGCGTGAAAATTGGACACATGGCTCCTGCCACTGTGTAAAATTTTCACCAAAAATTTGGTACATTTTTGAGGTATTTTTATATTTTTAAAAATTAGAAAACTAGTGTTTTTACTTCTGTTCGATTTATAAAATCATAAAAAATATTAAAACCCTTTTAAAAATTCTAAAAAAATTAGTCTGTGTTAGTTTTGGTGTATTTGATTTTTTGTGCATTTATGGTTATTTTTGGATATAGAAAACCCATAAAAAACACTTAAATACTTATAAAAATTTTAAAAAATAATAGAAAACTAAAAAATTAATAAACTCTTTTTCTGAATTTTCCTTTTTATTTGTATTTTTCATAAAAATTACCTCCAGACTGTTATAGGACCATTTGATATTTTTCATGGCCCTTTGAAGCCTGACTGGACAGTTTGTTTGTGTTTCTTCCTTCATTGATTTTTAGAAAATTACATAAAAATCGGAAAAATATCAAAAATTCACCAAAAATAGTAAAAACCTATAAAACATAAAAATATTTTTGTTTGAATTTTTGGAGCTTTTTAGAGTGTTTAAATAATTTGTTGATTGTGATTATTTTTGTCTTTTTATTATTTTCCTTATTATTAAAAGTCCAAAAAATATAAAAAAAATTAAAAATCACCAAAAATACTTGTTTTTGCTTTCTTTTATTTGTTGACTACTTCGTAGGTCGCGAGGCCAACTCGTGCTCCTTGAGACCGACCATGGGTGCTATACCAGGTTAATCACATAGCAGGACCACTATTTTGGTTGTGATTGATTTTTATCTTTTTGATTGGTGATCTGATTTTGTTTCTTGATTGAGCTCTGAGCCCCGAGTGACTGAGGTCGCAACGACCTTAGTGATATCTTTACCTTAGTCTATCGGGCGGCTCATCAATGATCCCATGCATATGTCTCAGGGTCATATAAGAAACACTTTTCTATGGTTAGATCCGCGAGAAATGGAACAGGGGGGGGAGTCTCTAAACCAATAGTCTCATCAATAAACGCTATCTCATGTGTAGCAACGGGGTAGAGCTCATCTACTGCTTGATGGTTATGGCTGTCGAGGGCTTCGTGGGTCGCCTCAGAAAATCGCGGTTCCTCAAAGACTTGTTGAGATCGAAGTGCTCCCAATGCTGTAAAGTTGATTTCATGTGTCTCAAACTCAATAATTGCTTTAGCCAATTCCAAGAATATCTTTCCAAGAATGATTGGAGACTGGTTGAATTCTCCTAGATGCTCAATATCAATGATCGTGAAGTCCACTTTGAGCGGAGTACCTTGGAATGTAATGATGATCGAAATAGTTCCTCTCGGCCGTTTTATCGATCGATCAACCAATTGAACGATCTCCCGTATCTTCCTGATAGGTCCGAGTTTGAGCTCGTTAAATACATAGGTCGGGAGGATATTGATTGGTGAATCGTCGTCAATTTGAACATGGGTAAATATTATATCTTTGATTCCACAGTCAAATCTGGGCAACCGCTTCACTATGCGGCTCTTGATTTTTCTCCTCAACATCAAGGAGGTGGCCATTGACAAGATATGTCTTTCGGTCTTTGTTCTTATCCTGCCCGAATTTTTCATCATTAATTTGTCCATGACAAATCCTTTCAGGTCAGGGAAGTGTTCAATGGCATGTATAAAGGGAAGTTCAAAAATAAGTCTTTTCTCCAGTGCTTCCCTCAGAGCAGGATCCAAATTCTTCAAATCTTCTGGAGTTTCAATGTAATTTTCTGATTTTTTTGTTATTTTTTAATATTTCAATTTTTTGGTATTTTCTGTGTTGTGTGGCGATGTGGTGTTTTCCATAGATGAGAAGGGGCTTTGATGTTCCAAGTAAGAGTCGGAGGCATAGTCATTCCTAGGGGAGTAATATGCAGAAGCGTTGCTGTCAGAGTCGTCCCTAGGGTGAACATATTCCATGGGTTTCAGAATATCCTGGGGGTTCTCAATGTTAGATCCAATTATTTCATCCTCCACTTTCGTACCCGAGCTTCCATAAAATAAACTGAGTCGGTTAGTAAAATTTCTGAATTTTTCCTCCATTAAATCAAATCTCTTATTTATCCTCGAAATATCATCCTCCAGAGAATTTTCAGGAGCAGTCTGTGTGATTTCTCATTTTTGAATTTGAGATTCAGTTATTACATCTTTCATTTTCATGTATGAGCTGGGAGAAGATCTTCTTGGAATATCGAATATATAATCTTTATCTTTTAAAAATTTCTCCTCTAAAATCATGGAAGGAGTCTGCTCAATAGGATAGAAACCATATGTCTTATGGTGTGATTCAGGCATGTGTAGTTGGTCTGAGTAGAGTTCATTGCTTTGATCATGATTGGTCGTACCCTTATACTGTGGTGTTAACATACAGGGTTTACGTATGTCGATATCATCAGTCCAATCCTTTGTATGAGTGTCATGTCTGAAGATGCGATTGTCATGGTCAATCCAAGATGATAGTTGCTCATTTGTGTTCAAGGTTGAAGGAGGTGGAAGATGTGAAGAAGTGTTAAATTCGATGTGGTTAGAATCCCCCATGAATGATGGATTGACATTTATAGAATATGAAGGATGGATTGTATGATCAGAATATAAAGGATTGGCATACGAAGAAGTGGAGACCCTAATCGGTTGTTTGTTTGTATGATCCGAATACAAAGGATTGTCATTCATGAAGTAGATTGGATTTGTAGAGATGGTTTGATTTATTTGTGGGTGAGAGTCTCCTGTGGAAGTTGGATGATGTGTAGTTGGAGGAGGTTTTGAAGCTTTGGGTCTAACCGATACGAATTCATTTTCATAGTAAAGCTCTGATGGATACTCGGACAAGTGTTCCGCTTTTGAAAGAGCTGACATAATGGATGATGATTTGGGTTTGACCGAGATGAATTTATTTTCATGGTACGGATTTGGAGGGTACTTGGAAAAAAGTTCCATAATTTTTGAAGGAGGTTTATTGGTTGACATAATGAATCCGTTTCATATCAAGAAAGGAGAGTGATGGCACAAGTATGCGGTTTTTGATATTCGAAATCGGTTCACGCACACCAATACAAATACAAATCAAACCCCAGGTTCACCAACTTACATAGTGAAGCCGTAAGAGTTCAGCAATTTATCTTTTCAATTTTAAGTTGGTGATAAATCAATCTTGGAAATAATTTAGCGAGATGTTAGGTGCCAGCAATTTTCGTAATGACTGGCTCGAATTCTTACGACTAGTTGCACCTACTTTCAGCCAGTATGGGTGTAAGTACGGACCGTAAAATGGCTACCTATGTTACTTAAGGACAGAGCCTTACGCAATGTACTTTAAATCACCCACTCCGCTAAGGAAATCCAGACCGTTTACCGGCTACCCGTAGATCCTCACTGAGAAGTAGCTAATTGTTTTTATAGAATCAATAGTCAATATGCAAATCCGGATTTGGGCTCTAACCTTAAGTGTCATCTCTCGCTCACTCAAACAAATAAATGAATCCAAGGTCGGGGTTGCTCTCCTGCAGAAATTCTCGATTTTATGGGTTAATTAAAGTCGGCTATATTTAACAGTCCCAATTTTAATTAGGCAATCACTGAAAAATTAAGTGAGCATAGATACACGTCTACCATCTAGTCCCAATTTCCTTTAAATTATGTGACAAAATAGTAGGGAGATATTCGAGAAAAGCCGATGCACGTGAAATAATGATGTATGCTTAGATAGAAGACTTACAGTGATTCATCGCAATTTCCATGTGGGATGCAATACAAGAGCTGAAATATTATTCTAGATGAATGATAGCCGATGAAAACTGTACCTAGCAGAAAGTTCGATTAGCCGGGAAGAAATGAGTTAAATATGACTATGTTGAACGATCTATTGTGCGTCTTAATTAACGTGCAGTGTGGTCCTAGGTTCTACGAGCACAATCAAAAATTTAAAAGCTCTAATAGCCGTATGTGTAGGTCTATCCTAAGCACCACTCAAGTTGGACCCCACCCTCACTGGAGAGTGAAACATGCCACGACACACCACGGAAAATGTTTGAGATCTTGTTACACATGCGAGAGTCCAAACGGGCACCGCTATAAATGAGCAATTAATTATAAAAATTAAAAATTGCAGAAAAATAAATCCTAGACTCTACGCTCTCTCACGACTCGACTCGATCATAAATTTAATGTGGCTTTTTTTCGGAAGTCGGTGAAGATGCTTCGGTTTCCAGAAACCGCTCCACGTACGTTGGGTACCTCACAAGAAAATAAGAGAGAGAATGTAAGAGAGCGACTCAAAAATAAAAAAAATAAGAAAATAAATGCTGAAAATAAAATAAAAATAAATGCAAAAAATGGAAAATTTACAATGAAGATTCGGGGGGTCAGACTACCCGGATAAAGAAAACCGAATAACATTTTTAGACAAAATCTAAGTCGTTTGCCTCCCCGACAACGACACCATCTGACGAGTCGTGAAATGCCCTATTTAATTTGCATGGATTATCGAGCGCTTAAATTAATATGTCATTTCGTTGTAGGCGGGAAATCGGAATTGGTCAAGAAATAACCACAAGAAATTTAGTCAATTTTAATCAATGTGGTTTTATGTTTATTTTACTTGAGCAAGTCCCAAGGTCAAACTCAAGGAGGCAAAAGAACAACCTAGAAATTTGTCTATCAAAGTTCATTCACGGTTTTTGAGGCGACCTTTTTTTGTATTTTTCATTTATTCTTGTTAGTGATATGTACACAGTAGGGGTGGTATCAGGTCATTTGGAGTTAGCATGAATTAGTCGAAAATCGGGGAAGTTAGGCTATTTTACAGGTCATTCTGGCTAGGATTTTTGGCTTCTTATTTTGTGCAAAATTAAGTGATAAAATGCCATTCTTATCAAAAACATGCATGAATGCCAATTATATGGAATAAATGAAGACATGCCAATGAATTTTAGGGATTTGAGCTTAATTCATGACTTTTAGAGTGATGAATCTGAGATTCATCACCAGGCTATGCGGGCCGGGCTTCGATCCAGGCTGGACCAGCCCAGCCCATTGCTCATCCCGAAGTGGAGGGCAGACATTGTAGAGACCGATGAGGCTGAATTCGATCTGATCGCTTTTATACATCAATTCGGGCCCTTTGATGATATTGATGATCCAGATGAGACCTTAGAGGATGAACATAATCTTACTACTTCCACAGAAGAGTTTGTTGCCTTTTGTTTTGACCTAGGAGAGACTCGTCAAGCAGGACTTGATTTGACTAATTCTATTAATGAGTTCGAGCCCTTTCACTTTGATATCTACGAGGCACCCAAGATCGGACCTAGCCACACTTCTTCCACTGATCCGTCTGTGCCTTCTGACCCTAGGACCATTGAGGATACCTTCCAGGTCGACCCTGGTCAGTTGGTGTCAGTTGAGGACCCCAATGTTGACCTACACCTTGTCAGATCCATTATTCAGTGGTCTTGCAAGAACGTCTGCTTTCTACCTTCTTGATCCTTTGTACATCCATTTCGTTGTGCATTCGCTTTCGTTTACTTCTGTCCATCCATCGTATCGCTCATCCACCCCATTTTCATATGTGCCTTTCTTAGGACGTACGTTGTCCTAAGTATAGGGGTGGTGAACAAGCCGAGTGTTCTCTCTTTGTTCCTTTCATCACTCTTGTTATTACCTATACTTAGGTCTCTCTTACCCTAATTATAGAGGGGTAATGCATACATTCTGTTCGATCCTTTCTTCTATCTTCATATTCTTTTTCTTCTTTTCTTCTTTGCGTTTTCATTTTTCTTTTTCTACCAAAAAGGTGTCACCACTTTTTTGTCAGCCTTCTATACTTAGGACATACTTTATCCTAAGTATAGGGGGTGCACCCCGAGTTCTTCCATTCTTTGATCTCCTCCACTATCTCCTCTTCTTATCTATACTTAGAGATATATGACCCTAAGTATAGGGGGAGACAGTCTGACTACGATATGTTCATTCCCACCCTTGACCCTCCTTGCCTTGTGTACAGTCTGCTATACTTAGGATTATTTGATCCAAAGTATAGGGAGGGCGGTCAACTTCTTATTTGCTTATTTCTTCATTTGTTTATTCTTTAGGCTTTTCTATACTTAGTATGAGTTAAGTCTTCTCTTTTCTCTCTGATCTATGATGACATAGCCCAAGCTAAGTATAGGAGTGTCGTATATACTTTAGCGATAACTCGTACTTTCGTATAATTATGTCTAAACTACTGTATAAAATACTATAAAATTCATTAAAGTCAATAAATGAAAAACATGTCTATTATTCCTCAATTTCTTTTGTATTTACTAATTATTAAATCAGATAAAAATATTTTTTTGTAAAATGTTTGAAAAATAGTTTGAAAATCTTTTTGAAAAATCTTTTGAAAACTATTTGGAAAATGTTTTGTTTAATATTTTCAACCTTTGTAAAAATATTTTGTTTGTAAAACTTTTTTTATTTGCGTAAAATAATTTTTTTTGGAAAACTATATGCAAATGGTTTGGAAAATGGTTGCAATTTTTTTGAAAAATCTATATATACTATTTGAAAAATATTTGCAAAAAAGTTTTCAAATTTTTGTAAATGTTTGTAAAATTACTTGTAAATATTATTTTGCACTATAGTTTTCGAAATTGTTTGAAAAATCCTTTTCAAATAAGTTTCAGGAATATATACATCACACCAAAAATATTTATTAATTGTATAAATGTATCTATGAAATTAATAACATATCCTTTGTAAATTCTTAAAAAACCCAAACTCTTATAAATAATAAGATGTACCCCATGCAAATATTTGTACCTATTTTCTAGCCAAAATCTTTTGCTTTTAAAAATCACTAAAACAATTGCAAAACAAAAAATACCAAAAACATTTGCAAAAATATTTTTGAAAATTTGCATAAAAATTTGCAAAACCTTTTTCAAAAATCCATAAAAAGTTCGAAAGTTCGAAAGTTGCATCACAAAAATATTTTTCATTGCATTGAACATAGTATTTGCATAGCTTTGCATTTTTCGAATTGAGTTTGATAATTGAACAAGTCTAAGTAAAATCTGAAGATTAGAGCTTGGTTGGACCTTAAATCTACCTAACCACAGGAATCTTATAGGAACTGGAATTGAGGTACTCTAGGTCTGATTGACTTAATTCTTTGAGAATCACGAGACTTGATTCAATGTCGTCTTGACTGCCTAAGTAGAGTATTTCAGTGCACAGGCACGACTCTTGTTGATAATGACCTAACTTGGACACCTACACCTTTCACTTGGATTAACTCTGTTGGAGTGGTGAGGGGATTGGATTTACCGGTATGAGACGCACACAAGTGGAAACATTTATCCTTTTCTAGGAAGGGAAGTGCACCCCAACTCGTCCAGTAGCAGAGACGTCTAAAGACAAGAGAGTGTGGGTTGCAATAATGCTTCAAAAGAGGGATAGTCCACTGGCTCAAGAGGAAAAACTCCTTATGTAAATGCTAATGTATATAGTATTTCAAAAAAAAAGGAAAAAGAAAAAGAAAAAGAAAAAACTCCAAAAAAAAGTGGACAAGCATGTTTGAAAATAAAATGCATGTCGGAGTGTACATATTTGTATAGTCAATAAGTTAGCTTGAGCCTCAAAGTCATACCTTGCGAGCCTGTAGCCGGATGACTTGGCTTTATTGGTCAAGCATCAAAGGATAGGTAGCTACACTATCTACCATCCATTTGCCACTTGAACTTAGAAGGGCATACCCCGCTCCTCGACGAAGGAGCTGCTGGATTGGGGAACCGTTGGGTTGTTGTACTGGAGAAGTCAATCTCTTTGTCATTTCAGTTGAGGGGAGCCGCTATCACATACACTGTACACGTAAGATTCATAGTCATAAGGGTTTACGTATGAGTTGAAGTATTCTGACCAGGCTATTGAGGAAACTTTAGCATAGTTTTGGGATTCTTGAAGGTTGTTGTGTTTCAAATCCGATTCCCAGTAAGATTCCGACCGCACTAAAAAATCCAAAGGTCTAACTTGAGCTCCAAACTTTGATTTTATGAAGACAAGTTTGAGAATTAAATTCAATCCATTTTCTTTCTTTTTCTTTTCGTTGTTTTATTTTTTTCTGCAATTAATGCATAAGTGTTTGCTAGGGACTAACAACGGTAAGTATAGGGGTGATGAATATCCATTTCGTTACCTTTATTCTATCATTTTGGCCTTAAAAATCCTAACTAATGCATGTAAATAACACTAATTTGTACAAATTATCATTCATTATTTATTTCATTTATTGTGTATAAAATACTATTTTTAATGCCAAAATTATAGAACAAAGAAAAGAAAAAAATAAAATACCAAAGGTATTTTATGACCTTAAACCCCGAGACCAAGTCAAGAATCGATTTGGCCGATAAGGAATAAAGTAGGGACAGATAGGGCCAATAAATGCACAAAAATACATACAAATATACTCAAATTTTAAATGTTTGTAAGTATTTTTATACAATTCTAGTTCATGTGATTTCTTTTGAATTAATTCAATAAAAATGTATAGAAAAATATAAAAATATTATAAAAATATCTCCATAAATAATTAACAAATGAAACAGCTTCACTTTTTCCCATTTGCATGCAATCCAGATTTTATATCTGGAGCATATGAACTCCAATTTACCCTAACTCACTTTTAAAATTCATCATTTTAAAACCTTTAGATTCTAAAAATACTTTGAAAGTGGTCAGGGCTCTTTTGTGAAAAGTCGATTCTGGGACCCATTTGTACAATAGTTTATGGGTTTTTCTTTCTTTTGTTTAGATTTCATTTTAACTCATTTTCTTTTAATTTAAATTTTATTTTGTTATTTGTATACTCTACTTTATATAAAAAATATAAAATCAACTAAAAATACAAAATCAAAAGGACACAAAAATAGCTACACAAGTCAACTTCACTTGTATTTTATCTTTAGTATTTTTTATGTTTAATTTTGTAAAACTAAAAATCAATAAAAATATTTTTTAAGTATCTTATGTTATATATTATTATTACATGCTCTAATATAGTGGTATTATTAACAAGAAAATAAAACTAAAAATTATAAAACTCAAAAATGGGTATTTTTTGCCTAAAAATATATTTTTACTTTGCATCTTTTATTCGAAACATATTTTGGAAACAAACTTTCTTCTGTAATACTTTAGATAAAATTATTTTGAGAAAGTTGTGTATTTTGATTTTTTTTATATTGAAGACTCCTACAATCTATTTCATGCATGTTTTCATTGAGAAAACTCCTTTTTTTGTGATTGATCGACATGGACCATGAAGACAACATCTAGAATTCAAAAATTTTGAATTAGCCTACTCCCATTGGTTGATACAACTTCATATCAGGTCTCCTTTATTTTGGACTCAACCTTTTCACCTTCATCTTCTCTCTTCCTATTTCATACAAAAACCCACCAACTTACTTGCACTTTCTTCCATCTAGATTAGCCTACCACCAATAAGCATCATCTCCGCCATTCCTCCATCAAATAAAAAGAGCCTCAACTCCCATCCTTTGGATCCGTCCACCAAGTTTTAGAGCTAAGCCAAGCTTCCTTCCTTCTTTGATCGGTGACAACGAGTGAGGGGGCGAGTTGAGGCCACAATGTGTCGTGCGAAGAGATTTGGGTGTGATCCGGTGGTGTGCAACAACCGTAGCGAAGCTCCGACTCCGTCAAGCCTCTTCCCCGCCGGAATTGAGGATATGACCAATATTTCTCATCGGAGAAGCGACCCCCATAGGCGGATTCCTTCACATGCTACGTTTTCCTTCACTTGGTAGGTAATTTTAGAGTTAGTTTTTGTTCTTGATGTGGAGTAGCATTTCTTATTATTGTAGTGTAACAACCATTATCTTCAACCTTCGTCCACCCTTTGTCACGATTCTTAACATCACAGTCGCGTACACCTCATCTTCTCTGCCTCTCCACACGCAACCTTGCCAACTTCGGCCACGCACGGTGGCCGGAAAGCGTCTCTTTATCCTTCATTTTCGCATAGGAGATAAACCCATTCACAATCATTTTTTGTGGAATATCATGTTTGTTTTGTGATCTTAATCTCGGTCTGAGCCCCGTGTTAGAGACCATATTCTCGTTGCAGATCTCTCTACACACCCACGATGTCGTCGTCCTCGCCGCGCACGCACCGCTATCGCTGGAATCCAGCCTCCATACCAAGCTATAACAAAACGTGAGGAAGAAGGGAGGAGGAAGAGGAGGAATAGCAGCCACCGTTGGATGCTATTCCTCTCCTTCCATCTCAACCATCCATTGGTTTTTGGAGTTTTTGCAAAAGAAGTTCCCCAATTTTTCATTTTTGACGCCATTCCTTACATCCAAAAGTGCCACATGGTTAAGTTACGGATTTGTAAGAAGGCCCTCACATTTTTGATATATTTGAAGGGGTTTCCGAGTACCTTTTTGACTTGTAGTTTCATTCTTGTATTTTCATCGATACTCGTGCACTTAAATGCTCATAAAGCATTCATCTGAACTTCATTTTTTGTGAGATTTTTTTGTTAGAAAGCTGCCTTAAAGATCTACATTGTTTCAAAATTTCAAATAATTCTGATGTACAAACTATTAATGGTGAATTTTTGAATTCAGGATACTTGTTTGGCGTATTTTGTTAATAACTCTTTGATTATCTTATATCACTTTCTCATTTTTTGATATGTTGTAGAAATATATTAGACAAAACTTGTATCCGAATTCCATCTAAATATCTTTTGATTTGTGGTATGCATAATTTCTATAATATTTTGAGTGATTGCTTTATTTCTAGAGTCTTTCACCTATTTGAGAATCTATCCCTGTATGAACTGGTCGCAGGTGGTGTGGAGTGGCGGAGGTAGCGTTGTGTGACAGTTCGGGCGGAGGGCAGCATCATTGACGATGAAGGAGGGACTGGGATTGGGCGCGGGAGGCACAAGAGGGGGGAGTCGACACAGTAGCGGCACCGGGGGCAAGAAGGGCGGCGAGAACCAATTGGTGGAGGCGGCAGGTTGTCAGCGAGGAGGCTGGTGGGTGCCTCTGGTATTGTTCTATAGTCTGATATTTTTGTTGTATTTTTATCATGTTGTTTAAATATTTTTAAAAAAAATCAAAAACATCATTTCAGCCTTCCTGCTATCTTTTATTTTTAATATATTCATTACATCTCAGAAAAATACCAAAAACATATTGTAGCTTTCTCTCATATATATCTATATCATATCTGAAGGACGTTCAGTGATCTTCAAAACTTGCAAAAATCACTAAAAAATGATATAGTGTCAAAATCCAAAAACAAAGTCATGTTTCTTTTATATAATCTTGTCTATCTAGGAAAAATATAGATATAATTTAGGACTTCATTTTAAGCTACTGGTAGTATTTTTTTAGTGTCATATTTGCCTTCTTTTCCCAAGAATAGAATTGCTCATTTCATCTTATTACTTGCATTTTTATTCTAAAAATTTTGAAAAAAATCTGCAAAATTAATTAAAACACCAAAAATATTTTAGTATCTTTATTTTGACTTAATTTGACCTATTTTAAAAATCTAAAAATATTTTCTCTATTTCTTTTATTTATCTCTCTCTTATTATTTAATATATGTATATATATATATCATTATTCTTTATATTAGTATTACTACAATTTTATGGGATATTTACACCTATAACCCTAAGTAGTTTTGTAATTGCCCCAAGAACCCTCAATAATCACGAATTACATCCAGAACCCCGAATAATGCTTAACCTTTGCACGTCATAACCCTGTGTCAAGTTCCTTCTGAAATCTCTGTTAACCCTGACGGAAAAAGTCATATGTTGACCATTTTACCCTTCGAGACACATCATATTTATAACATGATGCCATTCTATCAAACAAAATGATGCCCCCTCCCCCCGGCAAGCCTCAGGCCCTCCTGCTCATTCCCGGCAAGCTGCTCCCTTCGCCCCGTGCCTCCTCCCCCTACTCCCCGCATGCGAGCTCCAACCCTCACCCTCCCTGCACCTCTGCCCCCCGCATGCGAGCTACAGGCCCTCCCACTCGCCCCTGGCATGCTGCCCCCTGCCCCTGAGCCCTGTCGCCGAGGAGCCTCCTGCTCCTCCTCGAATCCCCCCCACCCCCTTCGCGAGCTCCTCCTGGAAGCCCTAGCTCCTGAACGCCTCTAAGTACACCGAGTCCACCTGCGTGTCGAACACTACCGCCGCGTACACCATCCTAGCTCCTCGAAGACACCCCACTCCCCCCCCTCGATTTCCTCCTGGAAGCCCCCGCCATCGAGGAGCCTCCTCCTCCAAGCCCCCTCCCGAACCCTGGTTGCTTCTCCTTGAAGACCCTCCCCTCTCCGAGTCACGTCGTCGAGGAGCCCATCTCCTGCTCCTCCTCAAAGCCTCCCCCCCACCCAAATTCTCCTGGAAGCCCCCCTCTCCCCCACGCCCAGCTCCTCCTCTTCCCATGTTCGCAGTCCGCCCCCGCCAAGGCTAGCCACCGTTCGAAGCTCGAAGCCCTCCCCCCTCATGAAAGCTCGGCCACCGTCGATCTTCCCCTCCGATGGAAGCTTGACCCCCCACACCGCCCACCTCCTCCAGCCCAAGTCGAGCACCCTCCCCTAGAAGCCAACCTCCTCTTCTTCTTTCTTTCTTTCTTTCTTTATTAATCTCAATTTTTAGATCACTGATTGGTTAGATTAACTCAACCATCTAGTTGAGTTAATGGAATAATCTAACGGAAGGTTATGGGTGTAATACGAAGCGGTTATTCGGGATTCTGGATGTAATTCATGATTATCGAGGGTTCCTGGGGTAATTATGAAATTACTCAGGGTTATGTGTGTAAATATCCCTAATTTTATTTATAAATATAAAATCACAAAAATCTATGAATATGTACAAATCAAATAAAAAATCAAAAATTTAAAAATCCACACCAAAACATTTAGACAAGAAGAAGAACACAAATTCATGCATACTTACACCTCAGCGACAATATAGTTCTCGCACTGTGTAGACTATATTAGACCCTCGTAAAAACTCAGTTATCAGCCACTGAAGTGAAGCAAAGACCGGAGCCTCTTGATGCTCCAAACAATAGCCTATAGTCAACCCCCAATCCCATCTTCATTTCCATTTTGATCTCCAGGTAAGTTTTCTTCTTCTTCTTGCTTTGTTTCTTCAATTTTTTATATGCATTGACACATATCAATCAATCACCTGAGCACCTCATCACCTTCACTGAAACTCCGTGATCTTCGTCGTCATCTCCGTGTGTACCATCACCTTCCTAAGCATGCTACCCACATCGAATCATCTTCTTCCTCTACAAGAGGAAGAACCCAAATAGGGCTTCACCTCATCCCGCCTTCGACAACCCTCCAACCGCTCCATTTATTCCCCATTTCATCCACAGTCGATATGGATTGCCATCTAACCCTGCATGTATCCTAAATCATCACTGATCAAAGGTTCCCACATTGTTATGATCTCTTGATACTTTTCTGATGAGTCACCATCGAGCCCTCGATCAAGACCACTACATGAGCTTTCTGACTTCCCTTTATCTTCGCGGGGAAGGTGTTCCCATTTTCACCGACACCCGAACAAATAGGAGAAGGTTAAGCTCCTTCATCAGAGCACCCCCGCACTTCACCGCATATAGAGGAGATTTCTAGAGGGGGAAGTATAGGTGTTGTAGGATCTCTTTGATCCTACGATCCTCGTTCGCCACCGAGCAACCGCATATGAGACTCCATCGAAGTGTCATCTATCTCGCACCTGCCAGGCATCCCGAGCCTACTTCTAGACCTAGACACACATGATTCAACTCACATGATCTTTGGAATTTTACATAACGACCCTTGAATCTTCTTGAAATTGCACAAAGGCCCCTACATAGGGGGGTGTCACTTAAAAGCTAGGCCGATTTTTTATTATTTAGGTCCCTCAAAGGTCATTTTGTAAGCATTTCTGTTAGTTTGAATTATGCTTTCTTTGCAAATGTGCATGCAAACATTAATATCTTGATCATATGATGGCCATTTTGATGGAATTGATATCGTTGGAAATATAATTTCATGAACTTTAATATGGTGCATTTAGTTCTCTGATTTGACTTATTCTTCATGCATTAAAACTTCGAGGCTTAAGTTGTCTTTCTAGCTTATTAGTTGAGTTGCTCAAAATTAATCATAGTTCCATTTTATGCTCTATAATTACATTGATTTTCTTATTGATTGAATTAATTAGTTGATGACTTTCCCTGTTATACATCATTTCATCATGCTCTTATTAGATTAATAAGCATTGAATGAATAGTTCTCTTAAATAAGTGCATCAAAGGAACCTTGAAAATAGATCTATTTATGTTTATTAATTAAGAATAAGATTTCAGAGTAAAATTAGAATCATTTATTAGGTAAATATTAAAATAATTCAGGAGCATTTTAGTATGCTATTGTGAGTTGTGTGTATTGTATTTCATCATCTTGTTCATTATTTTTGTCATCTTATATATTTGCATTGAAAAAATCCGTAAAAGGCATGCATTCTTGGTTTGCGTATTTGACCTACGTTGCAATTTAGATTAACTTATTTGACATATTTGGATTCTAATTAAGTAGACTAGTAAGGTTGTGTCTATTCGACCTTGCACTTATGCATGATAAATTTAACTAAGTCCTCTTCATAGAGATATATTGACTTAATTCTCATAAATTGAAAGTTGGCCATGCTACAATTTGATCATTAACATAGCCAAATAACGATTCAACAAATGACGTCATTGCTGGGGATACGGCTTTTATTAGTTGATTTGATTAGGTTTAAATATTTAATTAAGTGAAATTTAGTGTATCTAGGTTAAGTGGTTAAATATTTTGTAGTATGACTTGTTTAGTTTATTTGTATGTTTTGTGAATGTTATTGTATTTAATTAGCTTATTATCATTTGAATTATCTAATAATTTGTTGTTCTTGTCAGAGCTCACATATCCGACTTGAGGTGACATGGAGGCTACAAGCTTGGAGCTCGAGCTAAGGAGTCCAACGCAGTGAGATTAAGATAGAATTTTGTTTAGCTAATTATTCGTAATTGTGTTGTAATAATTACTTATTGTAATTTATGTTGTAATTAATCTATAATTAATTATATGTATTTACAACATTTCTTGATTGAGAACTCGCGTATGTAAAAGGACATTTCTAACTTTTTCCAACATTTATGTGCATCATGGACCCTTGAGACTTAAGTGGTGAACTTAGGATTAGGCACAATATTCAAGTAGTCAAACTTAGGTCACATTAAGTGTGCCCAATCGTAAATTAGGCCATACTTTTACATCTTAAGAATCACTCATCTTAATATTCATTAATATACGTACTTGATACATTCTATTTAGCTCAAATTAAATTTATTCTTCCTCGTTAATAGACATGTGTATTAGGAGCAACTTTTCTCGACTTGCATCACATAGATTAGCTATTTACAATTGAATCTAGCATCCACATGGATAGTGTTGGGAAGCATTGTAAGCATGCATCATTGATTTTCGTCTGCATTCCAATTTATGATTCCTTTCTCTTTTAAAATTTAAAAGGAATTGGGATTACACGTTAGGCATATTCTTTTTCATGCAATCACATTATTTCAGCGACAACCTAACTCTTAAAATTGGGATTGAATTTTGCATGTTGAACCAATTAGCGTGGAGTAAAAATCACACTTGTATAACGGGTTCATAAAGCCCTCATTGGACACAGGTACTTACCCCCAAACAGAGTGGGTGAGGATGTAACCACTAAGGTTAGATCCCAAATCTGTGGACGTGCCCTCTAAGTCTCCATTTCCAGTCTTGCGGATTTGGGAGTTGCAAGGGCTTGCCTTCAACCTTATAGATACAATTTGTTTGTGTAAGCCCGGTATTCTTCTTAGGGGTGTGATTGAACCTGACAGTCCGGGATGATCACCTCTTTCTTGGGAGATATCAGGAGCCTCGATGGGTGTAAGGTTGCTCCCTATGTGTAATGTGCTCATAAAATTTTTCTACCACCAACTAAAATTGAAAAAGATATTTCGGTTGAACTCTTACGGCCTTCACGTATGAAGTTGGTGAATCTAAAGGGTTTGATTTTCATTTGATTTGTGTGAGTTGATTCTGCACATTCAAATGCACCATAGTATTATATCTCCTTGATTCAATCATGTCCATATCGAACCTCGTGATTTTGACGATGACTAGCTGGGGGGATTTTTGTTTGGATTTTGCGAACCTCACTTTGAACCCTCCAAAAAGTATGTCTTCTGAGGTCCCTCCACTTCCTGAACCTCTCTTGACTCATGACCCACTTGAGTCCATGTTCACTCACTTTGGGGATGGTCACATACTGGCCAATCCCTTTCTCTCTTCCCTGCTTAGCGAGGAAGATCGTTGTCTCGGTGAGGTTCATTTGAGTTCAAACACCTCCTTTAATATGAACCCATTTTTTGATGAAGGAAACAAAGAAGATTCAGTTGAGATACCTCCCAAGAGACAGAATGAGGATGAGGGGTTGTGCGAGGAACCATTGCAGTTGATACTGGCTATATTAGCAGCATCTGAGTAGCATGATACTCTATTAAGAGTTCAGATGGGTCAGTTAAATATGGGAATTTATGCACCAATGAATGCGACATACAATCCAGGACAATTTAAAGTGCAGAATTACCTAAGTCCCATCCATCCTGAGATAGAATATGAGTTGAAGATGTAGTTTCTGAATTTACTACTGCTTTTTATTGGGAATGCTCATGAAGAACGCTATGCATTCCTAAGGGACTTTGAGCTCGTTTGTGCTAACCTTAGGCACCCAAGGGTTAGTGAAGATTATTTAGGCACCTTAGGGTTAGTGAAGATTATATTAGGCTCAAATCCCTACCATTTGCTTTGGGGATAAGATAAACTACTAGTTAAAGAATCTAGGTGTAGTGGTAACCACTGGTTTAATCGATTGGCCGGTCTAGTAGGCAAACAAGCTAGCCTCGTTATCGTTGTGTTGACCAACTATAAATTAAGTAACACATAACCCACAGATAAATAAAGTGATAAATGAAGTTAAAATTTATTATAACTCTACAATATATATGTATATGTGTAAGTAGTATAGAGGTCGAACACATGGAGCAAACATGTGGGACCTGCGGGTCAACTTTCCTTGATTCATGATTGATCCACGTGAACTAAGTTAAGTCAAAATAGGTATTAAATTCCTTATTAATTCAATAATAAATACTAAATGATTTTATTAATTAAAACTCAAAATATGAAAAATGTTTCTTATTTTCAAACTATTTTATTACGATTTTAATTTATTTTTACAACTTAATTTATTATGTGTTAATTTCTAAATGTATATCTATACATATAAATACACATGTTCCATATATTTTATTCTTATTTTTAATATCTATTATTATATTTACATATTTTATATATTTATAATATAATTAAATACACATTTATATGTTTTTGTTTTTGTTTTTCTCATTGAGAAGGTAAGATCTTATGTCTTGGGCTCCAAGGTGACAATTTTCATTGATCATACAACCATGAGATACTTAATGGAAAAGAAGGGCGCGAATGTACGTCTTCTTAGGTGGATTTTCTACTCTAGGAGTTTTATTTAGAGATAGAAGATAAACTTGGAGTCAAGAATATTATGGATGATCACCTTTCCCGATTAAAGTTGAAGGATTCTCCTGACACTAAGCAGATTAGATAGACTTTTCTAGACGAATCTATATATGTTATCGACTCGCTCACATGGTATGCCAACTTGGTGAACTACCTTGTCTCCAAACAGATTCTCCATGGTTGGACCAGGAGTAGTATTGACCGACTAAAGTTGACTTCAAGGAGATACCACTAGGAGGATCCATTCCTTTTCTTTGAAGGACCTAAATATGTTAGTAAAAGGTGTATTCCTTAGGAGGAATACCAAAGTATCCTCGCGTACTGTCGTTCTTTAGAAGCAGGAGGACACCATTCAGGAAAAAGAACCATACACAAGGTACTCCAATGTGGATTGTACGTATGACTTTGTTTAGAGATGCTACAAATTTTTTATGGTCGTGCCCAATTTGTCAAAGGATGGGAGAAACAGTTGGCTATAAAGATGAGATGACCACGCAACCAGTGATTTTATGTGATGTATTTGATGCATGAAGCATAGATTTTATGGGTCCCTTTCCCAACAACCATGGATTTGAGTACATCTTGTTGGAGATAGACTATCTTTCAAGGTGGGTGGAGGATATCCAAACATGAGCCACAGATAACAAGATTGTTTGTAAATTTGTGAAGGACCATATCATTGCTAGGTTTGGGATTCCAAAAGTTTTGATTTCTGATGGAGGTAGCCACTTTATGAACCGTGAGATGAAATCTTTAGATAAGAACTACAAGTTTGAGTAAAGAATGACTAGTCCTTACCACCCACAATCAAACAACATGGCAGAGGTTTCAACTAAAGAGGTGAAAAGTATTCTTCAGAAGCTCGTTCGTCCTGATAAGAAGAATTGGTCTCAGCTATTGGACCAAGTGTTATAAGCCTACAAGATGGCCTACAAAACTCCACATGCTACTTTACTTTTTAGGATGATTTACGGCAAACCATGCCATTTTCCTGTTGAATTAATTGACAAGTCTGAGTGGTTAATACAACACGTTAACTGAAGTTGTCACCTGGTGAAGCTATGTCGTGACATGAACATCAACGAGCTTGCAGAAATCTGAAATAGGGCATATGATAACATTTGATCTATAAGGACAAAGTTAAGAAGTGGCAGGACCAGCACACTAGGTGCAGGAACTTTGTACTGGGACAAAAGGTATGGTTGTTCACCGCTAAATTGAAAATTTTCCACGAGAAACTTAAGTCAAAATGGGTGGGTCCTTATATAGTGAAGGAAGTACACAATCCCCCCTTCTAGTGGTAGAAGCAGTGGCTCCCATTAAAAAGATAAAGGTTCAAATCCCCCAAATCCCCCCCTCTAGTACCAAAAAAGAAGAAGGAACTACACATCAATGGAAGTGCAGAGATAGTTGACCTCACAGATGGTGCATGTTCTTTCCTGGTTAATGTACAATTGTTAAAGCATTTCGTCAAATCTAATAAATGGTTGGTCCAAGTTGAGATGATTGACTTCATGTTGAGTGCTTACCTTGGAGACACTTCAAAATACTCTACATGAAGCCGCAACTTTAAGATTCAGGCCCGAGAAGATTCGTATATTCTTTCTTACCTTCACTAACACTCAATTTATTCTATTTATTTAGAGTTTAGGTTTTCCCTTCTTCAAATGCCTACTCCTTACTTAGGCTATTTAAAATATAAATATGGGGGATCCAAACCTTATCTATGTACATTCATTTATGATTATTTAGTTCTCTCCTCGGCCCCTTAAATTATTCTATTTCTTCTCTTACTTAGGTTATTTTAGGCCTAATTATAAGGGGGTGAGTCTCTGTTCTTTTAGTTGTTCCCTTCTATTTTGTATACCCCTGTCACTCAGTACTTCAATCCTATACTTAGGCTATTTTCAGCCTAAGTACAAGAGGTACGTACCGGTTTTCACATCCTTGTATTGATCTCCCTCTTTATGCTTAGTACGAGCTATGTCTTTCATTTCACTTTGTGCCATGAGAACATAGCCCAAGATAAGGATGGGGGGAGTGCATATATAGTTTATTTATAGCTCATACTTCACATGTTTTAATAATATTATAGGCTATAGATATGAGGATTTGAAACTGATTTGTAAAACCAATTTGCAAAATATTTGGAAAATTATTATATCTATTTGACATGGTTTGTACATATGTTCTACAATCTGTTTGAAAAAAAGTACAAATTGTTTTGACACATTACTTTGTATATACTTACAAAATTCTTTGAAGATAAAAAAAGCTTTCAAAACCAAACAAAAATACTAATTAATAAGTGGTCTTATCCCTGTCATTTTCACTTTCACACAAGCCTTGTATAATTTATGATACTTGGTTTAGAGTGACACTTGACTCGGAGTTTAATCATTCTTGGTCATTAGGGTTGTAAGACTTAAAAACTTCAATTCCCTAGTTTGAAAGATATACATTATATATGGCATGTTTAATCTCTACCTTAAAAAAATATGACCATCACTTCACATACACAATTACATGAATAATATGATGAGATGAGGTTTTGTCTAAGGAACTAGGATGAGAGGTTTGAGTTTGAACCTAATTTTATGATGCTCAACGATGAGATAAAAATAATGAAGGCTTCATGAAACCTGAGTGTCAGCACTTTAACTGGTATGAAAATAAGGTTATGATACTATCTTTTGACTAAACCTAAGTGCTAGAGTGAGTTAAAACCATAAAAAATATTGATCAGTGTGCGGTAACTTTGGTAAAAGCAGTGGAGCAAGCTAAAAAGAAAATAAAATAAAAGTGATAAGAATCTCATATGCTACAAAGATGCATCCAAATGAGCTTACATCAGTGGCAAGCGCCCCAACCTTTACAAATTATCCATTTGTACCAAAATCTTAGGCTTTATTGAGTCGGGATAGCTCCATAAAAGGGATCTACATCATATAACGATACAAGTTCGGGTGTAGAAGGTATAATAGATACTAAAAAAAGACGCACCCCGGTGTACTCCGGGAAAAAACAAGTGCAAACGACTCAACATTCTCTGGACGGACATATTTATCAACACCAAAAATATATGTGTGGGTAACAAGGCACTCAAAAGATTTCCTTGTTCCTATGTGGGAGAAAAGAAATTACACAAACATATATCCTTCATAACTGGTCTATCCATATATGCATTTTTAGTGTAACAACTAAAGAGATGGTGAATTGAAGCAAGACTAGATTTATTTCTTAGTGTTGAGGATTGAGTCCTAAGGAAGATTTTTCAAACTAATACTTTAGGCGAAGCTTTGACTCCACACCTGTATATGTAGTTTACACTTAATGTCATACCCCTTTATATATGTACATATAGAGAGTCTAAAAATTAGGGAAGTTAAGTTCTTTTGACTAAGACTTGGTTTAGACTTAGAGTTTAAGTGTCACATTTAAAAAACGTATCCTAAATGTCAAGTCTTGTATTTCACATGCACAGTCAGGTATTTAACTATTTATTCATTTTTTATATACTCAAGTATGAGCAAGGTTTAAGTATACAGGGTGATAAATATCTGATTTATCATCTTAGTTAGTCTTTATTATCCCTAAGGCTTAAATAATTCAATTGCATTAATTAACCATTGATTAAATTTAACAAATAATACTCTATAATTAATTAATTTTAATTATTGTACATAAATAATTCTATCATTGTGTTTATTATTTTGTTTTATTATTATAAAAAATTAAATAAAAAGTAGTTTAATATTGTGTATTATCTTTAACATTAAACATAAATAAAAAATGAAAAATAAAAAAGAAATAAAAATAAGTGTTTTATTCATTAAAAATGCTTGAAAAAAATAATACAATGTATATATGATGTATTTAGATTTTGATTTCTACATGAAAGTTGTAGATCTCGAAAAGATAACTTTCATGTTGAACATTTTTTTTCTAATTTATCATCTATTTTTTATTGTTTTTACAATGTTTTATTGCATTTGGAATTTCATGATTGGGCCTCATGGCCTAATAAGGTTCAACCGCCTCACCCATACCTTCTTTACTGGCCGCCTCCTTTGGTGACCATCTAATCATTTGATTAAACAACATTGATCAGATCTTCCATGACTCTCTCTTGACCCTATGATTAGTTTGATCAGAGCGATCAACGTCTTACATCCCATGCACCACCGCTTGATCAAAGATCAGATGACACCCGTCCCGTCTTCCACTTCTAACTTTCCCCTCTGAAAGGTTGCGTCACTTTGCGCGACAACAACTTCCACCAATTTTCCCTAATGACTCACATGACGCCTCAACCGACTTCCAACGCCATCTTGTTTGCCTGATGACCCTCATACACACTGACTATTCATGATCCGCTTCTCCCTCACGTTCGACTATGAGCAGTGGTTGAAACCACCGCTTCACAACCATATGTCGTCAACCTCCACCACCTTAAAAATACATCTCCTCCTCTGACAACTGCTATCCGTTCATTGTGCAACCTATCCACGAGCATCTACCCCTCCTCCGGTGACAATGAGAGGTTGAGAGAGATGCGACGATGATGATTCAGGTCCTACGAGATCCATGAAATCTTTTCGTGTTTCAGACCATAGCTTAGTGTTGCTCGAGCTTCCTCACTTGGACACTGAGGTCAAGTGAAGACTGGAGACCCTTAAAGCTCCAAACAACGACACAAATTCAACCCCTAATCCCATCTTCATTTCCATTTTGATCTCCAGGTAAGTCGTCCCATTCTTGCTTTGTTCTTCAATTTTTGTACGCATTAACACATACTCAATCAATCACATGAGCACCTCGTCACCTTCACTAAAACACCATGATCTTCGTCGTCATCTCCATTCACACCATCATCTTCTTGATCACTCTACCCACATAAAATTATTTTCTTCCTCTGCAAGAGGAAGAACCCAAATAGGGCTTCGCCTCACCTTTCATCCGACAACCCTCCAACCACTCCATTTCTTCCCCATTTTGTCGGCAGTTGATGTGGCTTGAGATCTAACCTTACATGTATCATAAATCACCATTGATTGAAGGTTTCCATATAGCTCCATTCTCATAATACTATTCTGACGAGTCACCACCAACCCCTCGATCAAGACCACTACCGGATATCTCCAACCTCCCTTCATCTTCACTGTACTTCGGGGAAGGTGTTCCCATCTTCATTGGAACTAGCAAAACTAGGAGGAGGTCAAGCTCCTTCATCGGAGCATCGCTCGTGCTCCGCTGCATACAGAGGAGTTTTATTGAGGAGGTATAACTATCATGGGATCTCTTTGATCCTACAGTCCCGCCACCGAGCCACCACATACGAGCCTCATCAAAATGCCATCTGGCTCGCACCTGCCATGCATTCCAAGTCTACTTCCAGACCTAAGAGCACGTGATTTGAGTCACGTGGTCTTGGGAATTTTGCAACTGATCCTTGAATCTTCTTGAAATTACGCAAAGATCCCTGCATAGGGTGGTGCCACTTAAAAGCTAAGCCCGATTTTTAGATTTGCATGTTGTAGGCATTTCCTTTAGTTTTAATTATACTTTCTTTGCAAATGTGCCCCTGACTTCAAACATTAATACCTTGAATATGATGTCAGTTTTTGATGGAATTGGTATCGTTAGAAAGATAATTTCATTAACTTTATATGGCGCATTTAGCTCTCTGATCTGACTTATTCTTCATGCGCTAAAATTCGGAGAGCTTAAGCTATTTTCAAGATTAATTGAATTGCTCAAAACTAATCATATTTCCATTTTATGCTCTATAATTACCCTGATTTGATTATTGCTTTATTGAATTAGTTAGGTAATTACTTTTCCTATTACACATCATTTCACCATGATTAATTATGAGATTAATGGGCATTAAATGAACAGTTATCTTAAGTAAGTGTATGAAAGGAATCTTGAAAATTGATCTCTTTATACTTGTTAATTAAGACTAAGATTTTGGAGTTAAATTGGAATCTTGATTAGATAAATATTAAACTAATTCGGGAGATTTTAGTGTGTTATTATGAGTTGTGTGTACTTGTATTTCATCATCATCATCATCATCTTGTTCATCGTTTTTGTCATCTTATATATTTGCATTGAAAAAAATCATAAAAAGCATGCATTCTTGGTTTGTAGACTTGACCTAGGTTGCCTTTAGATTGAGTTAGTTGACATATTTACATTCTAATTAAATAGACTAGTAAGCTTGTGCCCTTGTGTTCGACCCTGAACTTATCCATAATAAATTTAACCAAACCATCTTCATAGAGATATATTGACTTAGTTCTGATAAATTCAGATTTGGCCATACCACAATTTGATCAGCTTAACATAGCCAAAAAATGATTCATCAGATGGCACCGTTGTCGGGTATGTTGCTTTATTATTTGATTTGATTAGGCTTATATATTTCATTAAGTGAAATTTAGTGTATTTAGGTTAAATATTGTATAGGATGACTTATTTAGTGCATTTATTTTGCTTTCTGAATGTGAATGCATTTAATTAGTTAACTATCATTTGAATTATCTAATCCTTCTCAGTTGATTGGTACCATATCAACGATATCTCCTTCATGCAGGTCATCTTAAGATCCAAACTATGAAATATGGTAGAATTAAGTGATTGTTGCTAACCGCTAGGCAAGTGCTTAGGACAAAGATTGGCCTAAAGTATAAGATAAAGCATGAAATGTAAAAGTAAAATGCATTCTAAAAACTAATCAACTTGTCTCTTTGTCTAGTCAACAAAAAATCTTTCTGGCATATGAAACAATGTGATTTCTACTTCGAAACATAACATATTTTAAGAGAAACACACTTGATACAAAATGCACAAGCCAAAACTAACCTAAGAGTCACTTACCTAAGAACCTTAATTGACTGTCTGACACTTAGAGAGTTTACAATGAACCAGTAAAAGAACCAGTCGATTGCCCAACACAAGTATACTAATAATTGCTAACTAATGTAATTGATCGAGGCCATTCACGACATCTAGCCTTAAGCGCCGACTAGTGTAATTGAAAGCCGATCGTTAGTCCTTCCATTTCGATTGACCAAGTGCTGATATGGACCTTTACAAGTAACTAATATTTAGATAACTTTGTAACGAGAATCATTGGACTTTGGATCATGATACATCGACACCTTACAGATAGAATCCCAGGATGCTGGCCATGCACTCTAGTAATCTTGGATAGAAACCTTATCATAAATGACATAGTATTTCGTTATTAAGACAATGCTTATTGGCATTAATTTTTTTTTCTAAAATGATATCTAGTACCAGTTTACCATCCAACGGTCCGAAATGGCTGTCGACGAAAATCATCGTGGACCTTTTTGAATCTACAACCATCCAAAGTCGAAAAACAGTGCAGTAGTATTTGCCCGTCGAAACCATGCATCCAACCGACCATAGCCGGTGGAGCCCGGTATGTTTGAACCCGAGGAGCTCAAAGAAGCGAGAAAACGTCCAACTTCAAAGTCCCCGTTCAACCGAAGCTCCCTCACCTCTTCCCGGATCACTCCGCACTCGAAAGCCCCCCATAGATCTCGCATACTCCGCTCACCCTCGTCCCCCCCTCCGGATCCGGTCGCCCGTTGATGCGATCCTCGTAGAGCCGTCGCTCGCTTCCACGGTCAGGAGATCGGGAATTCGAAGCCCTCTTCTCGTTCTCGCAGCGATCGCCATGGCTGGTGCCGCAGGTGGATTCGTGACGCGCTCCTTCGAGTCGATGCTCAAGGAGTGCTCGGGAAAGAAGTACGGCGCGCTCCAGAAGGCCATCCAGGCGTACTTAGGTCTGCTTCCCGTCGGCACTAAGCGCTCGCTTTGATTTGCAACCAAATGCACGAAACGACGTACAATCTTATTTGTTTTTCGAACGTTAAGTTTGGTATTGATTTGAGGCAAGCTTTCTGCTTGGATGCATTTTGTTGCGGTCAAATAACTGCTTTGAATAGAACCATCCGTTCCAATGCACTCGCCGCTACTAGAGGGTCGGTTACTAACTGTTTGACATTGAAATGTGCGGCTGACTCGAACACTAAGACACACACGGTGATAGGGTGCACGGCAAATTTATGAAATAATCAAATATAAATCAATTAAATTGCAATTGAGAAGAACCCATGATGGGCAGCTGTCAATGCCAGATTCTGGATTCGGTCACTTGATTTACGATTCTGTGGATAGAAATCACATCATGGTTATCTGATGCCGTGTTGATTGTAAACCGACTTTTCAACTTGGGTATAATATACAGGGGGTTGTTAGCTTCCGACCTGAGCTCAAGCTTCCTTGCCTGTCTACGTAGACGGAGTCGTTTCTTGATGAAAATTCACGTGGGCTGAACAAAAAAATCATCATGTATGATGGGCACATTTGTTTTGGCCAATATCGTAGATAAGTAGGGGTGTCTATCAAGTTCAATGAGTTGAGCCGACTCCAACTCGAACTCAGTAAGAAAACCTAGGCTCGAGTTTGGGCTCAATAAGGTTTTTCTCGGACTCGAACTCATCAAGTTTAAGTTGGCACATGAGCCTCTTAACGAGCCTTATGATTATCAAACAACCAAATTCGCAATATCTTTAAGAATGATTTTTTCCCACAACATGTGAATGGCCCCAAAAGTTATAGTCCAATATTATGCTTCAATGCTGAACTTGAGACACATGTTGTGTCTTACTTTCCTAAAAAAATATGACCATTTAAACTTTCTGTTGAAAAAAAAATACACGACCATCTAAAAAATGTGTTTGTAAATGGGAAATCCCCACATGTGAGACTAAATCAACAAGATTAGATAATACCTTTCTGTAGAAACATCACAATAGATCACAAGATCTTGATGATAGTAGAGATGGGGGGAGAAACGGACGAGGTACTATATGGAATGGAAGGAGACGAGATCGAATGCTTAATGAGGAGGTGCTCGAAGGGCTGGAGGAGGACGGTGGCCCACAAGTTGGCGAGGGAGAAGGAGATGGTGTGGTGAACCCGTAGTAGACATCGTTGTGGTTCCCCAGGATTTAGGGCTTGAAGGTATGGTGTTGACACCGGTGCTTGCGGGGCCCACAACAATGGAGATTGGAGGGACTCGAGAGGGGTTATGGTTCGATGGGGGCAGTGGATATAACTGTTTTGTGTTTAGGGCTCGGGTGGGACTAGAAATAGAAAGGGGAAGTGTAGGGCTCTAAAGGGGGAATTTGGTAAGAGAGGGCGATTGGGATTTTTTTTAATTAATCGAGTTATTGAGTTGAGTATGACCCGACTCGAGCTCGACTCGATAACCTTAACGAGTCATAAATCCAACTCGAGCTTGGGCTTATTAGGTTTTCGAGTCGGGCTCACGAGCTCTTAACGAGTTGAGCCCGGGTTGAGCTCATCGAGCTTGAGCTTTCCTGACATCCCTATAGATAAGAGACCTCTTCAAGTGAGTCACATACAGGCTTGCAAAAATCGGCCGACTAGGCCGACTAGTTGGTCCGACTAGTCGAGGCGGGGGGGTAGCCGACTCGACTAGGCCTAGTCGGCCATTAGTCGGTCAGCCCGACTAGTCGGCCTAGTCGGCCGACTAATCGGCCGATTTTTACATCAAGCTTTTATAATTTTTTTCTTTTTTGCTTTTTTTTGACAACAAACTTTTTCTAATATGCTTAATGTTATATTTGATGTCAATTACTTCTTTTGTTTCATTATGTAAGTATAGAAAATGTACAAATCTATGCTAATACATAAGCAAACTTATTCTAATATGCAATAATATTATATTTAAAGTCAATTACTTCTTTTATTTCATTATGAAAGTATAGAAAATGTACAAATTTATGTATAAAAATGATTTATATATTTAAAATAATTAAAAATTCGAAATCGACTAATGGCCGACTAAATCCGACTAGTCGCCCGACTACCGATTAATCCTTAGTCAGTGACCCCACCGACCGAGTACCGACTACCGTTTTCTGCAACCTTGGTCACATATAGTGATTTTATGCTAATATGAGGCCTCCTGCCACCTTTGCATTTTGTAGGCAGTGGCCTCTTTAAGACCCATCTTATGCTCATGCTTTCCTACTGCCGCTACTGGTGCTGCTGCTTGTGCGATGGTGGAAGTATTGGTTCTTTTCTGCCTTGCACCTCTCCTCTAAAATCCTAAGTGACCTCTTTAGGTTTTTTACATTGTACATATAATATGGATTTTTTGTTCATTTACATTATATATAGAACATGGAGTATTGTTCTTTACATTTCGAATTGTATATAGAATATCTAATTTTATGGATTTTGTTCATTATCAACTTTTTTAATCGATTATTCTTGTAAATATTTTGTGCATTATTTTTCCGAAGCATTCTATTTCAATATACCCAGCTACACCTTAAAAGAATTCCCATGAAGGTCTAATCGGATGCAGAATGACAAGAAAAGTGTTGTGTTTTTGTCATGTCGATGGTTCCATTTTGAAGTGTAAAAATAGAATAAGTTATGAAAGTTGGTGTGTAAATCTGATCAAGATTACTTTGTAGACGACCTTTGATGGATTGATTTACGATATCATGGGACTATTTCAATTTAATTCGTCAAAAGTTGCTGATGTTAAAATATTACAGAGGGCGTAACATGACTCCAGAATATGGTATTTTTCGAACATCGTATATGATGAAGACATCAAGGATGTCATAGAATACACTAAAAATGACGGTATCCACTTATCGACTTGTATTATATACAAAAATACAAGAAGTTTTTTTAAAAGGAAAAAAAGGACGTGACATCGAGAAAATGCCCACCCAAAAGAATTTCTATATATATATATATATTCACAAGTTTACCTTGTACAATTACAAAGACCGAGAGACCTAAAGGTTCTTAGCATGCACCAATACATTTTCCAAATACATTTTCTCATCCCCAAAAATGGCTCCATTTCATGCCAACCACATGGATTGAAGAGTTGCCGCCGTCCAGACCTTGATTGGTCTAGACTCGAATCCCAATTTACCAATGGACTACCAAAATGCAGTGGCATTCGACTCCAGCATCGAACCGACGCCTACTACCCTAACCTCCCTTGAAACATCACATTAAAAAAAATGATCAATATAATTCCATCTCAATGGAGTATTGTTGACACATCCCATCCGTGCACACAAAAAATCTGGCCCTATGCTCATTAGTGAGAATTCGATCCCTCCTCAGCAACCAAATGAAGATTTGAATTCAAAGTGACACCTTCCACTTCCAAATCTATCTGTACTATGTCAATACAATCTTCGAGTCAAAGATCATATATGCATTGAACGACCCTGTAATTCTTCTTCACCATGATGTGTCTATCCGCCCATGTTTAGTTGTCTTGGCTCTCCGACGACCCTCCAACCACATGCAATGTTCAAACACCTGCAAAGCGTTGATTTGGTCAGATTTGAGCTAAAACACGGAAGCTGCCCATTAGCCTCCCTACACCCCCTTACAGAACAAATCCCATCAGTTGCATGAAGCAAACAAATGTTGGAACCACTCTGCAAGTGCACCCTTACCAGTCTAATCATCCATCAAGAAGTGAAAACCACTACCATCCCCCAACATCGGCTTCATAAGCATAGAAATTCGAGGCAACTCCGGACATATGCCTCTTAAGAAGTTTGATGTCACATGCACCACCCCACTTGCATCAATAGATCCAAGGTGACCCTATAAATGCCAAGAATTAGAGCCACCGCCCCATATGTGAGTCACCCGTTCAAACAACAATGCCTACTTCATACCCGGTAGGCTAAACTATTGACAACTCAGGGATAGCTCATGGATAGCATAGGTGAGTCACCCGTTCAAACAACAATGCCTACTTCATACCCCATGATCTATTTGGTGATGGTTAAACTGTTGGTGAACTGGTTGTGGAGAGTGTTGGGCACGATGGTGTCGTCGGTCCAGAGTGCGTTCATACCCGGTAGGCAGCTCATGGATAGCGTGGTTACGACCTCAGAGATAGTGGCATGATGATGCAGAAGGAAAGTGAAGAACATATTGTGGAAGGTGGATTTCTCGAAAGCTTACGACTGTTTGGATTGGCATTTCCTTTGGGCTTCCCTGTATAGGAGAGGCTTCCCGGACATGTGGATTACGTAAATGAAGAGATGTGTCACAACATCCTCTTGCGCTATTCTCATCAATGGTCAGCCTAAAGGGTGTTTTTTCAACCTCAGGGGGAGTCCGGCAGGGATGCCTCCTTGCACTGTTACTTTTTGTCCTCGCCTCGGATGCCTTCACTATCATGGTTGGGCATGCCGTGGGAGGTGGCTTCTTTAGTGGATATTCGAGAGATGAGATCTCCATTCCCATCTTCAATATACGGATGATACGATTATCTTTGCGGAGGTGAGAGCCGACTGTCGTAGAAGATTCTCGACAGCGATGGATGTCTTTGGCATGGTATTTGGGTTGAGGTTGAACATGGACACGTTTGAGTTCGTCCCGTTTGGCCTTTTGGAGGAGGAGGTTGGGCATTGTGCCGTCTGGTTGCGCTCTCCGCGCAAGGAATTGTCGTCGCGCTACCTTCGGGTGCCGTTGGTGAATGGTAGGATGCGCTTGGTCGATTGGCAACTGGTGGTTGAAAGGCTGGAAAAGAAGTTGACTGGGTGGAAATTGGTGTGCCTTTCTAGGGGGAAGATTGGTGTTGCTGCAGTCCATCCTCTCTGCGATGTCGATTTTCTACATGTCATTTTCGATCATGCCTGTCGGGGTACGGAGAAGGCTCGAGTGCATTATGCGATGATTTTTTTGGTCGTCGGCAGTCAAGGGGGTTTCCACTTGGTGGACTGGAACACGATGTCACACGCAAAGAAGGATGGTGGCCTTGGCGTTCGCAACATGGAGGAGATGAACAAGGCTTTATTCAACAACTGGGTCCATCGCTTCTGGGGGGATTGCGTCAGTGTGCTGTAGACTTATCCGTAGATACATGAGCCAGGACTAGCGTTTCCGAGACCTGAGCAACTTTGTAACTTGGGGAGTTTGCAATGTGGTGACAGAAATGCGACCTTTTTTAGGCTTGTGATTGGGGATGGGACGGGTTTCCACTTTTGGACGGATTAGTGGACCGATAGAGGGAGTTTGGGTGTGAGATTTCCTCGACTGAAGGCGCTGGCAATGAATCCGACTTGTTCTTTGACGGACTCATGGGACGGACAGAATTCTTCCCATGTTTTAGATCCGAGCTTTCGAAACAACGGGTGGAGGAACTCATGTTGATGTTTGCTGAACTGGAGGAGTTTTTTTTGAAGTCCGAAAAAAGGAGGAGACACTCTTTGATGTTCACCCCAATATATTAAAGAGAATGAAAAGAAAACGAAATTACAAAAACAAGGTAAAAGAACTGTACAAAGAGGCAACAACACCTCCACCACGCCCACAGGCAAATGAGAACAACGCCAAGTCCTACGACGCGTCCCAGTCCTCCACCAACCTTGCGCTTTGGATAATCACGTTCTCCTTGTAGAACCTTTGGTTTGAGAAGACGATCTCATTACTACCACGCCAAATTGCCCATAACCTTGCCACTGACATCAAAAGTTCTTTCCTCGCCCTGTTCCTGTTACGAACCAAGGAGTCACAGAAGGCCTCCATGCTAACCGTATTCACCCAATCCAAGCTAGCATCCTCCCACACCCCCTCACCGTGGGGCAATCAAAGAATAAGTGCTCTAAGGAATACACCGCCGACATACAAAGGCCACAGAGATTGGAAACATTGGCAATAAACTTCGTGCAATGATCTCTCATCAACAACCTTCTCCTGCGAAAGAGCCATAAGAAGAACCCGAGGCGTTCAGGAAGCCTTAGCCCCCAAAAGAACCAGCAATCTCTCACCATCAAGTCCGAGCCCCCGCGCAAAGGAAGGGCCAGCGCATCATAGGCCTTGCGCGTGGAAAAGCTGCCGTCCCTCCACACCCAGTGATCCCGCCCCTCAGAAGGCCTACCATCCGCATCGAGGCAGTCGAGAAGAGAAAGAAAGTCTTCAAGCCTTTGGTCCGAGAAGCTTTCCACAAACCGCGGACACCAACACCCCTCCGCCCTGCAAGAGGCGACAGAGGCATCCTTGTCAGCCGCCAATGCTAACAACTGCGGGTAACGAACACACAGAGGATCCCCTCCCAACCACTTGTCACTCCAAAAGATATACGAGTCCCCATTCCCCAGCACGGGCTTAAACAACGATCTATGCCTTTCAAAAAACTCCCGCACCCCACGCCAAAAATAAGTATCAGCCCCAACCACCCTCTCCTCCTCCCACTGCCCACTCCATGGATCTGCCGAAGCACATCCGTAAAGAAGGTCCCACCCTTGCCCCAGATCCTGCTAGCCTACTTGAGGAAGAAGGCCTTATTAACAAGCTCCAAACTCCTAACGCCCAAACCCCCTTCATGCTTCCCCCTGACCACCTCATCCCACGCCACAAGGTGAATGCCACCCCCCACCGCCCCACTTCTTCCCCACAAAAATCTGCGCATACACCCCTCAATACGCTTCCGGATCCCAACCGGCATACAACGATTCGATAGGAAGAAAATAGGGATAGAGGAAAGCACCGCCTTGAGGAGGATCAACCGGCCCCCCCTCGACAAAAGCACCGCACGCCACCCAGCAAGGCGCGCCTCCACCCTATCGACGAGCGGAAGCCAATCCCGAAGCCTGAGCCTCCCAAGCACCAGCGGAAGACCAAGGTAATCAATAGGAAGCTCACCCGGAGGGGAGCCCAGAATCCTGCCATACTCGGTCGCCAGCAACTCCGACATCCCAAAAGGGATAACCTTGGACTTGCCCGCATTCATAGTCAAGCCCGACATTTCACTAAACAAATCAAGGGTCATCGCCATGCCAGAGACCTCAGAAACGTCTCCCTCAATGAAGCAAATGGTGTCATCAGCAAACTGAATCAAGGGCACAGAAAGGTTCCCCTTCGAGAAGCCCTTTGAAAGACCGCCCTCAATGACACAGACAACCATACGAGCCAAAACGTCGGCCGCCGCGACAAAGAGTAGAGGGGCCAGGGGGCACCCCTGGCGCAGCCCCCTCCTCGGCTGGAAGTAGCCCCCCTCCAACCGCTCGTTAATCAAGATCGTGAACGACACAGTGGTGACGCATCGCCGCATCCAAGAGATCCAAAGCTCAGGGAACCCACGCCTTCGCAGGACTGCCCACAAAAAGCTCCAGTCAAGGCTGTCATAAGCCTTGGCAAAGTCGATCTTCCAAAGCACCCCCTTTTTCCCCGAGCTCTTCCAATTCGCCACCAGCTCAGCAGCCAACGCAACGCAATCAGAGATTTGTCTACCACGGATAAAAGCAGCCTGAAACGGAGAAACAATCGACTGAAGGACCAACGCGAGCCTCCGAGCCAACACCTTGGCCATAATAAGATAGATGGCGTTAGAAATCGAAATTGGCCGAAAATCCCCAATACTCACAGCCACGAGGACCTTAGGGATAAGCAGCAAGATGGCTCTATTAATCCGATCAAACCCCTTATTCCCATTGCAGAATTCAGTCACGACCTCAAAGACATCCTCGCCCACAATCTCCCAGAAATCGCGATAGAAAGCCACGGAGAAGCCATCGGGGCCCGGGGAGCCCTCAACATTTAACTCCCACACGACCGCCTTAGTTTCATCCATGGAAATCGGCCTGGTCAACATCTCACAATCCGCCCCCACTCCTCTGCCAACGCCACGACCTCGGGGACCGCCTCGCCATGAAGCTCTTGAAGTAATCAGCAATTGCTTTCCCCATTTCTCTGTCCCCCTACACAAGACACCCCATTAATGGAAATAGAGCGAATCGCATTCTTACGTTTCCTTCTGCTAGCCACACGGTGAAAGAAAGCCGTGTTAGCATCCCCTTCTTTGATCCATTTCATCCTCGAACGCTGCCTCCACTCCGAAGCCCTCTTCTTGTCCTCCTCCGCAACACGTTTCTACGCCAGATCACGCTCACCAAGCTCATCAACCAAAAGCTCGCGGTCATTCTCCAACAGATCGAGACACGCAATAACAGCCTCAGCCTCAACCCTGACCGCAACCCGCTCCATCCTCGACTCCCTCTTGAAAAGAGCCAGTCTCCTCCGCAAAGAGATAAGCTTCTGGTTCAACCTGGAGGCCGCAGACCCCACGCAACTGATCTGAGCCCAGTGCCCCGACACAATATCCTTGAAGCCAGTCTCAAGAGTCTAGCACTTCTCATACCTGAAGATGCCCCCCACCGAAGCCGGCCTCAAGAGTCCAGCTCACTGAACTGGAGGAGTTAGCAGGACCAACGGAGGGGCGGGATTGTTGGTCTTGGTATGATGAGTCTTTCTCGGTTAAGAAGGCCTACAAGGCGCTGAAAGGTCCTGTGGTTTTTGATCCTGGGGGATGCGAGACAGAAGGTGGGCGGATTTGGAGATGGAAGGTCCTAGCTCGAGTGAAGGTTTTCTTGTGGCTGTTGAGAAGGGGGCCAATGTTGACGAAGGTTAGATTTGCACGGTTCGTGCATGGAGCTGACTCTAGGTGCCCACGTGCATGGAGATGATGGAGGATGCCAACCACCTTTTCTTTGATTGTAGGCACTCGGTGGAGGTCTGAAGTCGGTATGATGGCAATATGGCTGTGGCGGACATGTCTTTTTTTTGGGACTCTATCGAGGCGAGCTGGAATGACACAGTGAGAGAAAGATCAAGAGTTGTTGCAGCCGTTTGGGCCATTTGGATGGCCAAGAATGGTGTGGTTTTTCGACAGGATTGCTTTTATGTTGAGAATGTGTAGGCTCAGCCAACGTCCTGAGGGATAGTTGGAACTTGTAGTGTGGTGTACGAAGACGTGTGGTAGCTCTGTAATATTTTGTCTGGTGATAAATGGTGAAGTTTTTGGGCATACACCTATACGATGAAAGCCCTTTTTTCTTTCAAAAAAACAATATCTACTTCATCTCCTCTAAACTTAGAACCCTAAGACCCTCATCCTTCTCCATGAGCATCATTGTCTTTCACCATACATATGACATCCGCTTCACATCCCCACACGAAGCCTGCAAGAACATCTGCATCAATGCTTGAAGCTTCCACGGTTCCACAAAATACCAACCAGAAAGAGGTGCTTTGACAATAAAAAATGGGGATAATAGATATAATTGCCTTGCCTTCAAAAGCACTAGACGAAACGTCCTAAATAAGCACGTGACATGCTGATCGAACAATCTTCACTCCAACTTCTCCACCACAGGCAACTATTCAACCTGCCTCAGCCCACCTTTAACCATCAATAAATCCAAATAAGCACTCATGAGTGCCATTCACTGTGTTTGGAATGAGCCACACATCCCGCCTCCTTGATCTCACGACCACATCCAATCACCCTACCTGTGAGTATGTCCTGAGAAACAAGAGAAAATGGGTCAAATATGGCGCATCAATGTGAATCTTTTGTAATCTGACTAATAGACAAAAGATTCATCTGAAATGCTGGAGCATGTAAGACATTCTGCAGGAGCATCGAGGGGGCTAGGACAATCTCCCTCGGACCAATAATGGGTAGATGAGACCCATTGGCAATCACCACTGATCTACCAGGAGGGATAGATCTGTAAAAAGTTTGAGCGCGATCTCCACACATATGATGAGAAGCTCCGGAGTCCACGATCCAATCAATCAATTCTGAACGGCTACAACATTAAGTGCATAAGCAACACTTGATGAACTCGTAGAAGCTCTGGCAACATCTGCAACATCCGAAGATCCTGCCGCTAGGGTGGGCAGTGTAAACATCTTTCTCAATCTAGAGACAATATCGTCAAGCCTCGCAGCATGAGAAGGAGTCAGAGTAGTCTCTGTCTGCTCAGCTACACGGACAAACACATGATATCCATGCTTCAGATAGCACGTCTCCTCCGAATGTCCTGGAAGCATGGGTCACACTGACATCCTCCTCCTCTTCCATGGGATCCACGCCTGCGAAACTGTGAAGTACCCCCTCTGTCATGAGAAACTGCCATCATAGAGGGAGTCTGGGCCACTGTAATAGACGTAGTAGTGATCCTGCTTAGCCTCTTGTAGACCTCCTCCATGGGTGGTATTGTCTCCCCAGTCAGCAGTTGAGTCCGTGCTGCATCGTATTCAGAGTCAAAGGAGGACAAAAAGACTCCGATCATAGTGGCATTCCGGAATGCCTACTGCTGCTCAGTGCTAGTAGTAATGGGCATACAGATACGGAGCCGCTCAAACATGCCTCGAAGATGAGAGAAGTGAGCATGAAGAGGCCGACCATTCTGCTTGATCGAGAATATGTCATATTGCAACTGAAGGATCTTGCTCTCATTCTTGGCTTGCTCATATGTGTCGGATAAGATGTCCGACATAGCCTTGGATGTGGGTTAATTGACTACGTCGTTGGCAATATCCGTGGTGAGCGTCCCAGAGAGCGAAATCCGTGCGTAGGCATCATCTTGCTTCCAAGAAGTATTAGCCCCAGTTTTGTCCGTCGGTTCATAATCAATCAAAACGCGCTCCTTGTTATGGCATTGCATAAGGGTGCGAAAGCACATGGACTACAACTCGTAGTTGGTCCCATCCATCTCTACGATGGAGCCGTGCCCTTGAAGGCACCGTGCGATGAAAATACGTCACCTTGTTCTCCGACATGATGAACAAATGCCGAAAATACGGAACGAAATTGGGTAGTAGACTACTCTGAGCGAGTCTACACAATCATATGGAGGAGTGGTTATACGTGTAGACTCATACAACCATCCTCTTTAATCCTTGTTGCAGTCTAGGGCCGGAAAACGTAATTTATGTGTCTGAAATCATAGCTTCCAATCGATATCAGACCGTATCCGGCTGCAACAATGGTCGGATTACAGTCCAATGAAGATAGGGCGGCAACCCGCAATCGCGCGGGCGGCGGCCGACGACCGGGGGCAGGCGACGGCCTGCTGGAGGCTGCTGCAATCGGCCTGCGGCGGCAATAGCCGCTGGAGGCAGCCAACTAGGTTGTTGCCGGCAGCTGGGCGGCTTGTCGATGGGGCCTGGAGTGGTGGCCGACTGGGCGGCCTTGGGCAGTCGGTGGTGGGTGGGGGGTAGGGTTAGGGTTTGAGATACGGGAATCCCGGTCTAAGACCGTTTCTCCGATACCATGTTGTGGAGAATAAAATTTCGTGTCATTTTTGAGACCCTAGGGCTCTCTTATATAAGAGAAAAGCCTTGGATAAATTACAAGAGGTACATGAAAGAAAGAGAAATAAGGAATAAATATAAAGAGATAAATATCTTGACATGAATTGCTTTTGCACTTTATTTTATTTCCGTCTATCTTATGTAATTTACCCATAGGTCTCTCTTCTATATAAGAGAGCCCTAAGGTTCATGGAATGTATGATTCTTATTCTTTTCCCAACAGCTTCGAGCATATAAGAACGCTTTGTATCATCATATTGTTAATCCTTAACAACATGCAATATTGGGAAAAATATACGTTCTATCCACTTATATAGACATATATGTTTTGTCCACATACTTGCCACAATCTATTGCTGTCATTTCTATAATATCACTTTTATCTAACCTTGCATTCTCCAATGCCTTTCTATCTTTTTCAGTTCAGAATGTACAATATCTATTATAAAAATATTTTTGGTATCTCCTATGTCCGCAATCCATGTACCCATAATTCCATGTCTCTCCACCGTTATGGAAGATTGAAACATGCGGAATAAGTTAATTTGAGTGAAAATTATTTGTAAGCCATGCAGTTGATTTCTTTTCCTCTTATTGGATTTTGTTTTCTTATAAACAAGTACTTAGATATCTTCTTACATATTCCGTGACAAAATAGTTTCATAGTAGCCTTTACATTCTCAATAAAAAAGAAGTGCTGACGTTGCTCAAAGCAGGTGTATTATGTTTATTTTACTTCAAGCTGTGATCTTATATATGTAGACTGCACGAAGGAGGGGAACCGAAATCCGGGTGCTCTAGATTCGGCATCAACTAACACAGGAGCAGAGTCAGATCTGAAGGCTGCAGAGACTATCATTCCTGTGACTATAATATTGGCTTCTGCTGGAAACACATTGGAGGGAGTTCAAGCTGAGCTTGTATTGCACCCGCTTCGACTTGCTTTTGAGACGAAGAATATAAAGCTAGTAGAAGCATCCCTTGACTGTCTTCATGTAAGTTGTGAATGGACTCTTTTTTATTTTTTTTGAAACATAAGTCCATGTGCACTTTCACAATTCCAAAAATATATCCATAAACATACTCTCGAAGGAATGTCAACGTGCTTCCCTTGGTTAGCAAAAACTTAATAAATTGAATCAGATTGGGCAAAAAAGAAAGGGATTAATGTATACAAATGCTGCAAAAATTTCTTTATCACAGGCAACTCATTGCTCAGATCCTTTTCCTTGTTCCACTGGTTTTCATACGTTTTTTTTGGAAAATACCACCTTTAGTTCGATCCCAACGAGGTGAGGAAATGCCTGAGTTGGGTGGAGAGTGAAGAAATAGGAGATGAAAGGAAAAAAGTGGAGATATTGATGCATCCAAGGATTTCACTCATTCTAAGGATATTATTTTTATCTTATGTTATTGCCAAAAGATGTGTTTATATGAAATTTCCCCTTGAGATTTTTGTCTGTTATATAAGTTCCCCTGGATATTTAATATGCGGAGTGAAAAATATAAAATTTTGTAACAGCCTTTGGCTTTTTATGTCTTTTGTCTTCTAGGTTCTTCCTTTTTTGCTACCATTCATTCTCATTAATGATCCTATTTGATTTGTACCTCATGTAGATGGACACGTTCCTCTCGCACCATGCTCATATTAGTGCACTCCGTTGGTTCCCACCGACCCAGGGGGTGCAGGAGTGGATCAGACTGGATAGATAATTGTATCGTCATAATCTCAATAATCTCAAAACAACTACAATGTTATGTATTTAATCACAAATAAACAATCAAACCTCAAGTGCACATGCATGTATTGTGGAAACTCTTTTGGGTAAAAACCACTACCATTGTTTCCTGACTCAGGCTTTCACATGACCTAACTAGGTCTTACCACTAAACCGGATTGCTTACGCATGCAACCCAACCATATTACAAGTTGTTATGGACAACTTACAACCATATTGTAGTTATATAAACCTAACAACTTCAGTATCAAAATACATATCCAATAAAGACTATGAGGCAAAGTTAGAACGATCTTACAAAGCGAAGAGCATGCTTGTAAGATGATCACAGAGCTTCAGAGCTGTTGACATGAAGCACAAACATAAAATAACTCTTAGATTTATATCATAGTAGAGTGGAGAGTAGAGAGAAAATGACTTGTTGCTGTATGTTGTGTTGTAGAATGATATCTAGAGTCTTTATAGGCTTATGTCCTCCATAGCCGTTGGGGCTCAAAAGTATGGATATCCCGCATCGTGGACACATACTATCAGAAGCATGGATATCCCGCATCTGCTCGAGTTGCAGAGTAGATTGTGCCTTCATACACTACATCTCCTCAGGCTGATCCACACCTTCATGACATTGTCTCTTGTATACAACAACAACAACAAAGCCTTTTCCCACAATTAAGTAGGGTCGGCTACATGTATTCTTCGCCTCCATTCAGATCTATCTTGAGTCAATCCCGTGCTTATATCCACAAAACTAAGATCCCTTCGTATGGTCTCTTTCCAACACTTCTTGGGCCGTCCTCGCCCTCTCTTAGCCGGCTCAACATCCCAACACTCGCATCTCCTAACTGGTGCATCGGCTGATCTTCTTTGCAAATGTCCAAACCATCTTAAGCGATTTTCTCGCATCTTATCCTTGATCGGAGCTACACCAACTTTCTTTCTGATTACATCATTCCGAATCCGATCTTTACGTGTGTGTCCACACATCCACCTTAACATTTTCATTTCTGCTACATTCATTCTTTGCACATGTTTATGGTTCACAGGCCAACATTCGGATCCATAAATCATAACAGGTCTCACGGTTGCTTTGTAAAACTTTCCTTTAATTTTTAAAGGAATTTTCTTATCACAGAGAACAGCAGAGGCTCCTCTCCGCTTTAGCCAGCCGGCATTTATTCTATGAGTTATATCTCCATCAATTTCCCCATCATGTTGCAGAATAGATCCCAGATATCCCAGATTCTATTAGTTATATCACATTGTCTCTTGTATACGGAAAATTATAACTCTAGTGGCCGGCACTACCATTACATGATCCACAGATACTGCAACTACAACTAGGACCTCTTCGAGCTCCTCAGGCATCACATACGCTTTTACTACTTGTAGCATTGCATATATGATAGAGTCGATCATGGACTTTGGTGCTTCTCACCATCTGTGTGGAGACAGAGCCCAGTTCAGGTCTTACATGTCTATACTATAGTACATGGGTCGTCATTGCACATGGGGTTCACTTACCCATCATAGGATATGGGGAGGTGCATTTGACGACATCCATGCATCTGCAGAATGTTTTATACGCTCTTAATTTTCAGATGAACTTGCTTTCTATTAGTCAGACTACAAAGGATCTGTATTGTCGTGTTATTTTTGACCCTTCCTCTTATGTTTCAAGACATATGGGTAGGGTGATTGGATGTGGTCGTGAGCAGCGAGGGCTATACAGACTAGTCTAGCCTCCTCATGCTGGTACCTCTACTATTCCTACTGGACCGGTCTCACCGTACCTGTAGCACCTTTGTTTTGGCTACCTTCCTTTGCAGAAGCTGTGTCATGTCCTCCCACAGATCACCACGTGATCTTCCTTTCAGTGCGAGTTTTCTAGCTTAGAAGCATTACCGTTCTTCGTTTCCATCTCGTCAGAGTCGGAGCAGTTTTCAGTTGTTTGAGCTCCTTCACTTAGATATCTGGGGTCCGAGTCGTGTCCTTGATCATCATGGACATCATTTTTATCTGATTATTGTTGATGGCTATTCTAGACCTCTTGGATTTTCTTGCTAAAGAATAAGTCTGAGGTTGGGTCTGTCATTATATCATTTATTAATGAGATAACGAATATTTTCTCCACTACTGTCTAGTATTTGCATTCTGATAATGTCTTAGAGTTTTGCACTTTACTGCTATCTGAGTTTCTTAGGTCACTTGGCATTGTGCACCAGACCTCGCGTGCATATACATCTCAACAGAACGGTGTTGCCGAGCGTAAACATCTTCATTTACTCGATGTAACCAGAACCCTTCTGATTCAGAGTCGTGCTCCTCCCTCTTATTGGGGTGATGCAGTTCTCACTGCCTGCTACATAGTGAACCGTATGCCATTCTATGTTTTGTGAGAAAATATTCCTTTCTCGAGCATTTCCCAAGATGGATCTGTACGCTTTTACACCCCGTGTGTTTGGATCTATGGACTATCCGGATGCATTCTCTCCATTGGCCAGGCATTCTACTGTGCGTATACTTCTATCTGTTGCAGTAACACATGATTGACCCCTTTATCAGTTTGATGTGAAGAATGCTTTTCTCTATGGTGACCTACATGAGGAGGTCTACATGCGGCAACGACCTGGGTTCGCTGCTGATGGGGAGTGTCAAAAGGTTTGCAGACTTTACAAGGTGATCTATGGCAAAGAGCATGGTTCAAGAAGCTCTCAAACTTGATAGAGCAACATGGGTTTGCGAGATCAATTACAAATCATTCACTGTTTGTTCATAGCACTCAGAGAGGTACAGTTGTCACACTTTTGTATGTTGATGATATCATTGTTACAGGAGGAGCATGCCATTCAGGCTGCTAAGTATTTCCTAGGTCAGGAGTTTGTGACCAAGGACCTTGGTAGCCTACACTACTTCTGTGGACTGGATTTTGCCAGGAACCATCGATGTCTTGTGATGACCTAGAGGAAGTACGTTACATATCTTCTTTCTGAGACATGCATGCCAGATTGAAGGCCTGCCACTACTCATGTGGACTCGAGCACGAAGCTTTATGATGATGACATTGAGGAGGTCGATAAGAGGAGGTATATGAAGCTTGTTGAGAAGCTTCTTTATGTGAGCATCACCAGGCAAGATATATCTTTTGCAGTGAGCAAAGCGAGTGAGTTCATGTAGCATCCTAGACAGATACATATGGATACTATTCATATGATTTTGTGTAGGACTGACTATCGAGCCTAATGAGCCAAGCCAGGCCCTGGCTCGGGCTCGGGCTTGGCCCCGAGCTCGTTCGAGGCCAACCGAGCTGGCTTGAGCTCGATGAGCTCGAGCCTCTTATCGAGCCAACTCGGGCTCGATAAGGCTCGAGCTGAGCCCGTTATTGAGCCTAGTCTGAGCTCAAGCCAAGTCCGGCTCGTTAAGGAAAATGTTATTTTTTGCATAAAAGTGCGGTGCCTAAGTTTGAACATGTGACCTCTTCTTTGAGAGACCGTCTTCCTTACCCGTAGGCCACTATATGAGTTACATTTTAAAGGATAAATTATATTATATATTGTAATATTCTATTTGCTAATAAATAATAATAATTTGCTAATTATAACCTAGAAAAACAGAAATATAGCTGTAGCTATATGTTCATTAAAAAACATAATATTGGTCAACACATTAGTGGATAATATATATTATTAAATATGTTGTTATTTGAAGATGTATAATACCATGAGATCGTAATTAGGTATACAATATAATATATATGGAACATTGTCACGTTGGAATTCACATTCATATATATGAACAAATATAGTTCTAAAGTGCCCACGGAACAAAATTATATCTATCTACAATTCGGTTAGGATAATATACATATTTAATTACTACCTACGTAGACAACTACAACTATAGATATATGTACCGATTGTTGAACATGCAACTCCTCTTGTATGTGTATTATATATAAATATAAATATTATATATATAATATTCCTTATCGAGCCCCTTATCGAGTTATCGAGCTTAGCAGGGCTCTGCTCGTTAAGCTATTGAGTCCAAAATTCTGGCTCGGGCTCGACTCAATAGCTTAATGAGCCAGGTTCACGAGCCCTTATCGAGCCGAACCCGAGTCTGGCTCTTCGAGCCTTGACTCAATAGCCAACCCTAATTTTGAGGTATCTGAAGGCCTCACCTAGCACTGGTCTTCTATTCAGCAGAGGTACATCCCTCTTCATTACAACTTGTGCAGATGCAGATTATGCAAGGTATCCCAAAAGCATGAAGTCTACCTTTGGCTTTGCAGTGTTCATAGGGAGTTCCTTGGTGTCATGGAAGAGCAAGAAGCAGACAATGGTTGCAGATCCATCGCAGAATCAGAATACAAGTCCATGGCACATGCTAGCATATAAATGATGTGGGTCAGATTCGTTCTTATTGAACTAACTCTTGAGGTGCCTCTTCCCATGCATCTCCAATGCGATAATCTGGCTGCTCTCTTCGTCGCCAACAACCCAGCCTTCCATGAGAGGACCAAGCATATCGAGGTAGACGGTCACTACACTCGAGACATGATACATAAGGGCATTGTCTCCACTACTCATGTTAGCTCAGGAGATCAGATCACAGATGTACTTACCAAGGCCATAGCCAGAAGGCCTTCCATAGATGCTGTTCCAAGTCGAACATGATTGATATCTATGCTCCAGCTTGAGGGGGAGTGTTGAGATATTTTTCTATCTTTTATCTCTTTTATGTATTTTCAATTCTTTCTGTCTTCATTATGTAATTTACCCAACGGGTCTCTCCTCTATATAAGAGAACCCTAGGGTGATGCAAATAAAAAATTGCAATGGTGAAAAATAATTTTGTGATGGTGGAAATTTGGTGGAAGAACAAATCAGAGGGGAGAGGAGAGAAAACTCACCGGATGCGAGGGATTTGGAGAAGAGAACCACATAGATCGTGTGGAGAGAGAAGAGATAAAGAGAAGAGAGATAAACGCTCAATTTAATTGCAACTTCAACTGTCTAAAAACAATAGACAATCTCCCCTTTATATAGGATGGTTGGGATTATAAAAATAGGAACGGAATCAAATTTCAAATCTTACTTATACTAACTGACTCTAACCGACTAACTCCCTAATTTAACCGACTAATTGAGATTACATGCGTTCTCTTTATTTAAATAAAAATTGCAACGACTTGATTAATCGTAAATAAAATTGCACTCTACTTAACGGATGGCAATTAAACAGGACCTTATTTCTTTGCTCCGTGCTGCATCAACCCTCCTCAGCTTGAAAAATTCATCTCTCAAAGAATTGCTGTATCTGCAAGCTTGAAGCTTGATGATTTTAATTCAGCGTTCTCGATCATGTCATGGAAGAACTGATGTGGAGCAAACGACGGAATCCAGACGTGCTTGGTGCGATGGTTGGAGCCGTTAACTTCGTGATGGAAGAGCATATGCGGCACAAATGCTGGCGTCCACCCGAGTTTTGTCCCCTTGACGTGGTGCTCAAAAAATTATGGGGCATCTTCATATCGGACGTCTCGGCTTTTGGAGAGTCCATAGCAAATGAGTAGCATTGATTTAGGATGCGAGGAGATGTGACCAATGAACTAGACCATATGATCCTTATATAGGTGAACCCCACACTCCTAATCCTAATTGGAATTGGTGGATGCCTATTACCTCCTTTTTCACCCTCTTTTTCATAACATTTTTTCGCTGGTGGGCATCCGTGAAATTCATTTATTCCTTTCTTGGAACAATATCTCCAATAGTTGTCCATGAAATTAACCTTTTGATAAATATAACTTGGAGGAGGGGTCTCCCTGAAACTTCCCCAATTAAAACTCCTTTGCCTTAATTTATGGGATTCGTCTGGCATAGATTTCCCTGATCGACGGAGTTTGTTTCCCTTCCGAGAAAGCACCCTTTGCATTAGGGTTTCTCTAATATTCAAGTAACGGCGACACCGACGATTCAGGATTGGAAGGAGCGTGACAAGATGTTGGCACCTGCTTAGGAAGTGGTGGTGCAAGGCTGGCGTGGTCATCGAAGGCACGATGGCAACAAAGAGGTGCTGCGAGGGGGTTGGGGCGAGCGAGAGTGGTGGTGTCATAGGAATGAGATGGAGGTGGCGGCAACGGGTAGAGAGGGGAAGGGTGGTGGCACGAGGGGCGGTAGAGGGCGATGTGGTTGGTGGATCTTCTGGAAATGCGCGGGTGGCGGAAGATTTGTAGGTAGGGGTGTTGGGGGTCTGGAATGGCAGCACGGGGAGGAGGTGGGGGGGGGTCGGGGGAGGCACCGGAGGAAGGGGAAAGGGGGGCCGGTGGTGCGGGAGGAGGGGAGGGAACAATTGGCGGCGACAGCACTGGTAGTTGCGCCGGAGGTGCGTGGGCAGCGGGAGGGGATGGTGGCAGCGGTACTGTTTGGAGTGCGGGAGGGGTTTGTATCAGGGTTTTAGGAGAGACGGCGCATGCGAGGGACTGCGTTGGCGGGTGGATTCGGTGGTGCTGGACGGTGGCGGGAGTGGGTACCAGGGTTGGCTTGGCTGTCAAGGGTACGAGGATGCGATGAGGAGCTGCAGTGGGGCTGGGGGGGGGTCGTTGGGGACGTCGCTGGAGTCGATTTCGTCGACGGTGGTTGATTTGCGGCAGCCTGAACAACTATCTTTGTGGTGTTTTTGACGGTATTTTCCGCTAGTTGTCGCGTCAATGCCTCGACATTCCACGGCTCGTATATGTGATGCCAAAGCTTGCATATCGATACAAACTTGGAGCATATTAGATAGTGCTTGTCTAACCTTAACACACCATGCACGGTCGTTGGAGCGAGATCCTTTGGATTTTTGTTCGCACAAACGACGGGAGGGATCATCAGTTCGTGAGGACGATCTGAATGCGATGCTGTGATATCAATTGATGCAAATAAAAAAATTTGCAATGGTGAAAAATAATATTGTGATGATGGAAATTTGGTGGAAGAACAAATCGGAGGGGAGAGGAGAGAAAACTCGCCGGATGCGAGGGATTTGGAGAAGAGAACCGCAGAGATCGCATGGAGAGAGAAGAGATAAAGAGAAGAGAGATAAAATCTCAATCTAATTGCAACTTCAACTGTCTAAAAACAATAGACTACCACTCCTTTATATAAGAGGGATGGGATTACAAAAATAGAAACGAAATCAAATTTCAAATCTAACTTATCCTAATTGACACTTACCGACTAACTACCTAATTTAACTGACTAATTGAGATCACATACGATCTCTTTATTTAAACAAAAATTGCAACGACTTGATTAATCGTAAATAAAATTGGATTCTAATTAACAGACGACAATTAAGTAGGACCCTATTTCTTTGCTCCGTGCTACATCATAGGGCCTCATGAGAATGCAATTCATTATTGTCCCTCAACAGATATCACATGGAAACAATGAGAAAAATACACTTTTTGATCAGGTCCGAGTCTAGTTTAGATTCGGAATCACAACAACTAGAGAGATGACATGAAGGGAGGAATTTGTCAGCTCCCTCAACTGCCTTCGGTTCAGTCTTGTTAGCGAAACAGAAATAGATCCTATCAAAACATTCCCCCAAGTGGGTATTCGATTTGGGTTCCCATTACCGAACCTAAACATGTGACATTATGTAAAGGTTCCCCAATGGGGGTCTCCCTCCGCAGACACGTCAACTGTAGGGTCTGATCGGTGATTCAGGCTGAGTGATCGACCTGGCAATCTCATGAACTAGGGTGTAACCCGCTCTACACAGTGGATAATAAATTGATTATATAATGTAAATTTAAATATTAATTTGTAATGTTTAAATTAAAATTAAAAATGAATAAAATGAAAAAGAGAGTTGAGCTTCAAAAAAAAATGAAAAAGAGAGTAAAGAGAATAAATATGATGTACGAAATTAGGTAATTTTTTAATATATAATTTCCATATTAAAAAACTGCAGATTTATAATAAAAATGAGGAAGAGAGCGCTGTTTATAAAGAGATGGATCCCGTATATAATGATCTCCTTGTATATTTGATCAACAATGTAAATCTTTTATTATAAATTAAATGAAATATGCAATGATTTTTAAAAATGTATCTTCTATGTGCACCCTTTTATATTATATGGCACATATTCATATATGTGCACCCAAAGGTGCAAAATATAGCTAAAACAAATATTCAAATACGTATATGTTGTTCCTAAATCCTAACGTCGAATACAAAATCTAAAATCAATGTGTTTTGGATAAATGGAACAAAATCCAAAGGTAATAGGTGAAATTTACAAATGCAATAGAGAGGAACCATACCAAAGGTGATGATACGTGTTGAATTATACATATTTTTTTTAAAAAATAATGAAACTTTCTGCCATTTATTTTATTAGAAGTTATCTAATAAATATTTTTTTTAAATTCCACATCTAAAGAAATAATGATGCAATTTTTGATGGTTAAACCAATACAACTCTTGTATATGATTTTAACATGAAACATTAGAATGTTTTGATTTGTCGTTCTAACAAATTATATTAGATTAGAAAATTTTAAATATGTAAAATAACGGATTGGATCGAACCATTGTCAAAAGTATATACGGGCATCCATACATTGTATATACGTGTGATTTTTTCTAAATGTCATGTATTGTTTAATATATTCGTATGTGAGAACCACGTATTACATTTTAAAAAAAATGTGAAAGAGATGAAACATTAAAAATGATAACTCTTTTTCTTATTCCATTGTACTTATTTCGTCCACGACCGCTTTACTCATGTTTTTTATTGTTGTTTTAACATACAACTACACATTAGTTAGGAAGGATAAGAAAGATGAATTTATGATTACAATATAAAAAAACACAACATCCATTTTAACAGACATGCATTTCTTCATATCTAACACAATAAGTAAACTATAATCTGAATGTCAAGTGATGTGAACATGAGAATATGTTATGTTAAGGTAATATGCAAGTATAAATAACTAATATGCTCTAAAATGTAGTGAAATTTACGGGCATCGGTGTAAATGTTGAATAGATTGGATTTAAAAAAAATAAAAATTCATTAAAATTGAATAGGATGCGATTAAGTCAAAATCTAATCCATTCAAATTCATGTGAACCCATGTTTATTAGAATTCGCATGAACATTGCACGCTATTAGTAATCAATGATCAGAAGGTGGTGGAATTTATATTTAGTTACTCTCCCTAAATGGTGAAACGTGGTGGCCATCAGGAGCTCCTTTAGTTGGGTCATGATCTCACTTCATCAGCTTATCAACTTTAATTGAAATATTTCGTACATAAACATGCAGATACATAGATGCATACATAAACATATACATATATATAGTAATAGTGCTTTGAGTTCAATTTTTGATATATTGTAGCATGTATACTTCAAATATCAAAAAACACATGGATTGATTAAATATCCAATATTATTTAAATTTATCAATTAATTATTATTGTTGTTGCAACATATCTACGAAGTACTTATTACAATATACATTAATTTACGTTATAGATGAAGGGTAAAAAGAGTTGTTTTTCAACATTTACATTTTATGTTTCCAAAAATAGTAGATGTAGATAGAAAAATCTAATATACACTTTTCAAATATTGGTACATCAGTATAAAATCACTTAACCACCATTAAAAAAACTCTAAATAATTAATTAGTGACTAAAACATTAACTAAACAATCAAATGACTAATATAAAGTGGATTCTTTTATATAAAGTGGATATTTAAAAAAACCTTAACAGCGCTTTTTCCTAAATAATAATTCATTAAAAGGTTAAAATAATAAACTAAGACTTTTAAACAAAAAATATAAGTAAAACATCTTTGAAATAAATTAATCGAAATAAAAAAAACTATTAATCGATGGTTCTAACATTAAGCAATTTACATATATTGTAATATGCAACCACTGATAAATTAAAAAAGGTAATATATGTATATATATTTAAGAATTACTAAATAAAGATTTGTTGTTTATATGAATTTTTTATGGATTTATTTGAATTTTATGGATTTTAAATGTTAATATGTAATTTTCGTTTTTTATTTACTTAAAAAGGAAATGAGCTTAATTTTCGTAACTATTTCTGTATACTATAAGCTGTAGTAATATGTATTTATAGGTGTTTTTGTTTATTGTTTAATAACGGATTTTATTTAATATATAGTTTATAGTTATTTATTAATACAGTGAATATGGATATAATAGTAAATAAGCATGAACTATAAGTGAACATATATAATATCAATGAATGGAAGGGATGTCGTTGCAAAAAACTCCACAATCTGCATATTCTATTTATAGAAAGAGAGGGAGGGAGGGATGAGAGAGATCGTGTGCCTAGAGAGAGAGTGGCAGGTTAACGTGGAAGTCGAACTGGGAAACTCGGGGAGATGCTAAACTGGGGAAAGGAAAAGATTCTGAGGAAATCACGTGTCAACTACTGGGTAAAAAACCCAGCTTTAAATAGGTATATAGATTATGTTAAAAGGCCCGACCAGACAAAACTAGCCTGAAACAATCTCAACATAAGAGGGAGGGGATACAGAATATAGCTGACTTTATGGAGGGTATCACAGTCATCTTGTCCAAGAACTCGCATGAGAAGCAATCCACAGCTGATGGCGCTTTGGAATCTTCCACCAGGGAGGGCGACATTTCAGCTTCCCTTCTCGACGGAGACTCTTCAACTTCTAGTCTTGACGATGGCTCCGATGCCTCATCGACCACTGGACTGTCGGGACACCTCATCGGAAGCACAGTTCTGTAGTGATCCCTTGTTGAGGAAACACATCTTCTATTGTGAGAAGTGGTAGCCGACCATCCATCAGGGCTTCGAATGCCAATGTACTAGAAAGTTTGAAGCCGATGATGGAAACCAATACATTGGCCGATTGACCTCGAGAGATCCCATCAAAGATAACTGTTAGTACATCACCGCTCTTCTGTAGGCCTCCTTTACCTTTATAAGGTACCGGGATAGGAGGGAGAGCCCTCTCACGTGGAAGGTTCTTCGTGAAGAAAGGTCCGATGCACCATCATGAGCAAGGGGCTTCCTCCAGTGCACCGTTCATGTACCCTTGTGACTAAACTCCAGCATCATGCCCCTCGCCCATGGAGAGCCTTCACGTGCATACTGGGTTTTCCCCAATCTGAATAAAGTCCCATAAAACGTTTTCCCGAGACCCTCAATGCCTCACCAACATCTGACATGGCACCCAACAGTGTTGTTCCCAACACCCTACCAACGCCAATGCGGATACATCCCAACCCCCCCTTCTCTCAGCCATTATCACAGAATGTGGTTTCCAAATTCAGCAGTGCCATCATTGCACGATCGTTGCCTATGGCCCAACGCCGTACTTGAAACATTTTATCGGGTCATGGCACACCGCTGCATGGTGCCCTCGCCCATCGCATCTTAGGCACCTTCCTTCTAACTTTGACACCAATCAAGAATGCTAGGGTTCCCCAGCAGGCTTCCAGGGCTTTTACTTCGCAGTGGGACGAGCCTCCTTCGACGAAGTCCTTCTCCACTCAAGCATATAGTCACTAGCCATTTTCTTTCAAATCAAGCATCCGATCCCTCTCCTGTGTTTCCTTTTTATCATGTGCCAATCACCTATGATGTGTGCATATGAGGGTTTAGACAACGTTTCCATGAACTCAAGGTGCGTGATGTACGTAGTCTCTTGGCAAAAAGAACAGAGAGCAATGGAGATGGAGAAGAACCAATCAGTTATCGTAGAATGACCGAGGATTACCTAATTGAATGGTGCGATCCTCGCTAAAACTTGTTGCACAACGACTACGTCAGTCCATGGCTATGTCAGGGCATAGTTAAACAGGAGGAATGAGATGGGAGAAGGACTGTAGATGTTGCGATGGAAGGTAAAGATGGGTTCCCATGTCGCCGCCCTCCTTCAGGAATGCCGCCACACTCCTTTAGGAGTGCCGTTGCCAACCTCTCTCTCTACAGGGGCACCGCTGCCGAGTCCTATCTCTTGATGAGATTGGTTGCATGAGTCTACGCATGCAACCAAATCTCTCTATGTCAGTGAAGACAAACACTTGTTTAGTTTTCAGCCCCAGTGCGTCATGTCAGAAAGCAAGGTAGATATCCCCTCCACATGCACCTTCAGAGGTCCTGCACCTATAGTAAAGATGGATGGGTCAAACTATGAACTATGAGCTATGTAGTTCATGAGCATGATGAAGTCTACGGGTAAGAAATACATTCTTACCTAGGAAGAGCCGGTTGAGAAGACTTGGGTTAATGCCTCATGGGAGGCAGATGATGCCTATGCCAAGGTTTGGCTTTCAGTCTTCAGGTACATTGGCAATAGAGATCGCCAATGATATACTCCATCAGCCCATAGCCAAGGTGATGCGGGATATTCTTGCTGCTACTTATTCACATGCAAAGAATGAGACAAAGATTCTACAACTCCAGCATGATATCTTTACTATCAAGCAGAATGGACGACCCCTTCAATCGTTATATACATCCTTGCGTGGGTTGTTCGAGAAGCTCTATAGCTTCATGCCTCTCACATCTACTCCTGAGCAGCAGATGTTAGAAAATAGGAAGCGGAAGCGAAAACATGGAAGAAATAAAGAAATATGAACAACGGGATTTTACGTGGAACCCTACTCCGTGAGGAGCGGGATAAAACCACAGGAGAAGCCCTCAACGGGGCATGCTTTGCATTGCATTTTCTCAATGGATACAGGAGGTCTGGAGCTCCTTATATAGCCTCTCCAGAGCCTCCAAGTCCCACCGTTGGACAATGTGGGACTAAACACTGGATGGGGTAAATGGATTTTCTCCAGGATCCATTTACTCTGCTACAACTCATGATACATACAATGAATACTCTAACACTCCCCTCAAGCTGGAGCATGCAATGCTCAGCTTGGACAAACATAAAGAAACTCAACTCAACGCTACAGGACACTACGGACAATATCAACCCAACGCGCACATTGCTGTAGTCGAGGACGTTGCTTCTTATGCCGTGCATGTGAGGAGGACGAACGGGCTGGAGTGTGAGTCTTCTGAATCTCCTCTTCGGAGAGCATGTGCTCTGAACTGCGCCTGTCAGAGTCACTGCAACTGAAAATGAGTCTCCTTGTCGGAGTACTCTAGCCCGCCACAATAATGTGGACAACTGCTCCATCTCTGAAAAGGGCCGAACTGAAAAAGCCGTGGCTGTGCAATCCTCTTCGGAGTCCACGGTCGCTGGAGAATGGAATCTGAAAATAGTCTCCTCGTAGGAGAATTGGGTCTCTCCCATCTGGCTCAGAGAATGGTGCACTGCTCTGGTGTACCTATGATACCACATGAAAACCCTTGCCAACATGGCATAGCGAATGGTCCTCTACTCTGGAGTCCCTATGGCTCACATGAAAACTCTGGCCTACAAAACAAGAATAATGATGGGGACCACGAACAATTGATGGCAACATGTGCTCATCTGAAAATGATCGCATCCCTGTGCATGTCTGAAAATGAGTCTCTCTCTGGAGACCTCGAAAATGGGCCTCATCATGGAGTGCCTCGAACTTGGACTCTGACCAATCTGTCGAGTCTGAATCTGCGCATCAAACTGGGATTCGGAATCTGAACTTCGAGTCTGGAATTGCGCATGGAAAATCATGGAAAATCTTCGTCTGAAAACGTAGAGTCTGAAAATATGCTGGTCTGAGGAATATGCAATCTGAAGAAGACCTGCGACTCTACATATACTCCCTCTTTCTCCCATACTTGTCGGAAATTTGACATCAACTAAGTTGGGAGAAGACAAGATAGAATGGGGAGAAAAACATGAACTTGCGGCTTTTCATCATCATTTTTTTAAGCCGCCAATATTTTTTTTCCTTTTAAATATTTTTTTTATAAAGCTATTTCAACCATTTTTTACGGCTTTTCATCAACTTTTTTTTCTTTGAAATACTTGCGTACGGCTTTTTCTTGTACGCGCCTTTTTCTTTCCTTGTTTTCTTTTTTTTTATTTTTTCTTTTTACTTTCGGTCCACTTGACCGAACTGCTGCAGATTTTTTTTACGTATAAGGGCCCACTTGGGGCTACAGTAACCAACACATTTTTTTAGTCGACCTGCAGGGCCCACAATCCTATTTAGGGTTTTCATGTGTGGAACCCTTCGCGTTGCTTGTCGCCGTGCCTCGGAGAGGGGCTTCTCGTTTTGCCGCCGCCACTACTGGAGCACCAGGGAGAGGGCTGATCGTCTACCTGGAGGGGTTTGCGTCGCCGCCTGGGTCATTTGTGGGCTTGGGATATTCGGCCTGGGAGCAGAACATGCTCTGCCTGATGGTTCACTTGCGCCGCCGCCCGCGCGAAGAACGCCTGGAGGTTGCGGCTGTATGGAGGTTGCGGCTGCTTGGGTGTTGCAGAGAGGAGGTGTCGTCCTGGCGCGAGGAGCAGAGTAGCTGCCGGAGCCCTTTCGAAGCCTGGGGGCTTGAGGGCTGAGCGCGCCGCCTGGACTCATGAAGGAGGGTGCGAGAGGTGCGCAGGGGCCGAGGGTTCGGATCCGAGGCGGCGTGGAGATCTTCCGCCTAGGAAAATAGCCACCGCCTGGTGGGTTTGATGCTCGCCTGTGCGCACGGTGCAGCGCGCGTTGGTTTCGCGAGGGCCTGGGGGTGCGGCTGGTGCTCGTGACTGGGGGATACGAAGGAGTCGTCGCCGTCGTGCTTGGAGTACGTCGCCTGGACGCCTTCACCTGGTGGCGTTAGAGACGGTGGGGCTACGCGCGATGAAGAAGCGCACCAGATGATGCCTTTTCTCCTTCTGTGATGAGGAGGATGGCACAGTGCCGCTGCTGCGGCGCAAAGGCCTGAGGATGGAGAGGCTTTATGTGCGGCTTCAGATCTGCGATGAAGCGCGACAAGAGAAGGTGGCCTTGAGATTTGTGGCACTGGCCCATGATCAGGGCTTGTGTTTCAGTCGCACCGCGAAGAACCCATAAACACCTCGAACAATGGTGCGCTGCCGCCTGTGGCTGAAGATGCGGCCGGATGAGAAGATAGATTAGGGTTCCAGATGAACCCTAGAACTTGGATCTTGAACTTGAAAAAAAAAAAGAACTCAGGACAATCTTCAGGAACGGAAATTTCAAGAACACTTCTCTTGTATCATGAACAAGAACTTTTAAGAAATTGAATCCCGGATAATATAAAAGACAAATCCTTGAGAATCGACCCGCTTTGATACCATGTTAGAAAATAGGAAGCGGAAGCGAAAACATGGAAGAAATAAAGAAATATGAACAACGGGATTTTACGTGGAACCCTACTCCGTGAGGAGCGGGATGAAACCACGGGAGAAGCCCTCAACGGGGCATGTTTTGCATTGCACTTTCTCAATGGATACAGGAGGTCTGGGGCTCCTTATATAACCTCTCCAGAGCCTCCAAGTCCCACCGTTGGACAATGTGGGACTAAACACTGGATGGGGTAAATGGATCTTCTCCAGGATCTATTTACCCTGCTACAACTCTTGACGCATATAATGAATACTCTAACAAGACTTATAGGAATGCCACCATGGTTGGTGTATTCCTGGCAACTCTTGATCCTAAGTATGAGGCGGCTTGTTCCCGGATTTTGGCAGACGCTACTATTCCTCCCTTGGAGGAAGCCTTCCGCATGTTCAATCGGATCACTGTCCCATCTACTACTGCCAGACTTCTTCAGCGATGGCGGCCTCCCGAGGTCGAGGAGGCTCTTCTCAGTTTCGTGGACGCAAACCTCATGGCAGAGGAGGTCGTGTTCATCAACCCTGTACTTTTTGCCATCGTCCTGGACATACAGAGGATACATGCTACTCCAAGCATGGATTTCCTGCCTCTGCTCGAGTGGCTGAGCAGATTGAGCCTCCAGCTGCTTCTTCTTTGGATCAATGATTTGATGACCTTGTAGCACGATTGAGGGGCATTATACCTCCTGCCAGTCCCGTTACGTCTTTGTCGGCCTCCGAGAGTCATTCAGATGTGGCTGCTTCATCCTCCTCCAGTACCCCGGGTAGTACTTATGCACTTACTAGCAGTAGTGGATCTGATGTTATAGAATGGATTCTGGACTCCGGTGCCACACATCACTTATGTGGAGACGGAGGTCAACTTACATCATACAGACAGGTTCCTCCAAGACGAACCGTGGTTATTGCAGATGGGACTCATTCCCCAATCACTGGACATGGAGAGATTAGCTTGGCGCCCTCTATGCATCTATAGAATGTGTTGCATGCACCTGACTTCTCTATGAACTTGTTATCTATTAGTCATGTTACGAAGGATCTCCATTGTCGAGCTATTTTGACCCATCTTCTCTTGTATTTTAAGACATCCTTACAGGCAAGGTGATCGGGTGTGGCCGTGAGCAGGGCAGACTCTATCGCTTCGTTCGAACTCCCTATGCCAGAATTTCCTCTTTATGCTGGACCCGTCTCACCCTTTACGTGGCACCTGCACTTTGGTCATCCCCCGCTCCAGAAAATGTGTCGTGTTCTGCCTCAGATCTCTCCTCACTCGTCATTTCAATGTGAAGCATGTTAGTTGGGAAAGCATTATCAGTCTGCCTTCCCCTGTCATCAGAGTCGGAACAATAGCGCTATTTTTGAGTTGTTTCATATAGATATTTGGGGTTCCAGTCGTGTTCCTAATCACTAAGGACACATGTTTTATCTGGTTGCAGTTGATGATTTTTCTCGTTTGTCCTGGGTCTTTTTATTAAAGAATAAGTCTGAAGTCGGAGATGTTATCAAAACTTTTCGAACTGAATTCCCCTGAGACTAGTGAGAAGGGGTAATGTCATCTCTGAGAGTTTCGGTCTATAGATAATATTGTTAAGCTAGCATGAAAAAGATAATAGCCCAAATATATAGTGGCATTTTCAGTTTATAGCTCATTTTCTAGCCCTCAAAAAATGAAGAAGAATCAAGAAAGAATTATTAGTGAGAAAAGAAGAAAGTGGGGGAATCCCACTTCGTCCAACTTCTCCGGATAGTCAGCGACTGATTTTCGGAAAATTCGTCCAATCGCTAGAATGTCCTGAAGGGTAGTCTTTCTAGTTAGTAAGAAAGGCTGTGAAGTTTACTTAACTCTTTGCGCAGTTTCATAATGTTCCTCGCCAACGTTGGAGCATAGTTGAGGTTTCATCTAAAGGGTCCACCGCTGGAGAAATCCCTTTGGCAGCTAATTCTCTTGATAGTACGGTAGTAACATCTAAATGTTCAAGTATGGGTTGACTAAATATGGAGTTCCGAAAATAAACGTGATTCGTTTAGGGAAATGAACCTAGAGTACAAGGCCTAGATCTTGGGATACCCAAAAGACTGCCTATCGGCTTTGGCCAGACTTGGTCTGAGTGGTAGCCTAGTGATTTTCTCTTTGCCGTCGATGCTGTGGTGATGGATGATCTAGTATCCATGGATTCTGGTATTCTTAGAGTTCTTGATGCATCGAGCGATATCGAGCATGTTCAAAAGCCCCCACAACTATATGTCAGTTGACGCTTTTTTGATAATCTAATAGTGTTTTTTGATCTCAATTTTCAGAATCTTAATATATAGTAGGTGTCAGGGAGATAAACGGAATTGCGAGGACTTTCGCTGGAGTTGGAGGTTGATTATGAAAACCTTTCAACATGTGGAGCGACGACCTCCTCTCCTACGCCTCACTGCTGTGGGTCCTAGCTTCACTAGACTCTAGTATCTGACCTCCTCAGAATTGGAGATATATGCTTGGAACCATGCTTTGACTATTTCCCGAGACTTTCATGTCTAACCCCAACACCACCCCCTTGCTTCTCTTTTCCCCCCTCTTCTCGTTTTGTTTAATATATTTCCTCGAAATGTGATTAGCCCCTCGCCCAATAGTGCCTTTTCAAGGCGTCATCATTCCCTTGCTTCTTCTTTCCAATTCTATATGAAACATCGTCGGAGGAGAAGAAGAGAGTAGTGAGAAGAGGAGGGTAGCATAGGTTATCCTATGAATCACAACATTCCGGGAGGCTAGGTCATGCTTTCTTCATGTGATGCAACTATTGAGAAGGGGGTAGGGTCCCATGGGGAAAGGAAAGGCCGACGAAAAGACTTGGATCTGAACTACGATTCAGAGAAAGTCTGACTGAAATCAGATTTCCTTTTCGTACCATATGAACTACTGGGAATTTGCCCCTTTCTTCTGTCTCCTCTCGAATGGTTCGACTGAGGACTCAGTCTTCTGTTAATCTAATCAGGTCAGCTTTAACTAGACTATAGTCAAGCGATTCCACTTTCTTGGTCCGAGAAGTGCATTGTTGGAATTAGGGTGGAACGCCAAGCAACCCTAGATTCGGGGGTTTCGGCTATAGCCGAGAATGCCCCAGAGTCGAGAAAAAGATGTAACAGGGAGTAGGCCTATTCTGAGCTGGAGCTACGGAAGGTCTCAGAAGTAGCCGCCCTTATACATGGGATTGATGGGAGCAGAGGCTGGTGAGCATGTGGCGAGAGAGGCTATGGGAGTGATTGTCAGAGCGAAGAAGTCTAACTTATATACTAGTTGGAAGATCACCTCTTTTTCTTTTTTCTCTTTCTGAAATACTAAAAAAACAATATCAAGCTTCTCAAATCCAAACTATATAAAAGAACTGCGGATTTCTTCTCGCTTACTCTCATCTAGGCACGCTTCGCACCTTGCTATCTAGTTATAGGGGCTTCAGAAAGAGATTTGATTAAGAATATCAAGAAAGGTTCTAAGGGAAAAGAAATGCCACTTCCCTAAGACTCGCGACTGAGATTAGAGATAGCCCAAGATCAAGCGAGGGAGGCCCGGAGCAAGAGGAAGGGCAGAGACTAGCCAGCCTCAAAATCGAAGATGGAGGCTATATATATTACTAGTCAGGTGCAGGCACCTAAGATAGTAGAAGAGAGGCAAGGGTCGCTCTTCACTAATGAGCTCTTGACTGAGAAAAAACAAGGCATCAAAAACTGCCCAAGGCGGGGAAGAGGAGAGGCAAATCCCATCAAATCGAGCATGGTCTTACTGGGCTTGCAGAGAGAGAGGAAGCAACCTTTTCCAGCAATCGAGAAGAAAGCGAGCGATTGCTCAACAAGTTAATAATAGAATATTCTTTTCCTCAGTTCCAGTACCTATTGATCGTAGATTTTGATATGAAAAATACGAATCATAGTTTGAAGAAGGGGAATGAGCTGTCGACCCGCAATAGATAGAGGAGGATTTCAGAAAGAACATAGTTTGGGCTCCGAGTTGGTAGAGGTAGATATGACCGTCTTCTTCCTATTCCTATTCTTCGTAGGTATTCTCAGAGTCAACTTGCCCCTCTTCTTGAGGGATCTATCACATATCCAGACATGAACGTGTTTTTGGCGAAGTGGAAGGGTCTTTTTCCTAGGATTCCATAGTGGGACTTCGACTGGAAAGAAAGAAAAGTCAGCTGGGAGTTGAAAATCAGCATAGGTCCGGAGATTCCTGAATAGGTCAACCTTTCAAACTGCTGCTGAATCCATGGGCAGGCAATAGACAACCTGGCGAACATGGGATTTCACCTTCTCGATTGAGCCTCCTCTTTCTCACCATCAAGATCAAGCCATCTATCAATCGATTGGAAGAAAAACCCATTGGACTTAGGGCTCGGACATTCAGGCAAGCAAGTGCCACACAGGTCTATGATAGTCAAGATGTGTGTCGGATGAGCTGTCGTGGGCTAGTGGTTTAGACATCCTAACCAGCCATCATGGAGTCCTTATAGAGACTGCATCATCAGAATCGAAGTCCATCGCATTAGCGAAGCTTTGTCTTGCCCAGGGAGCTCGCTTTCAGTGCTCAGCTTAGCAGGAAAGTGAGTGCTCTGCACCGATTTCTTTTCTTCTCCCCCGAGCCGCCTTATCGTTTGCGCTTCTCCCACGCTCGGCTAGCCATGGACATACGGTCGTCATGGGAAATGAGAAAAGATAGGCTTTAGCGATTAGTTGATGCTTAGCATCCAGCTGCAGAAAGAGCTCAAAAGCTTGCTTTTCCTCCCTTCTTCTACTGCCCGTACGAGCCCTATGTTATTAAGGGCGAAGCCAACAACTATAGATAGAGTACAGCTTCCTCCTGGGAAAGAAAAAGAACAGCTTATGTAGATAGGCTTCACACCTCTTTATTGACACTAGTTATAGAGGAGAACAAAACTAGGCTAGCTTCCTTGTTACGGGAGTCCCAGGAGCATTCGACCTCCTTTCCAATATGCACTCTTCAGCATTTTCTTCTAAAGAAAGAACTTATAAAGCACCTCTAGTTTCAGGTGGACTACGGGAAAGGGTCCTGACTGACCTAGCATGACTACCTAGCTAAGAATCTCTTTCTATCTGTCAACATGTGTGGTCCTATCGAAGTAAAAAATGTGTTTTCTTCTTCTGTGAAATTTGTGAAAACTGATAATGCCTTGGAATTCCGTACCCATACTCTTTCCAATTATTTTTCAACCCAAGGTATTACTCATCAAACATCATATGCCTTTACTTCCCAATAAAATGGTGTTGCAGAGAGGAAGCATCATCACTTGTTTGATGTTACAAGGACTCTTCTCATTCATAATCATGCTCCGCATTCTTTTTGGGGTGATCTGTTCTTACGACATACTATATTATTAATCACATGCCCTCATCGATTTTGGGTGATAAAATTCCCTTCTCTCTTGCTTTTCCTGAAAAGGAATTGTTCTCACTTACTCGTGTGTTTGGCTCGGTCGCCTTCGTCCATCAGTTGTCTGCAGGTATTAACAAGCTCTCTCCTAGAGCTATCAAGTGTGTCTTTGTCGGGTACTCCATGACACAAAAAGGGTACATATGTTATGATCCAATGCGCAGAAAGTATTATATTAGTGTTGATGTCACTTTTTTGAGTCCGTGATGTACTTTTCTCCTACAGGTGATCGGTTGACTTCCTCAGACTCTGATGATGAAATATACATGCCACCACCACCATCGTCACCTCCTTCACCTCCACCATCATCACCTCCTTCACCACCACCACCACCGCCACGACCACTACCGCCACTTCCACCAACTACTACGGTCCCACTCCCACCATTGTCGCATCACTATACCCGCCTGCCTGCTTCTGCTCCTGGTCACCGCTCATCATCTAGCACGCATGATGTATGTTCTGAATACACAGTTTCTAATGATGGGTCTGATGGTCTACCTGAGCAGGGTTCTTTACAGGGGACAAATGTAGATGTTGCTGATCTGGACTTACCTAGTGTGCTTCGGAAGCAAAAGCGTTGCTGTCCTCTAGCATCTATGGTCTCCTTTGATCGCTTGACTGACGATTTCAAGACATTTGCAGTTGCATTGTCAGCCATGGTCATTCCATGGAATTATCAGGAGACTTTGAAGGAAGGTCGGTGGCGATTAGCTATGGAAGAAGAGATGGCTGCCCTTCAGTCGATAGGTACTTGGATCCTTGTCCCAGCTCCCACTGGAGTGTCTATAGTAAGTTGTAAATGGGTATTTACAGTGAAGCAAAATGCAGATGGTAGCATTGATAGGTACAAGGCTCGACTGATTGCTCGAGGGTTTACTCAGACATACAGGGTGGATTATCTTGACACGTTCTCCCTAGTTGAGCGTCATTCTATCTTGCGGATTCTTCTATCTGTTTCCGTGGTTCGAGATTGGCGCCTGTTTTAGTTGGATGTCAAGAATGCATTTCTGTATGGTGATCTTCAGAAGGAAGTCTACATGCAACAACTATCGGGTTTGCTGTTGAGGGGCAGTGTTCACATGTGTGTAGACTTCATAAGGCAATCTATGGCCTTAAGCAAATCCCTAGATCTTGGTTCCAGAAGCTCTCAGATTTGTTTGAGAAATAGGGGTTCAAACGGTCGAATGCAGTTCACTCTCTTTTTATACAGAGAACCTCCAGAGGTGTGACTGCTATTATGATGTATGCTGATGATATACTTATTACAGGAGATGATATGCGGGGAATAAAGAGGGTGAAAGAATTTATGGGTTGTGAATTTGTTACCAAGGATCTAGGAGCTCTTAGATACTTTCTGGGATTGGAGTTTGCCAGAATCAATAAGGGCTTATGACGACTCAAAGAAAATATGTCACTGATTTGTTAAGTGACACGGGTATGCTTGGATGTCGACCTGCGACTACACCCATGGATCCAAGCATGAAGCTCTATGATGATGATACTGATGAGGTTGACATGAGAAGATATATGGAGCTGGTTGGAAAGCTTCTTTATGTTACCATTACTAAACCCGATATTTCATTTGCAGTCAGTCGGGTGAGCCGATTCATGGAATCAGGTTCATATGGATGCTATACAAATGAAACGAAGATATCTTAAATCATCTCCAGGTGCAAGGCTACTATTTAAAAAGGGTGGCTCTATTACTATTTCAGCATGCACATGTGCAGACTATGCAGGGTGCCCCAAGGACAGGAAATCTACATTAGGATTTGGAGATTCACTTGTCTCATGGAAAAGTAAGAAACAAACTGTTGTTGCTAGATTTACTGCTGAATCTGAGTATCGAGCTATGACACAAGTATATACAGAAATGATGTGGGTTCGAGCAGTCCTAAGTCCTAATAGATCTACATATAGATGTACCTCTTCCCATGTCGTTGGAATGCACAATCAGGCTGCCTTATTCATTGCTAATAATCCTGCATTCCACGAGAGGACAAAGCACATTGAGATTGATTGCCATTATATACGTGGCATAATCCAGAAAGGCTTCATTTCTACATCTCATATCTGCTCAGGGGACCAGACGGTAGTCATTTTCACTAAAGCCCTACTTAGAGGGTCCTTCGAGAAGTGTTCATCCAAGCTGAGCAAGATAGATATCTATGCTCCATCTTGAGGGGGAGTGTAGAGATATATTTCATATTTATTTTTTTTGAAGCCAAAAAAGGGGGAGCACGCAGTGGTGTCCACCCCAATGTTATATTAATAAATATAAACTTTACATGATACACGACTCGATTACAACGACAATCAGTCCTCAGCAAACCTCGCAGACTGTAAACAAATGTTTTCGCGATAAAACCGTTGACCTAAAAAAATGAAGGCATTTCTAGCCATCCAGGTGGACCACAAGATAGCCAAAGGTCGAAGAACCTCTTGCCGCGACCGCAGATGCACCAACCACGACGAGTCCCAAAAAGCATCGAAGCTCCTCGCATTAACCCAAGCCCTGCCAGAATCCTCCCATAAAGTCCTCATTATCGGACAAAGGACGAAAAGATGTTCTACCGATTCGATAGCATTTTCGCAAAGGGGGCATCTGTCAGAACTAAGGCCGACAATTCTGGCACACCGATCTCTTGTCATCAGCCTTTTCCGCCTGAAAAGCCAGAGGAAAAAATCAACTCTCTCCAACTCTCTCGGGGAGAGAAAGCCCCCAAATAAAACTACAATCCCTAACCAGACCCTCTGTGCGCCCGAGAGGTGGTCTAAAAATCGCCTCGTACGCTTTCTAACAGAAAAAGAGGTACCTCTCCACACCCAATGGTCACGGCCACCCGCAGGGACCTCCAAAGCCGGCAGCGAGTCCAACAAGAGTAGAAACTCCTCAAGCCGCTGATCCGAGAAATTAGCACGAAACCTCGGCATCCAGTTCCAGTTACACCAATAGTCGGCAACCTTAGCCTCGCGGTCAACAACCGAGGCGTATATGCGAGGGAAACGAGTACTAAGAGAGCCTCCATCCGTCCAATCGTCCTGCCAAAAGTGAAAGAGCTTCCCCTACCCAACACCGGCCGAAATAGGTCTCTGAACCGCGGAAGAACCTTAGAATGCCCTTCCAGAGGGGAGAATGCATAACCCCAAGATCCACTGCAGATGGCGTCACACCAATAGTGTAGACCCGTCACACGAGAGTGCAACAAATATCATCGTCGATCCCCCAAAGCCGGCTCACCCATTTCAGCAACAACACCTCATTGAACGCATCAAAACGTTTGATTCCAAGACCACCCTCAGACTTGGGAAGAGTAGCGGTATCCCAGTCCACCAAGTGGATCCCATCCGCCTCCTGTCCACATTTTCTCCACAGAAATCTCCTCACCAACCTCAAAAGGCGAGTTCGAATCCCGGTGGACATTAATCGAGTAGACATGAAGTAGATCGGGATAGCAGAGAGCACCGCTTTCATCAAAACCAGGCGGCTACCCTTAGATAGGAAAGTGGCCGTCCACCCAGGAAGTTTCATCTCCAATTTCCAACAACCGGTAGCCAGTCCGCCATCTTGATCCTACCTGTTGTCAACGGCAATCCCACGTAGCGAATAGGCAGCGCGCCGCACTCCGTACCCATCACGACGCTGCATTCCCGTGCCTCCTCCTCAGATAGCTCAAAAGGGACCACCGTAGATTTGGCCCGATTCTGCATCAGACCCGACATCTCTCCGAACAGATCCAACGTAGTTGCCATGCCATGCGCTTCATCCACACCTCCCTCGACAAAGAAAATGGTGTCGTCCGCATATTGAAGAAGAGGAACAGACATATCATTCCGCGAGTAACCACGCGTCATCACACAAATCTGGACCCATTCCACCATACAAGCTAGCACATCAGCCGCAATGACAAAAAGTAAAGGAGCCAAAGGGCATCCCTGTCTGACACCCCTCCGTGGTCGAAAGAATCCCCCCTCAGTCCGGCCATTCATGAGGACCGTCAAAGAGGTAGTCGTCACGCAACACTTCATCCATGAGATCCAAAGATCCGGAAAGCCCCTCCTGTGTAACGCCTCCCAAAGGAAATGCCGGTCCAGAGTGTCGTATGCTTTTGCAAAGTCGACCTTCCATAGCAACGCCTTTACCCTATGCCTCTTCCAGTCATTAATGATTTCAGAAGCCATAACCAGACCGTCCCCAATCTGCCTCCCGGGGACAAAAGCTGACTGCATCGGAGAGATAATGTGTTCAATCACCCTGCTCAGCCTAGTAGCGAAAATCTTTGCCACAATCAGGTATAAAGCATTGGAAAGAGCAATCGGCCTAAAGTCCTCGATACGTTCAGCTGTCCCATGCTTTGGAAGGAAAGAAATCATAGCTTTATTTATCTTCTCAACCCCGCATTACATCTGCAAAATTCCTTGACGACCTCCAATAAGTCCACCGCGACCAGATCCCAAAAGTCTTTAAAGAAAGAGATCGGAAAACCGTCCGGGCCCGGCGCCCTTTCCGCATTCAAACTCCAAACCGTGGTCTTCAACTCCTCCATTATTACCTGCTGAATCAAGCTAGTGGCATGGGCACCTGAGAGCCGCGAAGCACCCAGGTCGGTCCATCTCCACCGTCTAGATGAGACCCTCGCCGCAAAGGCATGGAAGTGATCCGAGATTGCCATGCCCATCTCTCTATCACCCACCACCCTGACCTCATCCACAATCACTGACCGGATGAAATTATTACGACGCCTTCCGCTAGCCACCCTGTGAAAGAAGGCAGTATTAGCATCTCCCTCCTTTAGCCATTTGCTCTTGGATCTCTGCCTCCATTCAGTCAACCGCTTCATATCTTCCTCAACAATCTTTTTTGAGCCTCGGCATGCTGAACCAAATCGTTCAAGGAAAGAGGACTTTCATCTTCTAATCTGTCGAGCCTTAGAAGCTCCTCCTCAGCCGCAACTCTAGCCACACGCCTGGCTTCTTTGGATTCCTTCTTGAAAGTACAAAGCCTAATGCGCAACGACTTTAACTTTTGTTCAAATCTCGAAACAACGCTAGCCGATACCGCCGAGGAGGACCAGTGCAAGGAGACCACCTCCCTGAAATTCCCCTCCAATAGCCAGGCCCTCTCGTATCTAAAGAGACCCCTCGGACTGGTAGCCTTACCAGAGTCCCATAAAATTGGAGAATGGTCCGAGAGCGTTCGAGGCCTACCACAACATATGCCAATGGGCAAGAATTCGCCCGAAGCCAAGAAGCGATCAAGGCAGGAGCGGGAGCCAGAATTCCGCCAGGTATACTTCAGGTCATCCGCGTCCATAACCTCCATCCCCAAGAAATCCACCAATTCAGCAAACTCCGGTGAGCCCGAGTCTTGACCATCACGCAGGCCCGACCGATCCGAAGAGAGGAGAGTAACATTAAAGTCCCCACCAATTAGCCATGCACAGTCTGGAAAAGCACTTCTTACCTTCCGCAAATCCGACCAAATCTGTTGCCTCAGAGCGGGTTGGCACGACCTATACACATTCGAGAAAGCAAAAACGACGCTAGAGCGAAGGCATTCCAGAATCACCATGAGAACAAACGTCCCCCTCAACTCAGCTCTACAAGCAAACTTATGGTCCTTCCAAGCAATTGCCATCCCACCCGCAGAGCCGACCACATCATGCGATCTGTACCCTCCCATAGAAGCCATATCAAAAAAGCGCCAAATAGATTCAGACATTGAATCTAACTTTGTTTCCTGTAGCATTACAACATCGCAACCCCATTCCATGAATCTCGAGCCCAGAATCTTCCTCTTCGCCGGGTCACCCAGACCCCTCACGTTCCAAGAAAGGATCTTCATTTACAAGCATTAGTATTTCCCGAGATGCAGATCAGCCCCGCAAGCGCCGCAATTTTACTCATTCGATTAGATACAATAGCGAGGTCACCATTCTGGCGCTTAGGTCGCTGCTGTCTTTTGTACCTCTTCCCAACCCTTCTGTCCCCCACGAGTCCATTAGCAGCAGGCAAAACCTCCAAGTTCATCGCCTGGGAAACAACTGACTGACCTTCCTCGCGAGTACCCAACTCCGCCGCAGGTATCGCGTACCGCGAGGAACAGTGAAGACCAGGTGAAGGAAAGCCTCCCACCAGATTTTGTTGCCCAGCGTCAAGCCCACAGTCGATCACAGAGAGGGCTGAGGACTCCTTGAAGCGCTCCGGAAAAGAAATATGCGGGAAATGGTTCGTATCTACAGATCGGTCATCAAACAAAACATGAGTTTCCACAGGACCCGCAGACCCGAGAGAGATAAAGAAGCATCCCGCCCGCGAGACCTGTTTGCCCAGACCCAACTCCAGCGCCCGAATAATAGGCGGAGCCATTCGGTTCTGATTTGGTTGCAACGACATGGATCCGAATTTTGGGAGAGACGTTACCCAGTCCAGCGAAGAACCCGCCCTCGGAATAGATGCGAAAAGATCCTCCTGAACCGCCACATCAGGAAGCGCCCCCCATCAACCTGCGAGGATTGGGGTGGACCCCACCAGGGAGGTGAAACGTCTGCCCCCACCCCCACCATGGAATGTGAATCGGCATCAATCAGCCCCTCATCGGTCAGGGAAGCGCCAAGGGCCTCCGGTTGCCACGGTGGTGGCGCGGGAACCGTAAAAGAGATATGCAAAGGAAAGGTAAAACGTCCGATGACCATCTCTGCCGTAGCGAGCGGGCCATCATCAAACATGCAATCCATCAGCACCAACATGACCTCCGGGACCGATCCTGGCTTCATCCCATCTGCCAAAACATGCACCACCGAGCCCACATGGCGCAGTGCCTTCCCCAAGCACGTGACCGATCGTGAGAGAAACGGGACCCCCTACACCTGTGACACCTGCCTCACCAGGCGATCCATCAACCCATCAGCAAAGCGAGGAAGTCTCCAAACAAAATCTTTAACCTCACTTGACGACAAAAGATTCGTCTTTTGGCAATCTGATAGCCCCCTGACACAACAACGGCGCTCGCCAAGATGCACCACGTCTCCCGTGAATTGAGAACCGAAAAGGCGAGAAACCTCTGCCCGCACCGTCGCGGTCGAAACGCAACCCTTCACCCATGAACCGATCAAGTAACCGTCCTTGTTTCCTTCCTAGAAGCTCGACGATCGAAGCATATGAATGCATTACCGTACCCTCGCCGGTCCATGACTCACGTCGGACCGTCGGCGACGATACCGAACACGATCCATGGAGGATCCTACAAGAGCAACGACAATGCCCCACCAGCCCGCAGGAAAAACATCTCGGGGGAGAACAACAGGAAGAGGCCAAATGCCCCCCTCCCCACACCTGTAGCATCTCCGCCCAACCTTCTTGTGCGTCACGAACGTCCAACCATTTTCGTCTGTCGAACCCCTGACCTGCTTCATGAATTCATCGTCACCTCCCCGAGTCTTCTCAGAGCCGACCCTGCTCGCGGATCGACCCACAAATCCGGCAGCCCCTGGCGGATGCGCCACTGGAGACTTTCCCGCTTCCGCCGGGAACCTCACTCTCGCTCCCCACCCATCGTCTCTCCTTTGATCCGTCGCTCCTTTATATTTATCGTTTACATATTTTCCTTTTCTTCTGTCCACTTTATGTAATTTGTCCATAGGTCTTTCCCTATATAAGAGAGCCTAGGGATCAAGGAATAAACAACTCTTTCTATTTTCCCAACACTCCAAAATGACATTTTCCTTTGACCCAATCTTTTTTCCCTCCTTATCATTTGGAAAAGAAAAGAAATTTCAGGGTAATCATATTACCTGTGATTTTTCTAATGTAGATGGAATAGTCAAAAGGTTTTTTTATATACATTATCCGTCCGTATGTTTGCCTGCCTGCTTGTCAGTCAGTCTGTATGAGTGTTCATTTAATATACCCTATATTCATCTTATCTGCATGTCAGTCAGGCTGTATGTGTAGAGATATTTCTAGTATTTATGTACTTATGTGTCATGCTTATCTTTATTGTTCCGTCTTATGTAATTTACCCATAGGCTTCCTCTATATAAGGGAGCCTAGGGTTCTCTGGAATAAACAAGTTCTTCATTTCCTACAACATGGTATCAGAGCCACCCTAAACCCTAGCCCCCCCATCCCTCTCTTCGCCGCCGCCCCCCCTCCACGCCGGCACTGACCCCTCCACGCAGACGCCGACCTCTCTCCACGCCGGCCTCGGCCTCTCTCCACGCCGCCGGCCTCTTCTCTCCACGCCGCCGGCCCCCGGTGGCACATTCAAGGGTCCATCGCCTATAGTCAAAATGGATGGGACGAATTACGAGCTCTGGGCGATGCACTTCATGAGCCTGATGAAGTCCAATGGTAAGAAGCACATTCTTACCAAAGATGAGCCGGTGGAGAAGTCGGGGATTTACGCCTCATGGGAGGCCGATGACTCGTATGCCAAGGTCTGGCTTTCTAGCACTCTGACAATGGAGATAGCCAACGATGTTCTACACCAGCCCACGACCAAGGCCATGTGGGATATTCTTGCAGCAACGTACTCACAGATGAAGAACGAGACAAAGATTCTTCAACTTCAGCATGACATCTTTACGGTTAAGCAGAATGGCCGCCCGTTGCATTCGTTGTATACATCCCTACATGGGATGTTTGAGAAGCTCTACAACATCATTCCCCTGACAACGACCCCTGAGCAGCAGAAGACGTTCCGGAACGCTACAATGTTGGGGGTCTTACTAGCGGCACTAGACCCGGAATATGATGCGGCTCGCTCACAGATATTGGAAGATGCGACTATTCCTCCAGTGGAGGAAGTGTATCGGCGACTAAGCCGAATCTCGGTTCCTTCTTCTGCGTCTACGCCACCTCCCTCCGCAATGGCTGCTTCACGTGGCAGAGGTGCTTCCTCCTTTCGTGGCCGTGGACCTCGCGGTCGTGGCGGTCGCTTTCGTCAGCCATGCTCCTTCTGTCATCGCTTGGGTCATACGGAAGACACATGCTATTCTAAGCATGGTTTTCCTGCCTCTGCACGTGTAGCCGAGCATGCTGTCTCTACACCGCCATCTACTTCCGACCAGAGATTTGACGATCTTGTTGCCAGATTACGGGATATTATGCCTCCTGCCTCTACTGATTCGTCAGGAGGTCACTCGGACATCGCAGCCTCAGCCTCTGCCAGCACATCAGCCATGACGAGCTCTTCAGGTAGCGTTTACGCATTTACTTCATGTCACAGTCCTGATGTTTCAGAATGGATATTGGACTCTGGTGCGACACATCATCTCTGTTGAGACAGAGATAAGTTTACATCCTACAGGGAAGTTTCTCAAGGGAGATCGATAGTGATAGCAGATGGCACTCATTCCCCCATCGTTAGGCAGGGGGAGATCAGTTTGACACCTTCCATTCGTCTGTTAAATGTTTTGCATGCTCCAGATTTTTCTATGAACTTGCTTTCTATTAGCCAGCTTACAAAGGATTTGCATTGTCGAGCTATATTTGACCCATCCTCTCTTATCTTTCAGGACATTCTTACGGGCAAGGTGATTGGCTGTGGCTGTGAGCAGGATGGACTTTATCGGCTGGTTCCCACATCCTATGCTGGTGTCTCATCTCAGTCCAGTGGATCTGCTTCTCCCTTTACCTGGCATCTGCGTTTTGGCCATCTCCCTCTTCAGAAGCTCTGTCATATCTTGCCCCAGATTTCACCCAAGTCTTTCTTTCAGTGTGACGCTTGTCAGTTGGGAATGCATCACAGCTCTACTTTCCCTAGTCGTGAGTCTAGGAGCAGTCGCTCCCCTTTTGAGTTATTGCATGTTGACATTTGGCGTCCGAGTCGTGTACCTGATCACCAGGGACACATATTTTACCTAGTGGTCGTAGATGATTTCTCTAGATTGTCTTGGGTCTTTTTATTGAAAAATAAATCTGAAGCGGGGGATGTAATCAAGAATCTTATCAATGAAATTCGGAATGTCATCTCTTCTAATGTGAAGATTGTACGTACAGATAATGCATTAGAATTTTGCAACCGTGCTCTTTCCCATTTCTTCTCATCTCGTGGCATTATTCACCAAACAACCTGTGCATATATGTCTCAACAGAACGATGTTGCTGAAAGGAAACATCGTCATCTTCTTGATGTGGCTCGGACTTTACTCATTCATAGTAGTGCTCCTTTGTCGTTTTGGGGTGAAGCGATACTTATGACAAGTTATAATCAATCGTATGCCATCTTCTGTGTTGGGGGAGAGAGTTCCTCTTTCTGTTGTTTTTCCTGACAAGGAATTATTCACTTTAACTCCTCGTGTTTTTGGTTCAGTTGCTTTTGTCCATTAACTTGCGCCAGGGATTGACAAGCTCTCACCTAGGGCTGTCAAGTGTGTCTTTCTGGGGTATTCTTGTACTCAAAAGGGCTACCGTTGCTATGATCCTGTGAATAACAGATATTATGTCAGTGATGATGTCACCTTCTTTGAAAATGTCATGTATTTCTCGCCTACAGGTGATAGGATGATGCCTTCAAATACTGCTGATGAGATTTATGTGCCACCCCTCCTATACGTCAGTCCGGTCACATACCTACTCCTCCAGTGTCACCACCGTCGCCACCACCACCACCACCACCATCTCCTCAACCACCAGTACCACCTTTATCAAAATTCTACACTCGTCGTCCGAATACTGCTCATGGAGGCCGTCATTCATCTACAATGCCCCAGGTATGTTCAGGTGATATGAGTACTGATGGGACTGACAATGCACAAGTGCAGGACATGTGCGTGTTATCCACTTGCTTCCCAAGTCTCCTTCCATCGCCTCACTGGTGATTTTCAGAGATTTGCCACTGCTCTATCTACCGTGGAGATACCACGAAACTATCAGGATGCATTGAAAGATAACTGCTGGAGGTTAACAATGGAAGAAGAAACGACTGCCTTGCGATCTCGTGGTACATGGAGCTTGGTTGATGCTCCTCCAGGCGCTTCTGTGGTCAGTTGTAAATGGGTCTTTACTGTCAAGTATAATGCGGATGGCAGCCTTGATCGCTACAAAGCAAGACTAGTAGCCCGTGGATTCACTCAGATCTATGGGGTGGACTATATGGACACCTTCTCTCCGGTGGCGCGTCATTCAACGCTACGTATTCTCCTCTCAGTTGCAGTGGTACGTGATTGGCCCTTGTTTCATCTTGATGTCAAAAATGCCTTTTTGTATGGAGATCTGCAGGAAGAAGTCTACATGTAGCAGCCTCCGGGGTTTGCGCCTGAGGGGGAGTGTCGTATGGTGTGTAGACTTCACAAGGCCATATATGGCCTTAAGCGAAGTCCGCGGGCATGGTTTCAGAAGCTTTCAGATCTCATCCAGACGCAAGGCTTCATAAGATCGAATGCTGACCACTCTTTGTTTGTCCAGAAGACTCCCAGAGGTACTGTTGTTATTATGGTATATGTTGATGATATACTTGTTACGGGAGATGACATGCAGGGGATAAAGATGTCAAAAGCATTTCTAGGCAGTCAGTTTGTGACTAAGTATCTTGGTACTCTACAATACTTTCTGGGATTGGAGTTTGCAAGGAATGCGCAGGGTCTTGTGATGACCCAAAGGAAATATATTACAAATATGCTTGTTGAGACAAGTATGATTGGGTGTCGACCTTCTACTACTCCCATGGACCCTAGTATGAAGCTATATGGAGATGACACAGAGGAAGTTGATAAAAGAAGATATAGAGAAATGGTGGGAAAACTTCTCTATATTACCATCACCAGACCTGACATTGCGTTTGCAGTGAGTCGGGTGAGTCAATTCATGGAGCAACCCAGAGAAGTACACATGGACGCTGTATATATGATACTGAGATATCTAAAGTTGTCTCCAGATGCAGGATTGTTGTTTTAGAAAAGAAATAAATCTTTCTATCTCTGCATGTGCTGATGCGAACTATGCAGGATGTCCTAGAGATCGGAAATCTACCTCAGGATTTGCGGTATTCATTGGCAGTTCCTTAGTCTCTTGGAAGAGCAAGAAACAGACAGTGGTGGCTAGATCTAGTGCTGAATCTGAGTACAGGGCCATGGCGCAAGCTAGCACGGAGATGATGTGGGTTCGAGCTGTATTAACAGATCTGCATATAGATGTATCGTTACCCATGCAGTTACAGTGTGATAATCAAGCCGCATTATTTATTACTAATAATCCTGCATTTCATGAAAGGACGAAGCATATTGAGGTAGACTGCCACTATACCAGGGACATGATTCAGAAAGGATTAATTTCTACTTTTCATGTGAGTTCAGGTGAACAAACTGCAGATATTTTCACCAAGCCGTTGCTCAGAGGGCCGTTTCAGAAATGTACTTCCAAGCTGAGCATGATTGACATCTATGCTCCATCTTGAGGGGGAGTGTAGAGATATTTCTAGTATTTATGTACTTATGTGTCATGCTTATCTTTATTGTTCCGTCTTATGTAATTTACCCATAGGCTTCCTGTGGAGAAAAGAAGAGAAGAATATTGTGTGTTTATTCTGTGAGGTCTAGGGGTCCTTATATAGGACTAAACCCTAGGGTGTTTAGAGGAGAACTTACACAAATACCCCTGTGGGGTTACTTAGGGAAACATTATATAAGGAAACAATGATACATAGGGAAACAATGTATAAGGAAACAGTGATACACAGGGAAACAATGCATAAGGAAATAGAGGTAAATAAAGAAACAACAATATACGGTAATATCTAACACTCCCCCCTCAGGTTGGAGCATATTCATCAATCATGCCCAACTTGGATGTTATCCAGGAAAGCCGCTTCTTAGTTACTGCCTTGGTAAAAATATCAGCAAGTTGAAGATCTGTTGGAATGTGCGGCGTGGTTATCTTCCCTCCTCGTACAACATCTCTGATAAAGTGACAATCAATCTCAATATGTTTTGTTCTCTCATGGAACACAGGATCGGTAGCAATGTAGGTAGCAGATTCGTTGTCACAGTACAAGGGAATAGGAGTGGATGTAGCAACATTTAGTTCTTGTAGAAAAGTGAGCAGCCACGTGATCTCACATGTAGCCTGAGCCATTGCTCTATATTCAGCTTCAGCACTAGATCTTGAAACAACTGCTTGTTTCTTGCTTCTCCAACTAACCAGGTTTCCTCCTACCATCATGGCATATCCAGTTGTAGATCGACGGTCTTCAGGAGAGCTTGCATAATCGGCGTCAGCATATGCAGTAAGATTTATGTGACCATTTACCCTATAGAAGATTCCTCGTCCTGGCGAGTCTTTTAGGTAGCGAAGGATTTGAAGAACATCTTGCCAATGGCTGTAGCATGGTTTCTCCATATATTGGCTGGCTCTGCTTACAGCATAAGATATATCAGGTCTAGTAACTGTAAGATATAGAAGTTTGCCAATCAGGCTCCTATATCGTGTAGTGTCTTCAAAGAGAGGATCATTGGATGCAGAATGTTTTCTAGGCTCTGCTGGAATTCCTGAGGGTTTGCACCCAAGTAGTCCTGCCTCAGTTAGTATGTCAAGGCAGTATTTCCTCTGCGACATATGTAAGCCTTTCTTAGTACGTAGAGCTTCTATGCCTAGAAAATAGTGAAGTTGTCCAAGATACTTGGTGACGAATACTTTTTGCAAGAAAACCTTGGTTTCTAGTATCCCTTGGTCATCATCTCCAATAATAACCATATCATCCACATATACAGCAAGAATTACAACACCAGTCTGTCGTCTCCTGACAAAAACCGAATAGTCAGATGTAGTCCTCTGGAAGCCATGGTGCCGATCTCTGTACTCAGTCTATCAAACCAAGCTCTTGGACTCTGCTTTAGTCCGTAGATAGCTTTGTGAAGTCGGCATACATACTCCCCCTCGACTTTGTAACCTGGGGGTTGTATCATGTAGACTTCTTCGTCAAGCTCTCCATATATAAATGCATTCTTGACATCTAACTGAAACACATGCCACCCCTTGTTCACAGCCACAAAGATGATAGTTCGTATGGATCCCATTGTAGCCACATGGGAGAATGTTTCGAAGTAGTCTACCCCGTATGTTTGAGTAAAGCCCTTTGCTACAAGTCTTGCTTTTAAACGATCAATAGAACCGTCAGGGGACAGCTTTGTAGTGAAGATCCAGCGACATGCAACTGATTTACATCCAGGAGGGCATTTGACAAGGTCCCATGTTTTTCGAGACTGTAATGCTTCCATTTCTTCATTCATTGCCATTCTCCATTCCTCATCTTGTAATGCACTATGATGATCTTTGGGAACAGAAATAGCCATTATGGCATCTGCATATCTTTTGTCAGAGCAAGATAGTCCATTAGTAGAGGTGAAATGAGATATTGGGTGAAGTGTGCATTGCCTCTTTGTTCTTCGTAGTGCGATCGGTAGCTCCTGAGGACTATCCGGGGTAGCATTGGTGGGAGCACTCGAGGATGGCGTAGTGTCCTGCAACAGTGGAATAGGTAAAGGAACCTGAACATGATTAGACACAGTTCTTCTTTTATACACAATTGGTGGAGAGGGGAATTTTAGGGGAATATCGGACACTGTCTGAGTAAAGAAGTTGTTTTGTTCAAAGAAGGTGACATTAAGAGAAACGTAGTAACGATGTCCTGTAGGATTGTACTTAGGGCTCGGACATGCTCCTTCTGTCATCGCTTGGGTCATACGGAAGACACATGCTATTCTAAGCATGGTTTTCCTGCCTCTGCACGTGTAGCCGAGCATGCTGTATCTACACCGCCATCTACTTCCGACCAGAGATTTGACGATCTTGTTGCCAGATTACGGGATATTATGCCTCCTGCCTCTACTGATTCGTCAGGAGGTCACTCGGACATCGCAGCCTCAGCCTCTGCCAGCACATCAGCCATGGCGAGCTCTTCAGGTAGCGTTTACGCATTTACTTCATGTCACAGTCCTGATGTTTCAGAATGGATATTGGACTCTGGTGCGACACATCATCTCTGTTGAGACAGAGATAAGTTTACATCCTACAGGGAAGTTTCTCAAGGGAGATCGATAGTGATAGCAGATGGCACTCATTCCCCCATCGTTAGGCAGGGGGAGATCAGTTTGACACCTTCCATTCGTCTGTTAAATGTTTTGCATGCTCCAGATTTTTCTATGAACTTGCTTTCTATTAGCCAGCTTACAAAGGATTTGCATTGTCGAGCTATATTTGACCCATCCTCTCTTATCTTTCAGGACATTCTTACGGGCAAGGTGATTGGCTGTGGCTGTGAGCAGGATGGACTTTATCGGCTGGTTCCCACATCCTATGCTGGTGTCTCATCTCAGTCCAGTGGATCTGCTTCTCCCTTTACCTGGCATCTGCGTTTTGGCCATCTCCCTCTTCAGAAGCTCTGTCATATCTTGCCCCAGATTTCACCCAAGTCTTTCTTTCAGTGTGACGCTTGTCAGTTGGGAATGCATCACAGCTCTACTTTCCCTAGTCGTGAGTCTAGGAGCAGTCGCTCCCCTTTTGAGTTATTGCATGTTGACATTTGGCGTCCGAGTCGTGTACCTGATCACCAGGGACACATATTTTACCTAGTGGTCGTAGATGATTTCTCTAGATTGTCTTGGGTCTTTTTATTGAAAAATAAATCTGAAGCGGGGGATGTAATCAAGAATCTTATCAATGAAATTCGGAATGTCATCTCTTCTAATGTGAAGATTGTACGTACAGATAATGCATTAGAATTTTGCAGCCGTGCTCTTTCCCATTTCTTCTCATCTCGTGGCATTATTCACCAAACAACCTGTGCATATATGTCTCAACAGAACGATGTTGCTGAAAGGAAACATCGTCATCTTCTTGATGTGGCTCGGACTTTACTCATTCATAGTAGTGCTCCTTTGTCGTTTTGGGGTGAAGCGATACTTATGACAAGTTATAATCAATCGTATGCCATCTTCTGTGTTGGGGGAGAGAGTTCCTCTTTCTGTTGTTTTTCCTGACAAGGAATTATTCACTTTAACTCCTCGTGTTTTTGGTTCAGTTGCTTTTGTCCATTAACTTGCGCCAGGGATTGACAAGCTCTCACCTAGGGCTGTCAAGTGTGTCTTTCTGGGGTATTCTTGTACTCAAAAGGGCTACCGTTGCTATGATCCTGTGAATAACAGATATTATGTCAGTGATGATGTCACCTTCTTTGAAAATGTCATGTATTTCTCGCCTACATGTGATAGGATGATGCCTTCAAATACTGCTGATGAGATTTATGTGCCACCCCTCCTATACGTCAGTCCGGTCACATACCTACTCCTCCAGTGTCACCACCGTCGCCACCACCACCACCACCACCATCTCCTCAACCACCAGTACCACCTTTATCAAAATTCTACACTCGTCGTCCGAATACTGCTCATGGAGGCCGTCATTCATCTACAATGCCCCAGGTATGTTCAGGTGATATGAGTACTGATGGGACTGACAATGCACAAGTGCAGGACATGTGCGTGTTATCCACTTGCTTCCCAAGTCTCCTTCCATCGCCTCACTGGTGATTTTCAGAGATTTGCCACTGCTCTATCTACCGTGGAGATACCACGAAACTATCAGGATGCATTGAAAGATAACTGCTGGAGGTTAACAATGGAAGAAGAAACGACTGCCTTGCGATCTCGTGGTACATGGAGCTTGGTTGATGCTCCTCCAGGCGCTTCTGTGGTCAGTTGTAAATGGGTCTTTACTGTCAAGTATAATGCGGATGGCAGCCTTGATCGCTACAAAGCAAGACTAGTAGCCCGTGGATTCACTCAGATCTATGGGGTGGACTATATGGACACCTTCTCTCCGGTGGCGCGTCATTCAACGCTACGTATTCTCCTCTCAGTTGCAGTGGTACGTGATTGGCCCTTGTTTCATCTTGATGTCAAAAATGCCTTTTTGTATGGAGATCTGCAGGAAGAAGTCTACATGTAGCAGCCTCCGGGGTTTGCGCCTGAGGGGGAGTGTCGTATGGTGTGTAGACTTCACAAGGCCATATATGGCCTTAAGCGAAGTCCGCGGGCATGGTTTCAGAAGCTTTCAGATCTCATCTAGACGCAAGGCTTCATAAGATCGAATGCTGACCACTCTTTGTTTGTCCAGAAGACTCCCAGAGGTACTGTTGTTATTATGGTATATGTTGATGATATACTTGTTACGGGAGATGACATGCAGGGGATAAAGATGTCAAAAGCATTTCTAGGCAGTCAGTTTTTGACTAAGTATCTTGGTACTCTACAATACTTTCTGGGATTGGAGTTTGCAAGGAATGCGCAGGGTCTTGTGATGACCCAAAGGAAATATATTACAAATATGCTTGTTGAGACAAGTATGATTGGGTGTCGACCTTCTACTACTCCCATGGACCCTAGTATGGAGCTATATGGAGATGACACAGAGGAAGTTGATAAAAGAAGATATAGAGAAATGGTGGGAAAACTTCTCTATATTACCATCACCAGACCTGACATTGCGTTTGCAGTAAGTCGGGTGAGTCAATTCATGGAGCAACCCAGACAAGTACACATGGACGCTGTATATATGATACTGAGATATCTAAAGTTGTCTCCAGGTGCAGGATTGTTGTTTTAGAAAAGAAATAAATCTTTCTATCTCTGCATGTGCTGATGCGAACTATGCAGGATGTCCTAGAGATCGGAAATCTACCTCAGGATTTGCGGTATTCATTGGCAGTTCCTTAGTCTCTTGGAAGAGCAAGAAACAGACAGTGGTGGCTAGATCTAGTGCTGAATCTGAGTACAGGGCCATGGCGCAAGCTAGCACGGAGATGATGTGGGTTCGAGTTGTATTAACAGATCTGCATATAGATGTATCGTTACCCATGCAGTTACAGTGTGATAATCAAGCCGCATTATTTATTACTAATAATCCTGCATTTCATGAAAGGACGAAGCATATTGAGGTAGACTGCCACTATACCAGGGACATGATTCAGAAAGGATTAATTTCTACTTTTCATGTGAGTTCAGGTGAACAAACTGCAGATATTTTCACCAAGCCGTTGCTCAGAGGGCCGTTTCAGAAATGTACTTCCAAGCTGAGCATGATTGACATCTATGCTCCATCTTGAGGGGGAGTGTAGAGATATTTCTAGTATTTATGTACTTATGTGTCATGCTTATCTTTATTGTTCCGTCTTATGTAATTTACCCATAGGCTTCCTGTGGAGAAAAGAAGAGAAGAATATTGTGTGTTTATTCTGTGAGGTCTAGGGGTCCTTATATAGGACTAAACCCTAGGGTGTTTAGAGGAGAACTTACACAAATACCCCTGTGGGGTTACTTAGGGAAACATTATATAAGGAAACAATGATACATAGGGAAACAATGTATAAGGAAACAGTGATACACAGGGAAACAATGCATAAGGAAATAGAGGTAAATAAAGAAACAACAATATACGGTAATATCTAACACTCCCCCCTCAAGTTGGAGCATATTCATCAATCATGCCCAACTTGGATGTTATCCAGGAAAGCCGCTTCTTAGTTACTGCCTTGGTAAAAATATCAGCAAGTTGAAGATCTGTTGGAATGTGCGGCGTGGTTATCTTCCCTCCTCGTACAACATCTCTGATAAAGTGACAATCAATCTCAATATGTTTTGTTCTCTCATGGAACACAGGATCGGTAGCAATGTAGGTAGCTGATTCGTTGTCACAGTACAAGGGAATAGGAGTGGATGTGGCAACATTTAGTTCTTGTAGAAAAGTGAGCAGCCACGTGATCTCACATGTAGCCTGAGCCATTGCTCTATATTCAGCTTCAGCACTAGATCTTGAAACAACTGCTTGTTTCTTGCTTCTCCAACTAACCAGGTTTCCTCCTACCATCATGGCATATCCAGTTGTAGTTCGACGGTCTTCAGGAGAGCTTGCATAATCGGCGTCAGCATATGCAGTAAGATTTATGTGACCATTTACCCTATAGAAGATTCCTCGTCCTGGCGAGTCTTTTAGGTAGCGAAGGATTTGAAGAACATCTTGCCAATGGCTGTAGCATGGTTTCTCCATATATTGGCTGGCTCTGCTTACAGCATAAGATATATCAGGTCTAGTAACTGTAAGATATAGAAGTTTGCCAATCAGGCTCCTATATCGTGTAGTGTCTTCAAAGAGAGGATCATTGGATGCAGAATGTTTTCTAGGCTCTGCTGGAATTCCTGAGGGTTTGCACCCAAGTAGTCCTGCCTCAGTTAGTATGTCAAGGCAGTATTTCCTCTGCGACATATGTAAGCCTTTCTTAGTACGTAGAGCTTCTATGCCTAGAAAATAGTGAAGTTGTCCAAGATACTTGGTGACGAATACTTTTTGCAAGAAAACCTTGGTTTCTAGTATCCCTTGGTCATCATCTCCAATAATAACCATATCATCCACATATACAGCAAGAATTACAACACCAGTCTGTCGTCTCCTGACAAAAACCGAATAGTCAGATGTAGTCCTCTGGAAGCCATGGTGCCGATCTCTGTACTCAGTCTATCAAACCAAGCTCTTGGACTCTGCTTTAGTCCGTAGATAGCTTTGTGAAGTCGGCATACATACTCCCCCTCGACTTTGTAACCTGGGGGTTGTATCATGTAGACTTCTTCGTCAAGCTCTCCATATAGAAATGCATTCTTGACATCTAACTGAAACACATACCACCCCTTGTTCACAGCCACAGAGATGATAGTTCGTATGGATCCCATTGTAGCCACATGGGAGAATGTTTCGAAGTAGTCTACCCCGTATGTTTGAGTAAAGCCCTTTGCTACAAGTCTTGCTTTTAAACGATCAATAGAACCGTCAGGGGACAGCTTTGTAGTGAAGATCCAGCGACATGCAACTGATTTACATCCAGGAGGGCATTTGACAAGGTCCCATGTTTTTCGAGACTGTAATGCTTCCATTTCTTCATTCATTGCCATTCTCCATTCCTCATCTTGTAATGCACTATGATGATCTTTGGGAACAGAAATAGCCATTATGGCATCTGCATATCTTTTGTCAGAGCAAGATAATCCATTAGTAGAGGTGAAATGAGATATTGGGTGAAGTGTGCATTGCCTCTTTGTTCTTCGTAGTGCGATCGGTAGCTCCTGAGGACTATCCGGGGTAGCATTGGTGGGAGCACTCGAGGATGGCGTAGTGTCCTGCAACAGTGGAATAGGTAAAGGAACCTGAACATGATTAGACACAGTTCTTCTTTTATACACAATTGGTGGAGAGGGGAATTTTAGGGGAATATCGGACACTGTCTGAGTAAAGAAGTTGTTTTGTTCAAAGAAGGTGACATTAAGAGAAACGTAGTAACGATGTCCTGTAGGATTGTAACATATGTATCCTTTTTGAGTTTGAGAATACCCTAGAAAAACACATTTGATAGCACGAGCAGATAATTTGTCCGTGGTATGGAAATTATGGACAAAAGCAGTGCATCCAAAAATTCGTAAGGGCAGAGGGAAAGGTTTCTCCTTGGGATATAGTAAGTTGAAGGGAGTGGAGCCATGTAGAGAAGCAGAGGGGACCCTGTTTATAAGATAAACAGCAGTAAGGATAACATTGCCCCAATAGATCTTGGGAACATTCATATGGGTGAGTAAGGATCGAGCAATATCAAGAAGGTGTCTCAGTTTACTTTCAGCAACCCCATTTTGTTGGGATGTATATGGGCACGATGTTTGATGTATGGTTCCCTGGGAGGCAAAAAAGGTTATCAAGTCATTCTGAGTAAATTCCAAAGCATTATCAGAACGAAAGATTTTAATAGTAGTAGAGAAGAAATTTTTGACATAATGAAAGAAGTTCTTGACAACGATATTAATTTCTGAACGTTCTTTTAACAAGAATACCCAAGATAAGCAACTGTAGTCATCCACAAAAACAACAAAGTACTTATGACCACTAATGGTTTGGACCGGACAGGGTCCTCAAATATCACAATGAATTAGGAAGAAAGGAGTAGTGCGACGAGGCTCAGTTCTAGCAGGAAAGGAAACTCTATGATGTTTTCCGAACTGACATGCTTCACACTCAAAAGGTTTTAGCGTAGACAGTTTAGGGAACATCATAGAGAGAGCTTTGGCAGAAGGATGTCCCAGACGAAGATGCCATAGAAGGGGATCTTCAGTGATGGAGGTAGCGCTAGCAAAGTTGGAAGTGGTAGGGCTGTTGAGGTAATATAGGCCATTCCTCTCATGTTCCCCATCAAAAATCTGCCTCGTTCGGATGTCCTGAAAATAGCAGCAGAATTCATCAAAAATAACACGACAATGTAGCTCACGACATAGCTTCTGAACAGATAAAAGACTGAGAGGGAAAGCAAGACCACAATGCACATCTGTCAGTCGAAGTTTGTTGGAGAATTCAATAGTTCCAACAACAGTAACGGGAGAATGATCCCCATTGGCAACACGGACGCTCTTTATAGAGGTAGAGGGTTGAGATGAGGTGAGTAGACTTACATCTCCCGTTAGATGAGTGGAAGCTCCAGAATCAATAATCCATACATGTTTGGTAACAGAAACTGAGTTTGCTAATGTACCTGATATAGTGGCAAGGCTAGCAGTAGCAGCAAATGCGGTCGCGTCTTTTGTTGAGGGAGAAGAATCATTTAGAAGTTGTCGCAACCGAGTATATTCAGAAGCAGTGAATGGAGTATGTTGTCCATCTGTACTCTGAGTAGTTGCATCATTGTTCGTATCATGTGATTCATCATCATAGATTCATAAGTGTTGTGAGCACTAGGTTGCCTGCCAAATGTTGCCCAGCAACATTCAGACGGATGATTCCTGCAACCACAGTGTATGCATGCAGGATAACGACTAGTAGAGGAATCACGACCACGACCTCGTCCAAGGTCAGGTCCGCGGCCACGACCTCGGCCTCTAGGATAAGACTGCCGTCCTCTTTGCCCAGATGAATAGTGGGCTGTTGTCTCTGTGGAAGAATGAACCAGAGAATTTTAAACCGGAACTTCCAGTTCCTGTAGTCGACCGAATATGGTTTCGATCGTAGGCAATTTATCTGCCATAAGAAATTGATCATTTGTAATTTTGTACTTCGGGTGAAGTCCCGAGAGGAACCTGTAGACCTTCCACTCAGCACGTTCGCCTATTTGTTTATAACAGCATGCAGGTTGAAAGATTAGAAGTTCCTCAAACAAGCTTGTAAGTATCCGGTAGTATTCAGTTAGACTGGTCTCTTCTTGATTAGTAGACCAGATTCTTGTGTATATATCAGAGAGACGAGACTTGGTTGTTTTCTGGGAATATGTGTGCTCAAGATTTTCCCACATGGCTTTTGCAGTATCTATATATAAGAGATTTGCAGCAATATTTGGATCTATACTATTAGTCATCCAAGTAATTACCTGACAATTGTCGACAAACCAGGCTTCATATTCTGCATCAGTGATAGCAGGAGGAGTCTTCGTGAGGATGGCACCCTTTCGTTGGCCACCAATAAATATCTTGAAGGATCGAGACCATAGAACATAGTTTTCTGAGCCTTTCAACTTGATAGACGTGCCTTGTACCATTAGAGAAGAAGGCGGGTACATAGGCTTGGTCTCGGTGGACGTCATGATAGCGTTTCTAGGTCAAGAAAAAGTGACCTAGATGAAGTTGTAGTTGATATGTAGAGCCTCCTTAGTTGCACATTAGTAGAGAGTTGTGGAGGGTGAACGCCCTAAACCGGAGCCGAACAGGGGCCTAGGGCTGCAGCGACGAGGTGCGCGCGGAAGCTTGATACAGGGGCGCGCGGGGGCAGGGAACGCGCGGGGGCGCTGTGCGCGCATGTGTGTGAGGTGCGTGAGGCGCACAGGTGCGCTAGGTGCCTAGGGCTTAGAGCCCAAGGCGCAGGAGCCCGAGGTGCGCATGCCTAACGCAGGGCGTCGTGGATGGGAGAGAAGAAGAAGGGGCGGGCGGTGGTAGGAGGGAAAATTAGGTCAGAACACCGGTCTAGGACCGCTGCTCTGATACCATGTGGAGAAAAGAAGAGAAGAATATTGTGTGTTTATTCTGTGAGGTCTAGGGGTCCTTATATAGGACTAAACCCTAGGGTGCTCAGAGGAGATCTTACACAAATACCCCTGTGGGGTTACATAGGGAAACAATACATAAGGAAACAGTGATACATAGGGAAACAATGCATAAGGAAACAGTGATACATAGGGAAACAATGCATAAGGAAATAGAGGTAAATAAAGAAACAACAATATACGGTAATCTCTTTGGTTTTTAATATATTTTGGGGCGGACACCACTGAGTGTTTCCCCCTCCCTTTTAGACTTCAAAAAAAAAATATACGGTAATCTCTAACACTTCCTCTATATAAGAGAGCCTAGGGTTCTCTGGAATAAACAAGTTCTTCATTTCCTACAACAATATGTGTGCGTGCATTTCATTCTCTCTATTTCCATCTTATCTGGATTTGTGTGTTCATTTCATATTTTTTATATTCACCTTATCTGATGGTTTCTGCACAACTATTGTCATCACAGAAGCTTATTGCTTATGACCATTTAGAAGGTGATCCTGGCCTTGATGGTGGTAAAAATGCGTCTCTGTTTGCTGATATGCTTACCATGATCTGTGCTTGTGTTGATTCTTCCTCATCAGACAGGTTTAATTTTTCCTTTAATTGTCTTGTTTGTCTTTGAAAATAACTAAGTGCAGCTTGATTGCATTGTCAAATTTGCAGTACTATTTTACAAGTTTTGAAAGTGCTACTCACAGTTGTAGCATCTACAAAGTTCAGAGGTATTTTCCTTTGAAAAACCTTAGAATCTTCATCTCACTTCATTATGTGAGGTGTTGGGCATGTGCTTATGTTTTGTGTGTGCAGTGCATGGGGAACCTTTGCTGGGCGTCATCAATGTTTGCTATGATATTTCTCTTAACAGGTGTTCCCATTGTGCCTTCTGCTGCTTTGGATTTCATGAGTAAGCTCGGAAGTGAGTGTTTTTGATGTTTTTTCTTTGATAGTAAGAGTCCGGTAAATCAAACAACTTCTAAAGCAATGTTGACTCAGATGATTAGCATCATATTTCGACGAATGGAGTCAGATCAGGTGAAGATCTTTCCCTGTTTTTAATAACCTAAAGTTATTACACTGCATTATTATTTCCCTATATTAGGATTTTGAGTTTTTCAGTTGGATTATTAGATTGCTCCATCATCAGTTAATACCGATGAGCACATGAGTCATGCATCCAGTTGTACAGATGGTATTAATGAAAAAATCATTTTGGATGGCCAATCTGAGAAAAGAACAGCTTCAGATGACAGCATGAACCAGAGAAAAGAAGGGTCTCCCACATCTGTTGAGGTTCTGCAAAATCTTGCTGGTAGTGCTGATATTAAGGTAACTCTATCAAACTACATGTTGAGGACTTGAATGACAAGATTACTATTTGTTAGGTGGGAGATGGATTGAATATTTTTTAGTTTAGAAAAATAAGTTGAACGACAAAAAGCCATGTAAAGTAGGAATGCTAAGAAGTTCGAGTAATATCATCTTTAATGATAGGATCTGTTCGCAAAGAGCTCAAGGATCTCTCTCTCTCTCTCTCGTCACCACCAGATATTAATATCATAATGAGGGGGGTTAAAAACTTAAAAACAAACCTTTTATGATTATACCTTGTGATGCAATTTATCAGGGTCTTGAAGCTATTCTCAACAAGGTTATTAGCATTGGAGATGGAGAAACTGTTTCGAGGTATGGGAGGTTGTACCTTTATGTTATATTTAGAAACTTTTTCATGTTGTATTCATGTGGAGAGACCAGTGACAATCTACATCTTCAGGGGAGTTGATCTTGAGAGGGTGAGCATGGGCCAACGTGATGCATTGCTAGTGTTTCACACCCTTTGCAAGGCACTTTTCTCTCAGTTATCAGCTTTCAGTTTCCTTGTTTGCTTTGTGCTGGACTTTCATCATCCCGTGCATTCCAAATTGCAGATGTCAGCAAAAGATGAGACTGATGATGCCACTATGAAGACTCGACTCCTATCTCTCGAACTACTGCAGGTTAGTTTGTAGTAGTGTTCGTGAATTCACAGAATGCATATTTTCTCAACACTTCTTAGCAGAAGTGGGCACCTTACTGTGCAAAGATAATGGTTGGAATAGTTGGTCTGTAGCATGTTGAACATGCCTAATCCGGGACATCCTGGTATTCCATTTGCATTCTGCAACTTTATTATCTCCCTCTCTTATTTTCAAGTGGTGGGAAAGCCACATGTTATATTACTGTATTAACTGACAATTTAATCTATCAGAGTCTGCTGGAAGGCATGAGCTACTCCTTGACAAAGACTTCCAATTTCATTGACTCTCTTAAGTCATATCTTTGTTATTCTTTACTACGAGCTTCTGTTTCACCATCCTTTGTTGTCTTTCAGGTAACTCTATGTTGATAAATTTAATAATTGTTTGTACTATTTTGCATGCCTTTGCTTGCATATCTGTTTCTCTTTTGAATTTGGCTTCTAGATCGCCTTTCATTCTTCAATGTGACCATGCTAATTCTTTTTTCTCTGCTTCCAATCAGTATGCCGCAGGGATATTTGCAGCGCTTTTGCTAAGGTTTAGGGAGAGCCTAAAGGTGTATTTCATGTGACAAACATATAAGATCCTATCACTGTTTGTTTATTTTCTGCATCCTTTTTTCTGGGAGTAAGCGCTTAAAACCTTTTGCAGGGAGAAATTGGCATCTTTTTCCCTTTAATAATTTTAAGATCTATAGACGTCTCTGATACTGCTAGCAGTCAAAGAGCAAGTGTTTTGAGGTAAAAGTATTTTTTATTGCTGAGTTGCTATATGGTATCTCGGTTTACTTCACTTAAAAATTTCAAGTGTTTAAACTTTTTCTTTTCAAGGGAAAATACAAGGATAAACAGGTCTTTATTAATTAAGGGATTTTTACACTTGTGCCCTTCCGAGTTTGCAGTTACACTTATGCTTCTACCTTTTTGCAATAACATTTGTTCTCTTAAGAAAACTATTGAATAACACTTATGCTCCTATGGTTAATTTTCTTCTGTTAAAGGGAGGGAAATTAGTATAATTCATCTCTTTCTTTGCTCATCCTCCACTCCCCCCCAAAGCTCCTTGCCTGCAGCTCACTAGATATTGTGGAGCAATGACTTAATGAATTCGAGGAATTCTTTCATGCCCTATAGGGCAAATGTAGTAATAAAGTTCCACATCATCCTCCTTCTACAAAGAATGTTTTTCAGAAGCATCAGAGGATGTTCATCAGTTACTACAAAGGACAAGTATCGGAGTTTGTTGGAGACACCACTCCTGAGGATGTTGATGCCTGGTCAGAAATGATTGGGAAGGTTCTCAATATCATTCAATCCCATGAAGATTATTGGGTGCCATTCGCTAAGTAATTATTGACTGGACTTGCCAAGCGATGGTGGACCGCATTATACTGACACTCACTTCATCCCTTGACTTGGGACGACTTTGTGGGGTCATTTAGAGAATAACTTCTTCCCGACTATTGGGTGAGGAGGAAGAGAAGAGAGTTGGATTAGCTAACAATCCTGAGCCCTTTGTCCACAACTTGTAATTTCTATACATAAGTTTTTATAAGTAAGATGGGTGTGAACTCGAGGTGAGTAACACCCTAGGCCATTCCATGAAAATTAAAAGGGAGTTACATGGACCATGCTTCACAAAGGGCCTTGATATGGAACATCATGTTCTCAATATAATAAAGATCCTGACGAAAAATCACCACGTTACCTGAGAGCCAAATAACCCAAGCGCAACTACAGGTCGCGTACAACCATCCCATGTACTCGTGTAAGCCGTGACAATGGAAGTCTAAAGAGCCTCCATAGAATCACACTGCAATCAAGTGAAGTCCAAACGATCCCATAGCTCGGATGAGAGCGGACAAAATAAGAATAAATGCTCCAAGTCCTCGATTGGGCCTTCGCATCTTGGACATGATTGGTCACATGCATAGCTTTGATCACATGAGTGGCCAGTCTTCCCATCTTTGCCTACCGTAGAAAGATCCTCACCCGAGGTGGATAAGAACTCAAGGAGAGTGCTCGATAAGCTTTACGCATTGAGAATCACCTATCTGCCCATGTCCATCCATCTCTACCAACAACAGGGCCCTCAAACTGTTCAAGGTTCTCTTGAACTCTCAAAAAAGCGTCTAATCGTTGTTACGAGAAATTCGGGCGAAAGAAAAGGCATCGAGATCCATTCTTCCAGATCTCACTCGCACTGGCATTCTGGTCATCAGCAAGAGCAAACAACTATGGGTGTCGAGTAGCCATGTCACCATCTCCTCTCCAGTCACCCTTCTAGAAATGAAATTGGGAGACATTCCCCGAGAACAATCTCAACATGCCTCGAACATGACGAAGAACCTCATAAAACCTTTCCAAGATACAGATGGCTTCTGAGTTAAATTAGGGTCTATCTCCAAGCTCAAATCCACAACATAAATTCTTCTTAGCTAATTGAAAACCATATCATCGCGAGTTCCGTAAATCATCGAAATCCATTTCGTTAGCATGGCCTAGTTTAACCACTCAAGACTCTTAATTCCAAGACCCCCATTTAGCTTGGGTCTTGTAACTAAATCCCTTGCCACCGAAGCAAAGTATTGTGTTCCCTGCTGCACACCTCCCTAAAAAATCTTCTCGTATATTTCTCCAACTGTTGTCAATCCCTCGCTGGTAGTGTCCTGGATGACGTAGAAATGGGGATCGCATATAGCACTGAGTTCATGAGCACCGGTCTACCTACTTTTAACAAAATAGATGATTTCCATCCCGCTAGCCGCTTTTCCATTTTCTCAATCAAAGGTAACCGTTGGGTCATTGTGAGCATTTTAAAGGTAAGAGAAAGACCCTTATATAATAAGAGGAGGTTAGAGCATGTGATGCTATAATATGCCTGCAACTCTTAATCTCATCTTGTGACAAGCGGAATGGGATGATGAAGGATTTGTTTCTATTTATCTGAAGGCAGAGATAGAACCAAATAAATCAAGCATGGAAGATATGCCACGAACCTCCTGTGCGTCACCCTTAATGGAGAAAATGATATCATCAACATATTGCAACAAAGGAATGGTGATATCCCCATAAGTATAACTGTTGTTATAACATGTGCTGCAAGATTTTCTAGCGAGGATAGCTAGAGTATCGGCGATGATCACAAATAGAAGTGGTTCCAGAGGACAACCCAACCTAATACACCTTTGAGGCTGACATCGATTATCTTCAGGCCTACCATTCACCAGAACTGACAATGAGGTAGTCGTGATACATCGCTTCATCCACGAAATTCAGGTGTTTGGAAAACCTTTCTTTATGAGAACTTGCCAAATAAATCGCCAGTTTATAGTATGGTACGCTTTCGAGAAGCCAATTTTCCAAGTGAGTCCCTTAGTTGACCTGCGATGCCAGTCTGACACAATCTCATTGGCAATCACTAAACTGTCAAGCATGCACCGTTGTAGAATAAAAGCGGCCTGACAAGAAGATATACTATCGTCTAGAACATGATGTAGCCAGTTTGCAAGGACCTTTGCCAATATGAGATATATGCCATTGGAGACAACGATAGACCTAAACCTCCAATATGAGTTACATGAAGCAGAGGAGGCGGAGGGTAGGGATCCAGATCAAGAATGCAAGGCAATAGGAGTCAAGGTTGCAAAAAACAGTATGCGGTATACAGTCGGTAGGGTCACCGATTACTGATTAAACGGTATGCGGGACTTTAAACGGAAATTAAACGGTCTATGCGGTTTTACATTTTTAAATTAATAAAAAATATTACGTATATATATTCAATAAAAAAGTATAAATGAACTATAAAAATATAATCACATATTCACAACATTGATCAGATATTGTCAATTTCAATGACTTCTTCATCCAAATGTGACATGTCAAAGTAAATAGCATAATTAATATAGGGTTTATGTAACCTTAATGCAAAACGCGGCCGCTTAAACGACGTGTAAACGACCGATTACACCCGTTTAAACGGTCTGACCGTTTACATAGCCGATTAAAGGTAATACAATCGGTCGAGGGCCGAATGAGTTTAAACGGCCGCATGAACCGATTTTTGCATCCTTGATAGGAGTACAAATGCAGTAGATATTTTTAATTGACCGTACCTTTGTATATGTATGGTTACAGATGCAATAGATACTTTCTTAACCATGCCTTAGTTTAAACAAACCATGTAGTTTATTTTAATAGACGATCAACTAATGTATGCGTACAAATTTTAATGGTATAAGAAGATAGGACACAAGTCTTATTACGAAAAACATAAGGGGTATACGTGTAACTGCAAAATCGGAATAGAGGGAGATATGGAAAGGTGATTGAGGGGAGTGACCGGTGGCGAGTCGTCACGCGAGAGGGTGGGGGGAGTGGCCTCTTCCTCGAGGTCAGGAGCCGTCTAGGCCTCCGTTCCTTCGATGACGGTCAACACAAGGGAATCGGGAAACCCTCGCTAGTTCGTTCTCGGATTCGAGGGTTTGTTTCAAGTGTGGAGGTTTGCTTCATGCGGTCGGGGTCTGCAAGAACACAATGGTGTGCTTCTTGTGCGGAGGAGTGGGTCATCGTAGGTGGGTGTGTCCCCGAGGTACGCTGGCTCGAGAGGTGCCTAAGGCGGAGGGAGGAAGTCAAAGAAACTTAGTGGCTGACTCATAAGGACCTTGGGAGGTCGAACGATTATTAGTAGGGGTGCTGGTTGGCGTTTCTCGCTATCTGGTGGAGTGCTTGTAGGTGACTATGATAGACTTTGGGTTGAAGATTGGGAAAGTCTTCGGTGGCGATGTCATCCTCCTGCATGGCGGTATGGTGTGTGCACGAGGCCTCTCCGATGAGGAGGTCCGATCCTTGTTAAGGGGCGAGAAGGATGGCCCTGTTGTGTGGCGATGCCCTACTTTCCATGATGGAACACCCCGTGCTTGGTACTACACGATCCTGGTGCTGAAAGAAATGCTGCTTTGTGCCCGGGACGTTCAATCAGTTGAGGACTTGTTGGGAGATTTTGGGAAAGTTGTCTCGATCCTAAGCTATGGATTATCGAATGGCGAGGATGCGAATGTGAAAGTGGAGTTAGTTGCCAGGATGTTCTCTCTATCTTTGGAGCTTCCGTTGAAGGTTGGCCGAGCTTCGTTCCTGGTGTAGTTAAAGGAGGTCCGGCTCGACAATGCCAGAGATGCTAGGGTTGGTTCGTGGCCATCGCTTAACCTCATCAAAAGCGAAAACCTTTCGACCGTTATGATCCCTCGGGACTTGGAACACGTTTTGCTTGCGAAGGGCTCTGGAAGCTTCAGTGGTTCAGGTTTTCAAGGACCCGGTTGGGTGACTGGGGTGTGTCCCTTGCTCTGGTCTCATGCTCTGGGTACTTATTTTTCTGATCCTTTTCTATCGAGTATGAGTGGAATCTTTCAGGTTCGCTCTCAGATCCGCCCCAAGGGACCCAAATCCGGTCCCTTTCAAAACAACTCAGGGGACCCAACTCTGCCTCAGCTTTGGGGATCTGGATTCGACCCAACTTCTCATGCAGATGAGGCTCTCTCCTTTAGCCTCTTTGGCTTTGACTTTCGCCGCCATGGTAGTTTGGCAAGCGATACATGAGGTTTGCATCAAAAGAGAGTTGAAGGAGGTGGCTGATGGCTGTGTGTGACACTCTGGAGTAGTCGAGAGGCAAGATGGAAGGTGACCCACCCTTAGTCGAGGTGGTGTTGGAAGGTGGTGGCTCGCCTGTCAATGTGGGTGGTTATGTGCTTGAGGCGGGTGAGGCAGCAATCCTAGATGCGCATGTCAGTAGCAGTGGGGGGTAGTAGGACCTAGGGGTGGATGAGGTTTTGTCGGAATGCTTACCACCAACGGGAGCTAGAACCTGTTCCGCATAAATATCATTTCCTTGAATGCCAGGGGCATGGGGAGGCCAGAGAAGAGAATGACGGTTCGGGACTTGTGTGTTGAGGCGAAGGCGAACATTGTGCTATTGCAAGAGACGAAGATTTCCTAGGGCTTTGGGGAACTGTGGAACTCGATTGGGGGCTCTCTTTTGATGGGGAGTAGAGTGATAGACTCTTCGGGAGCGTCAGGTGGCTTGGATGTGTGGTGGAACAAGGAAAAATTGACCTTGGGGAAGAAGAAAACATGGGAAAACACTCCCTTTCAGTTTTGCTTCAACGAAAGTTGGATGACATGAGGATGGTGGTGATCAATGTGTATGGTCCCCCGAATGGAGCCTACATCTCTAGCCTGCTTGATGACCTATGTTTGATTCGACTAAAGTATCTCGAGGAGGCTTGGATTATTGGGGGGGGATTTTAATGTGATGCTTCATATGGAGGATATACCTCGCATGCGCGACATGGATGATGGCGGTTTGAGGCTCTTTTGATGTTCATCAGTGAGTATGGCCTACATGTTATGGATGCTGGTGGCTGTTGATACACCTGATGAAACTCGAGATTGAGGTCTCACATTGATAGGTTCTTGATTTCTCATGAGGCAGTGATGCTCCTTCCCTTGGCTGACGCATGGGCACTACGTCGGGCACATTCCGACCACACCCTGCTCATGTTGTCTTCTAAAGGATGTGCGACCGAGATCCTTCTTCGAATTCGAGAGGTCGTGGCTTCTTGAGGACAATATTCACAAGATGGTTATTGGGTCAGTGCAACTACACTGGATACAAAGCTCAATTGTTGCGAAAGAACTTGGTTGATTTCAATAAATGGACTCGAGCAGAGCGATGGTCGTGAGAATTTTAGTGCAGGAGGCAATCTCTCGATTAGATTCGTTTGAAGATGAGTGAGATTTGTTGGCTAGCGAGGCTGAGGAGAGGTTCAGATGTTTGCAACAGGTGTAGCTAGAAGACGGGAAGAAGGAGATTGAATGGAGACAAAGGTTGAGACCGAAACGGTTAAGGGACGAGGACATCAACATGCATTTTCCCAATCCACAATAAGTGGTAGAAGGCTCAGGAACTACATTCAGAGTATCGAGGTTGGTGGGGCACAAGCACGAGGGGACGCGGAGGTCGGCCGAGCACACTGATTGCACTTCCACAAATTTCCCAGAAGGGCTTCTCGTGCGGGGTGGGGATGTCGTGGTAGAGGTGTGATATGTATCTCCTCACATGAGGTTGGCGAGCTGGTGGTGCCTTTTACAGAGGAGGTGGTGAGATGAGCTTTGTGGTAGCTTAACGTGGATGTGGCATCTAACCCGGACGGTTTTTCAACATGCTTCTACAAGGAGTTCTAGGACTGTGTGAAGGACGTTGTAGCGGTTCAACACGAGTTTAGGGAGGGTAATCGTGGCATCGAGTGATTGAACAAAGCTTTGTCGTTTCTTCTCCCAAAGAGGGAGGGTGTCCTGTGCATGGAAGACTACATGCCTATTGCGCTATCTAATGTGATTTACCTCGTCATTGCAAGGTCTTGGCGAACTGATTGCGGGTAGCCCTGGGAGGCATCATATCGCTTGAGGAGTCTGCTTTTGTCCCTAGGAGACACATGGCGGAAATGTAGATTCTTGCGTCGGAGATTGTACTTGACTGGAAGAGGTCTCAAAAGAAGGGAGTGCCGTGGAAGGTGGACTTTTGCAAGGCATCTATATGGACTGTCAGTTCCTATGGCATTCTCTTCAGAAGAGAGGCTTCCCCAACCTCTGGAATGCTTGGGTCAAGAGATGTATCACGAAGACTTGCTATTCGTTGCTTGTGAATGGCCGACCGAAGGAAGGTTTCTTTCAATCTCAACGGGGGGTGCGTCAGGGCTGCCTACTAGCGCCCTTCCTCTTTGTGATTGTAGCGGATGCTTTGGCTGTGATAACGAGATTGGCCACGAACAACGATCTTTGTACAAGATACGCGAGGAATGATATCTCCATTCTTATTCTACGGTATACAGATGACGATCTTTTACCTCGATGGGGGTCTTGAACATGCGAGACGGGCTTCCAGTATTATGAACATTTTTGGGGATATCTCGAGATTTCAGATCAACAGGAAAAAAATCCACGGTTACTCCATTTGGCTTGTTTCAAGCAGAGGCTCAAGAGGTATGCCTCACTCTTCGTTGCCCGCGAGGTTCTCTCCATGTCAGCTACTTGGGCCTCTCCTTGGTGGATGGCTGTTTGCGTGCATCAGACTGGAAGGTTGTGCTTGAGAGATTGGAGAGCAATATAGTTGGGTGGAAGGCGAGGATGATCTTTAGAGGTGGGAAGTTAGTGCTCCTCAGGAATGCATTACCCGCTATTCCGATGTTCTTTTGCTCCACTAGATTGCTTCATTCAGGGGTACTGTTGAGATTGAAGATCTTGATGAGGCGTTTCTTTTGGTCGGATGATCGACACGAGGGTGGGGGCGTACACTTGGTGGACTGGGATATTGTTACAAGAGCAAGACGAAAGGGCGAGTTAGGGAATTTGAAGTTGGAATGTATGAACAAGGGCACTCTTGATGAAGTGGGCCCTCAACTGTCAGGAGGTACTGACAATATGGTTTGTAGGGTATTACGAATTATTTATGGTGTTCGTGGACCACTGCGGGTAGACTCTATACACCTTCCCTCATCTCTTTGGCTGAGCATTACTAGGATTCTACCGAAGTTGGGGGACCATGTACGGTCAATGGTGGGCAACGACGAGGCCTTTAGCTTCTAGAAAGATAATTGGACCAGTCTAGGTCCACTGAAAGAAAGGCATCCACACTTTCTCACCCTTGCGGATGATCCGAACACCTTGCTATATCAGGTTTGGTCAGTTGGTACTTGGAGTCCTATCTCTTCAGCCTTCTCCGAGCAAAGAGTTAATGACTTTATGGCATTGTTGGGTGATCTGTCAGATGTTGATGGTATTGCAGATGGCAGGGATGGCTTCGTTTGGAAGGATGGTAAATTCTCGGTTGAAAAAGGCATATCGCATCTTTGCTAATGCGTTGTCTACCACACATGATGGCCTCAATTGGGACTGCAAAATTATTTGGATAGCGAAATTCGGATGCGGATCAAAGTCTTTCTTTGGTTAGCGAGACGCAACAATCTGCTAACAAAAGTAGGCAGATATATGCTGTTGCACAATGGGGAGACAATGTGTCATAGATGCGGGTTGGAGTAGGAGGATACGAACCACCTCTTCTTTGGATGTTGTACCTCGTCTGCGGTGTAGGAGGGAGCGAATATCTCGTGGCTTTGGTATACAAACATCTGATCTTTTTAGAACTCCGTTAGATCATCGTGTGGTAGCTCTCAAGAGGATGCTTCTGGTGCCTTTGCTCTCCTTTGGTCGATTTGGTGTGCTAGGAATAAGTCAATATTCCGGGATCAAACCTTCTATGTAGAGAATTTACTCATCACTTCAGGGCTCTTATGCTTTTCTGGAACAATGTATAGTTTCTAGAACAGTGTAAAGCTACTTTTAAGTTAATATCTTTTTGTTGTGGGTCCCATCTTGGGATTACACGCTCTTCCCTTTCAAAAAAGCGTAACTGCGAAATCTAGGATGGACACGAGGGTAAAATCCCTTATTTATGAGATGATGGATGCATGTGACACCTTTATTCAGGTCGGAGCTTTCAGGCCAACGAATACAATAATTCGTGAGCTTGATGTGCGAATTGGGATTTGTAAACAACCCCTTTGTGCCCGACTAGTCGAGTCGATGGGGTAGCCGACTCGGCTAGGCCTAGTCGGCCATTAGTTGGTCAACCCGACTAATCGGGCCAACTAGTAGGCCTAGTCGGCTGACTACAAGGCCGACTTTTACATAGAGAATTTTTTATTTTTTTTATTTTTTTTTGATTTTTTTAAAATCAAACTTATTCTAATATGTTTAATGTTATATCTAAAGTCAATTACTTCTTTGATTTCATTATGATAGTATAAAAATGTACAAATCAATGTAAATATATAAGAATATATGTATACAAAATGATTTATATATTTAAAGTAATTAAAAAAAATTCAAAATCGACTAATGGGTGACTAAATCCGATTAGTCGTTCGACTGCTGATTAATCCTTAGTCAGTAACCCCGCCGAGTACCGACTATCGCTTTCTGCAACCTTGCATTTGTTGTTACAGATGGTTGACTTGGGAAGAGAGGTTTTCTGCGAAGAAGGCCAACAAATCTTTTACCGCAGAGATTTCACAAGATGTGAGCAATGACATGGATGTCTATAATCTCATTGGTCGCTCTCCAATCCCCTCAAAGTAATGATGTTTCTTTGAGAGATGAAGGACAAGATGACCACCCAGGTGTTTGGAGCTAGGTGGTTGCATTCAAAGGGTTCTGGGTGCCCTCGTTGTGAGCGGTGTCAAGAGGATGGGGAGCATTTATTCTTTCATGCTTGCTATCTATTGAGCTATGGACCCGGTTCAACCTTGATGCATATGAGTTCTGGAGCTCTGTTCGTTTGGCTTGCATTTCGGTTAAAGATGGTTGTTTCAGACCTTTGTTATCCTTTGGGTTATATGGCTATCTCGTATTGGGTTATTTTTGGCCAAGAGCGTTGTTATGTGGAGAACATGTTCTTGCACTTTGGAGCATTGTGTGAGGCATGTTCCTTGTACGTTACCTATTTTAATTATAGCTTAGGTGTGACTAATCTCGAGACACACCGTTTTTCCCTTAAAAACCCCTTAATTATAAGTTTTCACATGTTAAGTCAATATCGTGTAGACTTTATTTGAATAGAGGAGACCTTTAAGGTGAATGCAAAAAACCCTAACCTTTAGTCTGGGCCGATAGAGATATTAATCAACTTTTGATTGTCCCTTCGCCTTTATTTGCGATAATTGCACTTCTAAGGCGTTTTCAGCTATCTAGTGATGCCATTTTTTTCACTCATAAGCCTTGTGTAGCTCGAGTAACCACTTTTATTAAGTCCAAAATATATATACACAGACACCCACAATGTGAATGGTTTATGGCATTAAGAAAAAATGAAGGATTGGATTTCCAGTATTTTTATTTACCAGATATGGTGGATGAAGATGGTAACTATTAAATCCAAAGCCTCGGAGATATGGCAAATGAAGATGGTGGTGGCTGGAATGGGGGTTTTTATAGGTGCTCGACAATGGTAACGACTAGAAATAAGACTGGCTTATTGGTTTCTTGTTTTCTCCATTCTCAGTTGATCGCGGCGCTCCATCGCTCCAGTTGAAGACTCCATGCCGCATGAGATCTTTTTCCTCTCGGCGGCGATGACACCAATGCCCCACTTCCTTCGAGCTTCCTCTACTCGGCTCATTTCTTTGAGTGGTGGCGGCACACAAAAAGAGAGGGATTCCCAATTGGGAACCCTAATGATGATGAAAAGAAAAGAGCAGCATGATGGCCCTCTTTATTAAAAGTAAGTGGGGCGTAGGCTGCTTTTTTAGGGCCCAGGTGGGCCGTTTTTATTTAAAAAAGGAGGAAGGATGAAAAATAAAAAAAGGGGAGAAAGAGCTCAACAATGGGCTGCTACATTCTATAAGCCCAACTGGGCTAAGTTGTGTTTTTGGGCCCAAGGTGGGCCATGTTTAAAAAAAAATCTTTTGAAAAAGGCGCGTACAAAAGAAAAACTGTACGCAAGGACATTTTTGCAAAAAAAAAGAGAAAAAAAGGAAACGCCGTAAAAAATGAAACAACTTATTAAAAAATGTGTCAACTATTAAAAAATGAATGAAATGGCTGGAAAAAAATGATTTGGATTTTTTTAAAAAAAGTCAAAAAAACGTAGACGGCTTATGTGATTCATGCTTACCCCATTTTCATGTCTTCTCCCAACTTTGTCCATATCATTATTTTCCGACAAGTATGGGAGAAAAGGGGAGTATTGTGTAGAGTTACATGCCACATTGTCAGATTCTCCAGATTCAGATTCTCTAGTCAGAAGCCAGCCAGGCCAGATTTTTTCAGACTCTACAGTTCTTTAGATTTCAGACTCGACGATCGGATTCCGAGTTTTCAGTTCGATGTGCACATTTGTGCCATCATTTGTGTGTTCTCCATCTTTATTTTCTTCGGCTCAGAGTTTTCATGTGATCCATAGGGACTCCAGAGTAGAGATCCCATTCCCTATGCCACGTAGACTAAGGTTTTCATGTAGTTTCATAGGGACTCCAGAGCAGATATCCCATTCTCTGAGCCAGTACGGGAGAGCCCAGTTCTCCGACGAGGAGACTTTCAGGCTCCATTCTCCAGTGACCGTTGACTCCGACTAGGATGTTCCCACGATTTTTTCCAGTTCGGCCTTTCAGAGATGGAGTAGTTGTCCACATGATGTAGCGGGCCAGAGTTCTCCCGGTGGAGACTCATTTTCAGTGGCAATGACTCTGACATGCGCAATAGAGAGCACATGCTCTCTGACGAGGAGATTTAGTTTGACTCACACTCCATCCCTTTTTTCCTCCTCACCTGCACGGCATGAGAAGCAACGTCCTCGACAACTACCGTCAGTTGTGCGCGTTGAATTGATATTGTCTGTAGTGTCTTGTATTGTGAGTTTGAGATTTCTTTCTGTTTGTCCAAGCTGAGTATTGCATGCTCCAGCTTGAGGAGGAGTGTTGGAGTATATGTGTCATATGTGAGATGGGTAAATGGATCCTTCCAAGATCCGTTTACCACATCCAGAGTGTAGTCCCACATCTACCAATGGTGGGACTTAGAGAGTATGTGGAGGCTATATAAAAGGCCCCATGCCTCCTGTATCAGATGAAAAAGTGCAATAGGCACATATGACCCTTTGAGGCCTTCTCCTGTGGTTTCATCCCGCCCCTTAGAGAGCAGGGTTCCACGTAAAATCTCGATATTCTTAAATGTTTTTATATTTATCTCTGATTCCGCTTCCGCGTTTCTCATTTTGTAACATTACAATGAGAGAGGTTTAGAATGTCTATGAGTGCATGCGGTTTCAGTTGGGAGTGAAGATGGATGGAAGTGATGACAAGATATGGTTGTCGGGTCAGTAGTTAACAGCCAGGAGGGCGACGAAAAGATGGGTAATAGAGGATGGCCTGACATGGGTGAAACAAATTAGGGTTAGGTGAACTAGAAATGGTGTAATGGCTTGGAGGGGAGATGTTTACCCGATGCCAACTCTCCAAAGTAGGTGATTCGTGGAAAGGAATAGAAGGAGTGAAGAGGTGGAGATAGGGAGGGAAGCAAATGGCATACTACCATGTGACCTCTTTGACCATTTTGATCAACTATAAAACAAAAGCAAAATAAACCAAAAGAAAAGGAAGATTCAAATCAAAAAGTGGTCAACACGAAGTTGTAGATCTCGCTGAGTTCTTCAACTTTTCATGAATACCTCAAAATCAAGAGAAATCATATGTAAATAGAAAATATTTTCAGAAGATATTTTATAAATATAAAATACCTAATTTATGATGTTTTGTACTTTTCTTTGATTTTTGATAAAAAACTATTTACATAGAAAAGTAAATAAAATAGTAGAAATAAAACTAAACACTAATATATTATTTGGATTTTTAATCATCGAAAAATGGTTTGGGCTTCTACTTTTTACTGTATCTATTTTTTGGATTTCGGGTAACTATTTTATATCTTATGTATACCTCTATTTGTTTGGGTTTCTCTTGTTTGCTATGGCTTTTTGAAGGATTGGATTGATTTGAAGTAGACAGTGGTAAATAGAAGGCCTTAAGGTGGATTTTCCAACACAATGGGGTCGGGGTGGGGGGGGGGGGTAGGCAAGGGTGCACATTGGCACCCCTCTTTTTTGTATATTGGTATATACCCTGTAAGTGTTGATGATCCTTATTGTAATGCGTGAGTTTTATGTAGGTTACAACCATGATAGGAGTCTCTATTCAGGCTTTCTAATACATGGAGGATCTGAATTTGTTTATGGAGGGTGGGGTTTTAGAGTACAAGGGGATCTCTATGATCTTGGACATTTTTTTGTGACATCCCTAGGCTTTGGGTGAATGGTGGGAAATATGCCTTTGTTCCATTCGGCATGTCACTTGAAGAGGTGATTTCTTTTAAGGCTGTTTTCTGTAAAATTGAGTGCAAATTTGCTGATTGCCTATTTGGGGTTGCTATTTGTGTATGGTAGGCTTCTTTAGGAAGATTGGCTATCACATGTGGAGAAGCTGGAGAAGAAACTTGCTCGTTGGAAAGCATCTTGTCTTTTTAAGGGCGGATGTCTGTTGCTTCCGAATGCTCTCTTTGCTATTCTGATTTTCTTCCTTTTGGTTCGCTTATTGCCAATGGAGATGTGGAATCCCCTCATGTTTTTGACGTGAGATTTCTGTTAATCCACCTTAGGAGGGATGTCGTGTCTCCCCTCCAGTGGAATAGAGGGTGGTGATACAACATGTTAACAATGGTCTACGAGTGCCGAGCCTTAAGGAGATGAACAAGGATTTGCGGACAAAAAAGTGGCTCCTGAGGATTCGGTGGATTAGTTCGGACTTGCTCTGCAGGGTGGTACAATCAATTTATGAGTTTACTTCTAGCATGTTTTTGTGATGCGGTGCTATCAACTCATGCTCGACCTTTTGGAAGGGGATCTACTTTGTGTTGCCCGAAGGTATCGCCTAATTTGAGGCATGTGGTGGGAGGTGGTGGTATGATGGTTTCAAAATCTGGCAGATGATTGTATCGAAGAAGGGGCTTGTGATCGTTTCCTATGGTTATTCACCTTGGCTTCTAATCAAGCATTGTCGATTGTGGAGACTTGGTTAAATGGTGCTTGGACCCCTTTCTTATGTTTTAGGTTCTCAGATAACAAGTGGAGGACGTCCCCATGATGTCGGAGTTTCTAGATTTGTTTAGGGGCCTTCGAGAGAGGGATGGACTCTTGGACCTGGTACAATGGGTGATTCTCTGTTAAGAAGGCCTACGAGGTTTTATGCATTTCGATGGTCTTCTATCGTTGGTCAGGATTGCAAGAAGATATGGGGATGGAAGGTTCCTCTTTGAGTCAAGATCATCCCATTGCTAGTAATTCAGAAGAAATAAATAATGAAAAAAATAATCGATCTGATATAAGTCTCAGAGCGGACTCTGTACTTAGGTGCAGTATACAAGCTTCTAGGAAAAAAACAAGAATTAGGCTGGTGTCTCTTTTCCCTTAGATCTGAACTCGGAAAAGGACTTAGGGCCTTCCCATAGAAATTCCGGGAAGGCGAGTGAGTGAGGCGATGACAGAGAGAATTAAAGAGCGGAAAAGCCAACAACATTAGCATTTCGCTGGCCAGAGAATGCTCTTGCTACTCAATCACATGCGAGTGTTTTCTATTGCTCGGAGAGCCATAATCTTTTTGGGGCTTGTCCATGGTGTTCAGATTACTTGGAGGAAGTAGATCACATGTTCTTTACCTGCGGTAGCGTAAGAGATACCAGGGATGTGGCCCATCATATGGCAGTAATGACATTTTGGGACTCTGTCGACGCCAACTACAATGGCTAGGATAGTAATAGGATGTGGGTTGCTATTAATCTGGACAATTTAGTGGTCAAGGAATGAGGTGTTCTTTGCTAAGAGCTTTTCTACGTGGAAAATGTAATTGAAAGTGTCAATGCTCTGTCGAGCCTTGATCTTTATAATTATTATTTATTTTAATATACAAGTGAGGGTGTGTGCGTTGTGGATATCCCACCCCTTTCCCTTAAAAACTTGTAGGATATTAAATCTGGATTTTTGTGGGAGTTGCAATGTAGGGATCGTGACTAGCCATTGCTTTTGGTTTGGTTTTTGCGGTTAGACAAAATTCTGGTGGTGTTATGCCAGAAGAGGTTTTAGTCGTGGTTTGATGTATATTTAATATCGTGATTAATATAATTCTGGGTGTACATTCTTTTCTTTAAAAATAAAATAATTAGGTTTTTTATGTGTAAAAGGTTAGTCTTGTCATGTTTAAATTGGGAAATTGCTTCAATATTATTCTAGTATATTTTTGTTTACGTTCTTTAGTTCATACTTCATGGGCATGTGTGTAATTGTTTCAGTAACCCTATCCTTCCTTCTATATAAGGTATGTCTATTCTAATGAGAAACCTGCAACATTTCTATCTCATTTTTCTAGCAAACATTGAGATTGTATCATAGCCCTAAGAGGGGCTCCCTCTTGCTGGTTCCGAGACCTAAAAACCCTCACGAAAAAAACTCCAGACGCTCGACCTCCTTTCTCCAACACCCAACTTCTGCCTCCAGCACACAATCTCCACCTCCAACACACGATCTCTACCTCCAACGCACGATCTCCGCCTCTAGCACATGATGTCCTCCTCTCCAGCCACATCCAGCCGCTTCTCCCACGACTTCCGTATCTCCAAGCCTCTCCAACGACCTCCTACTTGCCTCTCCAGAGCTGTCAGGTATCCAACTCCTTCTGTCAGTGGTCTGAGTCGCCTCTCCTGCAAGGCCATCATCGCAGGTGGCATTCCAAGAGTCACCACAACTATCTCCAGCCGATTCCAGACTGTTTATCTCCATCTCCAGAGGGATTCAGCTCTCCCAGGGGACATATCATGCACTGTTGAGACATTTATGTTTGGTATTTTCTTTCTATAATGAAGTTACTGTTGTTATTTGCGTCGTATTCTGCATACGACTTGAAGAGGTCGTCATGACCTAGATTGCATGATTCGAGATTACTTTTATTGATTTTGTCTTCTTGTTACTTCTGCTGTGATTGTGAGGTTGGTCCTCTAATTATTGAGAAATTATGTCCGAGGTAGCAGATTCATCTACTCATGAAGGAGAAATGAACAATCCCTTCTTTGATACCATTACGAAATTGGATGGTACAAATTGTGTGATGTGGTTACAGTCTCTTTTGAATATGATAGAAGGGCATGACAAAGAGCACATCATTACCAAAGAGGACCCATCCGAGAAGACCGGCACTGATGCAACATGAAAATAAGGACAATGCTATGGTTAAAGCGTGGATTATGAGTAGTTTCATTTCACGCATTGCGAACAATATTGTGCACTACAAGACGGCTAAATGCATGTGGGATAGTCTTCGCAAGATGTACTCAGAAGATAAGAATTATGCCAAGATTCTTCAGACATATGTGGATGTCTCAAATCAAGTAAAATGGTCGTCCCATTTTCCAATTCTATTCTGCATTGAATTCAGGGTTCCAGAGTTCAACTCCTATATGCCCATTTGCATGTGTCCAACACAGATTGCTTTCAGAAATCAATTGATGGTTGCACTCTTCCTTGGAGTGTTGGACCCTATATATGAGGCCGCTCGAGCACAGATGATCACTACTTCTGTGATTCTGTCTATGGAAGAAGCCTTCAACATTCTTTCAGAAATCAACATGCTGGCAAACAAGCTCGTACGAAAAACTAAAATCGAGGATCCTCCACATGGGTATCCTAAAACAAAAGGTCAACGGATTGCTCAAAAGTCGGGATCCCAACGAGGCGTAAAAACATTGCGAGCTCGCGTAAAAACGTGAAAAGGAATGGGATCCTAGACCCGCGCACTTGGCTGCTGCTGCCCGAACTGAGCTTCCTATCTCCCGCCCAGTTGAGGTTCACCGTGCCCTCGCACGATCAGGTGTAAGAGTCACCGTGACCGGCACTATTATTTATTATCACTTATTTACCATCATCTTTACTTCCTTGACCACTCATTTCTTTCTCAACCCCTTCTATTTTCTTTGGGCTGTTCCTTAAGTTTATCCAACACCCTTTTATAAAACCAGGGTTAACGTTCCCTTTGAATAAGAACGACATTCTCCAACATAGTATCAGGACGTCATAGATTGATGTCTATACCTAATTGGTCTCTTTCTCTCTCTTTTAATATAGTATCGGAACATATATTCACGACTACTAGCAGTTAAAGTGTGTGGAAGGAAAAAGTTGTTCTCTGCTATTGGAAAGGCAAAGTTTTTTAGATGTCCAGAATAGAAATAATTTCGACAAAACTAAGACAGCAAGACCGGCCTAAGGTCGTGTTGACCTGTCATCATCTTTTATTAGTTTGTCATATTGGTTTAGAAGATGTTGTGAACTGTGGTTCACCCGATTGGAAGATCAGAAGCTATATTTTTTTCTTGAGAGATTTGTTTATAGCAAAGGAAAGAAAGATACTAGGGGATTAAACCTTTTTCATTCAGAATTTTCCTGATATAACACCTTTTTGGTGTGTCTATATAGCTTTTTTGTTAAGAAAAGTACTTATAATTTTCTCTTTGCACGAACTTGGAGTGTTTAGTGCCTACTAAGCTCTGGTGGTCATCTTACTTACTAGGTTTAACTCTTCTGCCCAAGACATAAATTCCTGCTACAACTTTCTAAAAAAATCTTGTTCCATGGATTTTCTTTTTGAATATAAATCCCTGTTACAGCTTATTTTTTTAAAAAATCTTATTTACTGGATTTTTTGGAATTCTTTTGGGTAAAAGTCAATGCCATTTGATGCACTAAAATTTCCAATTCATTACACAAATTTATGTCTAACTTAGTTGTTGGGAAAAATTAGAGACTTGTTTATTCCATACGCTCTAGGATCTCTAATGTAGGGGAATAGACTATGGGTAAATTACATCAAAAGTCCATAAGAAAATAGAAAATATGAAACAATACAAATAACATAACATATATCTCTACACTCCCCCTCAAGATGGAGCATAGATGTCGATCATGCTCAGCTTGGACGAGCACTTCTGGAATGACCCTCGAAGTAATGCCTTGGTAAAGATATCTGCAGTTTGGTCCCCTGAGCTGACATGAGACGTAGAAATAAAACCCTTCTGATTCATATCTCGTATATAGTGACAATCAACCTCAATTTATTTGGTTCGTTCATGAAATGCTGGATTATTGGCAATAAATATAGCAGCTTGATTATCACACTCCAGAGCCATAGGAAGTGGGACTTCTATATATAGATCTGTAAGAAGAGCTTTCACCCACATCATTTCTGTACTGACCTGGGCCATAGCCATATATTCAGACTCAACACTAGATCTGGCTACAACAGTTTGCTTCTTGCTTCTCCATGAGACAAGAGAGTTTCCAACATATACAACAAATACAGTGGTGGACTTTCTATCCTTGGGACATCCTGCGTAGTCTGCATCTGCACATACTGAGATAGCAATCTCCTTGTCTTTCTTGAACAATAGACCTGCACCTGGAGATGATTTAAGATACCTGAGTATCATATATATAGCATCCATATGTACCTGACGTGGTTGCTCCATGAACTGGCTCACCCGACTAACAACAAAAGAGATATCGGGTCTGGTAATAGTAACATAAAGAAGTTTTCCCACCAGTTCTCTGTATCTTCTCCTATCCACCTCATCAGTGTCATCATCATATAATTTCATGCTCGGATCCATAGGTGTAGTAGCCGGTCGATATCTAAGCATTCTTGTTTCACTCAACAGGTCAATGACATATTTCCTCTAGGTCATTACCAGTACATAAGGATTTCTGGCGAACTCCAATCCCAGAAAATATCTAAGGACTCCAAGATCCTTGGTGACAAATTCACGATCGAACATTTCTTTCGCCCTCTGAATTCCTTGTCCATCATCACCTGTAATCAAGACATCTATTACATACACCATTGTTGGAGCATTCGTTGTATGCGGCCATTGTGTTGTAGCAGGGTAAATGGATCCTGGAGGAGATCCATTTACCCCATCTAGTGTTTAGTCCTACATCATCCAACGGTGGGACTTGGAGGCTCTGGAGAGGCTATATAAGGAGCCCCAGACCTCCTGTAACCATTGAGAAAAGCAATAGAAACATGTGCCCCTTTGAGGGGTTCTCCCGTGGTTTCATCCCGTTCCTCACGGAGTATGGTTCCACGTTAAATATCCCGCGTTCTTATTTGTTCTTTATATTTTCCATGTTATCGCTTCCGCTTCCGATTTTCAAACATGGTATTAGAGCGGGTTCGATTCTCAGGGTTTCATGTTGTTCATATTGTGTTCGAGATTCGATTTGTGTTTTATTTTCGAAGATCATTATTCCTTTCAAAGATTCGATGCTGCGTTGATATTCCTCGGAGGCAGCAGGGTTCCAATTGAGAACCCTAGGGTACGCAAGTCCTGGCGGCAAGTCCTGGCAGCGTCGCAACTTCTCCCTGGAGCACCTCCTGGGACTCGATGGCCTCCTGTCCGATCTTGCGCTCCAGTCTCTCTCGTCTCGCGCAGCCCTTCCTCCCTCGCCTCCATGCTTCACACGATCTTCTCCAACGCGCCATGGCGGCGGCTCCTCCACGTGCAATCTCTCGCAGGTTCCTCGCAGATCAGAACCCCCGGGAGGCACCACCCCCATCTTCCTGTGCTAACGATCGCACGTGCGGGGAGGCATCTTCAAGAGGCGACATGGCCTTCATCTTCAGTCATCGTTCTGCTCGAGATCGCGTCGCCTATGAGCCCCAGCCACACGGATCTCCTCCAGGGGCATCTCCTCTCCTCGAGCAACTCCCAGCCGATCTCAGCACCTCCAAACGGCGACGACGCAACCCAGGCTGCAGCCAATCCTTGGCGGAAGACCTCCTCCTCGCGCAGGCGCCCACATCTCTGCATCGCGCGCTCGTGCGCGCAATCAGCAGTGCCCACCAGCGACCCGAGTTCCTGTCCCCTCACTCCAGATCTCAGCACCAGGCGGCGATGCCGCCCATTCTCCTAGCGGCGGCGGCGGCGAGTGGGAGCCCTGGGGGGCGTATATTGCGATTAGGGTTCGAGAGGAGCCCTAAAGAGGTGCGGATTTTAAAAGAAAAAAATTGGGTTATTTGTATAAGAGCCCATGTGGGATGATCTATTTAAAAAAAGGTGAGGTTGTCTTTGTAGGCCCAAATGAGCCGAGGTTTGGTTTTAAAAAAAAAGAAAGAAAAAAAAGAAAAAAAAAAGAAAAGAGAAAAAAAGAAGAAGAGAAAAGGCGCTTACATCTAAAAAGCCGTACGCTAAAGTTAAAAAAAATGTTTCGAAAAAAAATTGTTTAAAAAAAAGGGAGTGAAAAGCCGTATAAAAAAGAGGGGGAAGTTTGAACGGTTTAAAAAAATGAAAAAAAAAATGACGGCTTATAAAAAAAATGAAAAGCCGCGAGATATTTTCTTGAGAAGCCAAAAAATTTGTTAACAACTAATTTTTCATGTCTCCCCATTTTATGCATTATTTTTGCCTTCTCCCAACTTGTCAATATCCATGTTTTTCCGACAAGTATGGGAGAAAGGGGGAGTATATGTAGAGTCACATGTCTTCTCTAGATGTCAGAGTTCCAGATTCAGATGCCAATCTCCAGACCAACAGATTTTCAGACTCTACGTTTTCAGACGAAGATTTTCCATGCACAATTCCAGACTCGACGTTCAGAATCCGAGTCCCAGCTTGATGCGCAATTTCAGACTCGACAGATTGGTCAGAGTCCAAGTTCGAGGCACTCCAAGATGAGAGGCCCAGTTTCGAGATCTACATAGAGAGACTCCAGTTTCAGACACGCACGAGTTTGCGGTCATTTTCAGATGAGCATATGTTGCCATCATTGTCAAAGGTCCCCATCATTATTCTTGTTTTGTAGGCCAGAGTTTTCATGTGAGCCATAGGAACTCCAGAGTAGAGGACCATTCCCTATGCCATGTTGGCAAGGGTTTTCATGTGGTATCATAGGTACACCAGAGCAGTGCACCATTCTTTGAGCCAGATGGGAGGGACCCAGTTCTCCAACGAGGAGACTTCAGGCGCAGTTTCAGACTCGATGGTCAGATTCCGAGTCTTCAGTTGACTCACACTCCAGTCCGTTCGTCCTCCTCACCTGCACGGCATGAGAAGCAACGTCCTCGACTGCAGCAATGTGTGCGTTGGGTTGATATTGTCCGTAGTGTCCTGTGGCGTTGAGTTGAGTTTATTTCTGTTTGTCCAAGCTGAGCATTGCATGCTCCAGCTTGAGGGGGAGTGTTGGAGCATTCGTTATATGCGCTCATTGTGTTGTAGCAGGGTAAATGGATCCTGGAGGAGATCCATTTACCCCATCTAGTGTTTAGTCCCACATCGTCCAACGGTGGGACTTGGAGGCTCTGGAGAGGCTATATAAGGAGCCCCAGACCTCCTGTAACCATTGAGAAAAGCAATAGAAACATATGCCCCTTTGAGGGGTTCTCCCGTGGTTTCATCCCGCTCCTCACAGAGTAGGGTTCCACGATAAAAATCCCGCGTTCTTATTTATTCTTTATATTTTCCATGTTATAGCTTCCGCTTTCGATTTTCTAACAACCATAATTGCAATAATACCTCTGGATGTTTTCTGTATAAACATGTAATGATCTGCATTGGAACGTTTATACCATGTTTTTTAAACAAGTCTGAGAGCTTTTGGAACCAAGCTCTAGGGTTCTGCTTAAGGCCATAATGACCTTATGAAGTCTATACACCTTAGAACACTCCTCCTCAACAGTAAAACCAGGTGGCTGTTGCATGTAGACTTCCTCCTGCAAGTCACCATATAAAAATGCATTCTTAACATCTAATTAGAATAGTGGCCAATCACGAGTAACTGCAACAGAAAGAAGGATCCGTAGGGTGGAATGACGAGCAACCGACGAGAATGTATCAAGATAATCCACCCCATATGTCTGTGTAAACCCACGAGCAACCAGGCGTGCCTTTTATCTGTCAATGCTGCCATCTGCATTCTGCGTAACTGTGAAGACCCACTTGTAGCTCACTGTAGACACACCGGTAGGTGCAGGGACAAGGCTCCAGGTACCTCTTGACTGAAGAGCAGCCATCTCTTCTTCCATAGCTAAACGCCATCTACTGTCCTTCAATGCATCTTGGTAATTCCGTGGAATATCCACCACAGATAGTGCAATGGCAAAGCTCCTGAATTCCCCATATAAACGATCAAAAGAAACTGTGGATGCTATAGGATATAACGCGCAATTGCGCTTCTGTTTCCGAAGTGCAATAGGTAGATCCAAATCACCTGCATCCTCATCTCGCCTCTGTAACACAGCCTGCTCAGGTAAATCGTTAGATCCATCATTATTGATTATATTCTCAGAGCATACCTCAGGAGAGCTAGATGATGAGCAGTGACCATGAGCAGAAGTAGGCCGACGGGTATAGTGGAGTGGCAATGGGGGAACAGGAACTGTAACATGAGGTGTAGGAGATGTAGGTAGTGGTGGAGGTGGTGGTGGTGGTGGCATGTATATGGCTTCATCAGTGTTTAAGGATACCAACCGATCACCTGTAGGGGAGAAGTACATAACAGACTCAAAAAAGGTGACATCAACACTGACAAAGTATTTCCTACGCAACGGATCATAACACCTGTACCCTTTTTGTGTCCTGGAGTACGCGACGAAAACACACTTGACATCCCTAGGAGAGAGCTTGTCAATACCTGGAGACAACTGGTGGACAAAGGCAACCAAGTCAAACACACGTGGGGTAAGAGAGAACAATTCTTTTTCAGGGAAAACTAGGGAGAAAGGAATCTTGTCACCTAAGACAGACGATGACATGCGATTAATGAGATAACATGCCGTTAGGACAGCATCGCCCCATAAAGAATGAGGAGCATGACTCTGTATGAGAAACGTCCTGGTGACATCAAGTAAATGACGATGTTTCCTTTATGCAACTCCATTTTGTTGGGAAGTATAGGCACATGATGTTTGGTGGATAATCCCTTGTGTTGAAAAGTAATTTGAGAGAGTATGAGTACAAAATTCTAAGGCATTATCGCTTCCCACTATCTTTACAGACGCCAAAAAAACATTACGAACTTCATTTATGAAGTTTATGATAACATTCCCAGCTTCAGAGTTATTCTTTAATAAAAAGTCCCAAGAAATACGAGAAAAATCATCCACAATGACCATATAAAACCTGTGTCCCTGATGATCAGGAACACGACTAGGACCCAAGATATCAAGGTGAAACAACTCAAACTTGGAGCTACTACTCCAACTTTGACGATTGGGAAAGGTAGACCGGTTATGCTTTCCCAACTGACAAGACTCACATTGGATGGACGCGTGAGGTGAAACCTGAGGTAAAACACGACACAATTTCTGAAGCGGTAGATGGCAAGTGCCACATGAATGGAGAGACAGGTCCAGAGGAAGAGAGGAGATTTCGACATATGGAGTCCGACTGAGACGATATAGGTCACCTTGCTCATAGCCACGCCCAATCACGTTTCCCGTAAGGATGTCCTGAAAAATGAGAGAAGATGGATCAAAAATTGCTTGACAATGTAAATCCTTTGTAAATTGGCTAATGGACAACAAATTCATAGAAAAATCAGGTGCGTGCAACACATTCTTGAGATGCATAGAGGGTGTCAGGCTAATCTCCCCCTGACCAGTAATTGGGGAGTGCGTCCCATCAGCAATAACCACAGTACGGCCTGGAGGAACCCGTCGGTAGGCTGTAAGTAGACCTCGATCACCACACAGATGATGTGTGGCACCAGAGTCCATAATCCACTCTAAAATATCAGATCCACTACTACTAGTGAATGCATAAGTGCTACCTGAGGTACTGGTGGATGCAGAAGCAGCAACGTCAGAATGACTCTCAGAGGCAGGCGCTGATGCAACAGGATCGGATGGAGGAATAATGTCCCTCAAACGAGCTACAAGATCATCAAAGCGCTGATCCAAAGATGACGCAGATGGAGGTTCAATCTGTTCAGCTACTCGTGCAGAAGCAGGAAATCCATGTTTGGAATAGCATGCGTCAGTATGTCCAGAACGGTGGCAAAAAGTGCATGATGGCCGAACACGACCTCCTCTGCCTCGAGCTCCACGACACCGAAACTGATGATGACTCCCACAACCTCGATTCGCTGCCATTGCTGAGGCGGTCTGATTTGCAGTAGATGAAGAAAAAGTAATAAGACTCAATCTGTGAAAGGCTTCCTCTATCGGAGGAATAGTTGAATCTGCCAAGATCTGGGAACGTGCTGCCTCGTACTCTGGATCAAAGGTTGCCAGAAATACACCAACCATAGTGGCATTCCGATAGGTCTTCTGTTGCTCAGGAGTGGCTGTGAGAGGCATGAAGCTGTAAAGCTTCTTAAACATTCCACGTAAAGACGTGTATAATGAGTGTAGAGGCCGTCCATTCTGCTTGATTGTAAAGATGTCATGCTGGAGTTGCAGAATCTTCGTCTTATTCTTTGCCTGTGAATAGGTAGCAACCAGAATATCCCACATTGCTTTTGCAGTGGGCTGATGGAGAATATCATTGGCAATCTCAATTGCTAATGTTCCTGATAGCCAAACCTTGGCATATGCATCATCTGCCTCCCACGAGGCATTGACCTCAGTCTTCTCAGTAGGCTCTTCCTCGGTAAGAATATGCTTCTTACCGGTCGATTTCATCGTACTCATGAACTGCATCGTTCACAGTTCGTAGTTTGACCCGTCCATCTTCACAATAGGTGCAGGACCTCTGAAGGCGCCTGTAGATGGGATATCTGCCTTGCTTTCTGACATGATGATAATAGAAGACTAGGGTTGTAGTCTGAAGATATGATTGTCTACACTGACATTCACGGGTTCGGTTGCATGTGTAGACTCAAGCAACCAAACTCATTAATGTGGAGACGCGGGCGAAGGTCTCCTTACTAACGAAGATACCCTAGGGTTGGCCGAACCCTAGGACGTGGCCGAACCCTAGAGAGAGGCGGCGTGCACTAGGCGAGATACGCGCGCAGTCACAACCTAGGCAAAATGGACTAGGAGGGGCCGAGTCACAGCGCTCAGGAGACCAAGGTACGCGCAGAGAGGCGGAGAAGCGCCGAGGAGCACGTGGTGCCGGAAGGGGGGCGACGCACGGGGCCTGGGCGACGCGCGGGGCCTGAGGGCGCAAGAGGCCGGGGTCTAGGCGGTGCGCGGAGGGCTTGGAGGTGGGGGATAGGGTTAGGGTTTGGTTCGAGAACTCCGGTCTAGGACCATCGCTCTGATACCAACAACAACAACAACAACAACATAGCCTTTTCCCACAATTAAGTAGGGTCGGCTACATGGATTCTTCGCCTCCATTCAGATCTATCTTGAGTCAATCCCGGGCTTATATCCACAAAACTAAGATCCCTTCGTATGGTCTCTTTCCAACACTTCTTAGGCCATCCTCGCCCTCTCTTAGCCGGCTCGACATCCCAACACTCGCATCTCCTAACTGGTGCATCAGCTGATCTTCTTTGCAAATGTCCAAACCATCTTAAGCGATTTTCTCGCATCTTATCCTCGATCGGAGCTACACAAACTTTCTTTCTGATTACATCATTCCAAATCCGATCTTTACGTGTGTGTCCACACATCCACCTTAACATTTTCATTTCTGCTACATTCATTCTTTGCACGTGTTTATGGAAACTTCTTTACTCGCATGCGTCCATTATGCGAGAACCCTTGTAAATTTTGGACTGCATCCGGACGATGATGCAGCGGAACTAGCTTAATTACCATGTTGGGAAAAATTAGAGACTTGTTTATTCCATATGCCCTAGGCTCTCTTATATAGGGGAGTAGCCTATGGGTAAATTACATCAAGAGTCCATAAGAAAATAGAAAATATGAAACAATACAAATAACATAACATATATCTCTACATTAGTTATGCATATGTTTTCTTTTGATTGACATTGATGTTTGCTTGTTTTTACTATAGACATTTATTATCTACCAAATTTTGATATAAACTCTATTTGTACATGGTTTATTGGTGTTTCTGTAGCTTTTCGTCGTGCACAATCTTGTGTCTAACACATGTGTTTGTCTTCTGGCTCTTGCATTTTCAGGTCAATAGTACTCTCATGCACTGTTGTAAAAGTCGGCCGACTAGGCCGACTAGTCGAGTCAGGGGGGGTAGCCGACTCGACTAGGCCTAGTCGGCCATTAGTCGGTCAACCCGACTAATCGGGCTGACTAGTCAGCCTAATCGGTCGACTACTCGGCCGACTTTACATAGACATTTATTTTTTATTTTTTTATTTTTTGCTTTTTAAAAGCAAACCTATTCTATTATGTTTATTGTTTTATTTAAAGTCAATCGGCCTTGTCGGTCGACTACTCGGCCGACTTATACATAGACATTTATTTTTTATTTTTTTATTTTTTAAAAGCAAACCTATTCTATTATGTTTAATGTTATATTTAAAGTCAATTACTTCATTTGTTTCATTATGATAGTATAGAAAGTGTACAAATGTTCTTTCAAAAGAAAGAAAATGTACAAATATATGCAAATATATAAGAATTTATGTATAAAAAATGATTTATATATTTAAAATAAATAAAAAAATCAAAACCGATTAATAACCGACTAAATCCGATTAGTCGCCCGATTGCCGATTAATCCTTAGTCAGTGACCCCACCGACCGAGTACCGACTACCGATTTCTGCAACCTTGCTCTCATGAAAGAATTATAAGCAATGCAAATGGCTTGCATGGCATATCAGTTCATTACTAATTCACAGTATTTGTCTTTTTCCTTCAAATATATCATTTGTTATGTGGAAATCTTCTCCATTTCAACAAATTTTTTTAAATCATTTAGCCAAACTTGATTGATCTAATGTGCAACAACCTTATCACTTAATTTCTTCAAATAATTGAAAGGGAAACATATTTTGAGGATAATATTCATGAATGGCAGCAAGGGGAGGGGTTGGATTGTACCTAAATTTGCTTCCAATTTGGAGTAAATGGCAGCAGCTTGATTTTGTCTAAGTGCTGGAATTCTGGAGCATGAAGCAGCAGCCCAAGCTTGGATTGCTACACCAACAACTGCAAGAGGTCTGAAATCTGGGGACCCCTTGGTTGAAAATTGGGTGGAAATTTGGGGGAGAAGAGGAATAGAAATTGGAAAGAAATGGGAGAGAGGTGACGTTGGTATTGTTTAAATAGAGGAAGAGAGGAGAGAGATTTGAGATGCGGAAGGTTTTTTGAACCTTCATCTTGCTTATTACTATTTTTTAATACATATACGCCATCATCAAAATGATGTCATTAATGACATCATCCCTGATGTCAAAAAAAAATCAAATATTGTATATCAATTCTAATAATTAGTTTTTTAAACATTTTATTTAAAAAGGTATAGACTACACTGTACTGTTTTTTTTAATTTAAAATTATATATATTTTTAAACCAAAATTCTCTTTATTTGTCATTCTTAGAGTTGACCGTACGCGCTCTTCGAGTATCTGATTTCGATGCGCAATATCTCGATTTGTCGTCTCTAAACGACGATCGAAATGAGTATAATATTGATATACTTCCGATCGGGTTTTGAACCCCCGGAATTTTCGAGATACAGTTTTGGTTTGGATTTAAATTTTGTGAATTAAAAATATCAAACGACCTTCGATTGACGAACGGTCAATTCCGTTGGTCTTATTTCGTCGGATCGGATTTTTTGTCGGTCTCGATTTGTTTTGCGATTTCCGAATTTGTGTCGCGGCTTTTTTGGACACACATTACGATGCGACTGAATTCCGTTTGATTGCGATCGAACAACCTTTGATTCACGATCAATAGATCGATTTAGGTTATTTGGCGTTGATTAATAACTTTACCGATTTATACGGACCCTAATCGGGTCGAATTTGGTTTTTATTAATTTCGGATGTTACATTTATCCTCCCCCAGTTTAACCCGGGCTAACCCGGCAACCAAATGCACCTTACATGTACAACACAAAGTAGGTATACCTGAGGGAACAACGAGGGTTGCTGTATCGGTAGTAGTGGTGCCCATGTTAGCTCCTATCCCTGATGAAGACGGTTGCGATGCAACCCTATGCTGGCTCAGTCGCTGCATCAGATCTTCATACTCTGCTCGTGATATTTCTGACGATCTGTCATCATGTACTGGGATAGTCTGATTAGCCATCATAGGTCTACTACGTTTCCCCTAACAATGATCTTTAGTATGTCCCATGCAACCACAAAAGGTACGTAGGGGCTTTCCACATCTGAAGTCATGACCCCGTCCCCTGCCTCGAAAGAAGGTCCCGCGGCCTCTGCCTGAGGATATGGCCATAACTGATGTATTTTCAACACGATCCTCTACTGGAATGGATATAGACAACTTGCTGAGCTAGTTGAAGGCTTCTTCCATAGATGGAATCTCATATACCGTGATCATCTGCGCTCGAGCGACCTCATATGTGGGGTCCAGTCCTCCAAGGAAGAATCCCACCATCAGTTGGTTCCTGAAGGAAATTTGCGTTGGTTACGTGCAGATGGGCATATAGGAATTCAACCTCTGGAATCCTGAGTTTAATGGTGATGGAGTATTTGGTTATGCATCTCTTATATGAGAGATGGGTAAATGGATCTCTCCAGGATCCATTTACCATCCTGAGTTTAGTCCCACATCCACCAGTTTGGAGATGTGGAGACTCAGTGGGGGCTATATATAGACCCCCACATCCCTTGTATTCAGATGAGAAAAGCAATAGACTGTCAACCCTCTGAGGCATTCTCCCGTGGTTTCATCCCGCTCCTTAGGGAGTAGGGTTCCACGTAAAATCTCTTGTTCTTCATGTTTATCATTCTAGTTTATGCTCTGTTTGTCATTCCGCTTCCCCATTCCTATTTTCTAACATGGTATCAGAGCGGGTTTGATTCTCGTGGAGTTATTTTCAATAGTTGTTCGAGATTCGATTTTTACGCTTTGTACTTGAAGATTATTGTGTTTATGGTGGTTAAAGTTCTAGGGTTTCGTTTGAAACCCTATCAGCAAGCAAGGCTCTAGTTTTGCATCTTCCGCTGCAATTCTTCTTCCAAGAGTAGACTCATCTCCCTCAAGATCATCCTCCTCTTGCGGTTCTCAGACGGCTCCAACCTCAAGGCGGTCTAGATGAAGCCCTCCAGTTGCAAGAAGAAGAAGAAGCCGACGCCTAATCCAGGAGCAGCCCTCCCGCTCTGTACCTCCCTGTGCATCAGCCCTAGCTGCACAAGCGGTAGGGACCCTACTCCAGCATGCCGCATCTCACGCCGTATCTCCACCTCTCAGGCCTTCTCTATTGCTAATGACGCCGCGTAACCTCGGCCCTTGCTTTCTCCAACAGGCACCGCCCCCAGGCAGTGCCACCCCCGTACATGCGATGATCTCTACCTCGTGCACAATCGCGGTGCCCTTGTTGTCGCGCGACACCGCATCAAGGGTGTCATCGGCATCCTTCCTCACGCGTGTACCCTTGGGCGACACTGCCTCCTTCTCCCGCTCGCATGCGGGCTTCTTCTCCATCGACCCTTCAGATGGCATTTCCTTCACGACCTCCTGCGCAGGCAGGCGACATAAGATGGGAAAGCCCCATCGGGCAGTGGCAACTCAAAGGAGGGTTCCCTGTTGGGAATCCTAAGTAGGGGTTAAAGCCCAAGTGGGCTGAGGTTTGGGCCAATTTAACCGTTCTGTTAAAAAAAAGGAAGTGAGGGGTCTGATTTAAAAAAAATTCTCTTTGTGGCGACCAGTTGTTTAAGATCCCAAGTGATTAAAAGAGAGAGAGAGAAACTGCATATAAAAAAAAGGGAGGAGGCATTTGTTGGGCCCTTTTCTGGCCGATATATTTCGTAAAAAAAGGAGGCATTTGTTTTGAGAAAAAGGCACATACAATTTAAAAAACTGTACGCGAAAGATAAAAAAACTTTACAAAAGGAAAATGCAGAGAAAAACCGAAAAAAATTGATTGAACGACTTAAAAAAAAGATTGATTAAAAAAAATTGTATGATGGCTATTTAAAAAAAATGAAAAATAACCAGAAAAAAAATGAATGATTTTGACAAGCCGAAAAAATGAAGTCGGCTTATTTGATTTCTTGTTTTCTCCCCATTCTTCATGTCTTTTCCCAACTTTATCGATGTCATTTTCCGACAAGTATGGGAGAAAGGGGGAGTATTGTGTAGAGTCAGGTCTTCTTCAGATGTTAGATTCTCCAGACCAGCCAGTTGTTCAGACTCTACAGTTTCTTAGATGTTCAAACTCGTCAGATGGTTTCCGAGTTTTCAGTTTCAGACATGCACATGTATGTGGTCTTCTTTCAGATGGGCACATGTATGCCATCCTTTGTTGTGGTCCCCATCATTCTTGTTTTGTCGGCCAGAGTTTTCATGTGAGCCATAGGGACTCCAGAGTAGAGGACCATTTTCTATGCCATGTGGGAAAGGGTTTTCATGTGGTATCATAGGGACTCCAGAGTAGAGTACCATTCTCTGTGCCAGATAGGAGAGACCCAGTTCTCCGACAAGGAGACTTCCAGACTCCATTATCCAGCGATCGTGGACTCCGACGAGGATTGCACTCCACGACCTTTCAGTTCGACCCTTTTTCAGAGATGGAGCAGTTGTCAACATGTTGTGGCGGGCCAGAGTACTCCGACGAGGAGACTCATTTCCAGTTGCAGTGACTCTGATAGACGCAGTACAGAGCACATGCTCTCCGACGAGGAGATTCAGTTGACTCATACTCCAGCCCGTTCGTCCTCCTCACCTGCACGGCATGAGAAGCAACGTCCTCGACAACAACCGACAGTTGTGCGCTTTGAGTTGTTATTGTAGAGATATATGTTATGTTATTTTGTACTGTTTCATATTTTTCTTTTCCTTATGTACTCTTGATGTAATTTACCCATGGGCTACTCTCCTATATAAGAGAGCCTAGGGCGTATGGAATAAACAAGTCTCTTAGTTTTCCCAACATGGTATTAGAGCGACGGTCCTAGATCGGAGTTCTCGAACCAAACCCTAACCCTAGCCCCTCCTCCAAGCCCTCCGCACGCCGCCTAGGCCTCACGCTTCTCCGTGCGCCGCCAGGCCTTGCGCTTCTGTGCGTGCCGCCAGCCCTCACACGCTCTTCCGCGCATCGCCAGGACCTCGTGCGCTCTTCCGCACGTTGCCCAGGCCCTCAGCCTCCTGCGCGCGTCTCCTGCGTGCTCCTGGCTCCGTGCGCTACGTCTCCCGCGTGCTCCTCGGCACTCCTCCATCTCTCCGCGCGCACCTCTGCTCCCTGTGCGCTGTGACTTGGCCGCATATCGCTTAGTGCACGCCGCCTCTCTCTAGGGTTCGGCCAACCCTAGGGTATCTTCGTCAGCAAGGAGACCTTCGTCCGCGTCCCCACATTAATGGGTTTGGTTGCTTGAGTCTACACATGCAACCGAACCCGTGAATGTCAGTGTAGACGATCATATCTTTAGTCTACAACCCTAGTCTTCCATTATCATCATGTCAGAAAGCAAGGCAGTTATCCCATCTACAGGCGCCTTCAGAGATCCTGCGCCTATTGTGAAGATGGACGGGTCAAACTACGAACTGTGGGCAATGTAGTTCACGAGTATGATGAAGTCGACCGGTAAGAAGCATATTCTTACTGAGGAAGAGCTTGCTGAGAAGACTGGGGTCAACGCCTCATGGGAGGCAGATGATGCAGGCTATCAGGAACTTTGGCAATTGAGATTGCAAATTATATTCTCCATCAGCTCATTGCAAAAGCAATGTGGGATATTCTGGCTGCTACATATTCACAAGCAAAAAATGAGACGAAGATTCTGCAACTCCAACATGACATGTTCACAATCAAACAGAATGGCCGACCTCTACACTCATTATACACGTCTTTACATGGAATGTTTGAGAAGCTCTATAGCTTCATGCCTCTCACATCCACTCCTAAGCAACAAAAGACATACCGGAATGCCACTATGGTTGGTGTATTCCTGGCAGCCCTTGATCCAGAGTACGAGGCAGCACGTTCTCAAATCTTGGCAGATTCCACTATTCCTCTGATGGAGGAAGCCTTTCACAGACTGAGTTGTATTATTGTTCCTTCATCTACTGCCAATCAGACCGCCTCAGCTATGGCAGCATCTCGAGGTCGTGGGGGACATCATCAGTTTCGTGGTCGTGGACCTCGAGGCAGAGGAGGTCGTGTTCAACCATCATACACCTTCTGCCACCGTTCTGGACATACCGAGGACACGTGCTATTCCAAACATGGATTTCTTGCTTCTGCACGAGTAGCTGGACATATTGAACCTCCTTCTGCTTCCTCTTTGGATCAACGATTTGATGATCTTGTAGCTCATTTGAGGGGTATCATTCCTCCATCCAAAACTTGTTGCATCAGCGTCTGCTTCTGATAATCATTCTGACATTGCTGCCTCACCTGTACCTCAGGTAGTACTTATGTATTCACTAGCAGTAGTGGATCTGATACTTTAGAATGGATTATGGACTCTGGTGCCACACATCATCTGTGTGGTGATCGAGGTCTCCTTACATCCTACCGACAGGTTCCTCCAGGCCGTACCGTGAACGCACTCCTCGATTACTGGTCAGGGGGAGATTAGCTTGACATCATCTATGCATCTCAAGAATGTGCTGCACGTACCTGATTTCTCTATGAATTTGTTGTCCATTAGCCAAATTACAAAGGATTTACATTGCCGAGCAATTTTTGATCCATCTTCTCTCATTTTCAGGACATCCTTACGGGCAACGTGATTGGGCGTGGCTATGAGCAGGGTGGCCTATATCGTCTCAGTTGGACCCCATATGTCAGACTCTCCTCTCTTCCTGTTGGATCTGTCTCTCCATTCCTGTGGCACTTGCGCTTCGTCCATCTACCGCTTCAGAAATTGTGTCATGTTTTACCTCAGGTTTCACCTCACACGTCCATACAATATGAGGCTTGTCAGTTGGGAAAGCATCATCGGTCTACCTTTCCCAGTCGTCGGAGTCGGAGTAGTAGCTCCAAGTTTGAGCTGTTTCACGTTGATATTTGGGGTCCTAGTCGTGTTCCTGATCATCGGGGACATAGGTTCTATATAGTCATTGTGGATGATTTTTCTCGTGTATCTTGGGTCTTCTTGTTAAAGAATAAATCTGAAGCTGGGAATATTATCATAAATTTCATAAATGAAGTTCGTAGTGTCTTTGTTGCATCTGTTATGATTGTGAGAAGTGATAATGCCTTAGAATTTTGTACTCATACTCTCTCAAACTATTTTTCAAGACAAGGGATTGTCCACCAAACATCCTGTGCCTATACTTCCCAACAAAATGGAGTTGCAGAAAGGAAACACCGTCATTTACTTGATGTCACCAGGTCGCTTCTCATACAGAGTCATGCTCCTCATTCTTTCTGGGGCGATGCTGTCCTAACGACATGTTATCTCATTAATCGCACCGTCGTCTGTCTTAGGTGAGAAGATTCCTTTCTCCCTTGTTTTTCTTGACAAAGAATTGTTCTCCCTTACTCCACGTGTATTTGGCTTGGTTGCCTTTGACCACCAGTTGTCTTTATGTATTGACAAGCTCTCTCCTAGGGTTGTCAAGTGTGTTTTCGTCGGGTACTCCAGAACACAAACAAGGTACGGGTGTTATGATCCATTGCACAGGAAATACTTTGTTAGTGTTGATGTCACCTTTTTTGAGTCTGTTATGTACTTCTGTCCTACAGGTGATCAGTTTGTATTCTCAGACACTGATGAAGCCATATACATGCCACCACCACCATCACCTCCACCAACACCTAAATCATCTACACCACCTACACCTCCTGTTACAGTTCCGATTCCCCTATTGCCACTCCACTATACCCGTCGACCTGCTTCTGCTCATGGTCACCGCTCATCATCTAGCTCGCATGAGGTATGTTCTGAGAATATAATCAATAATGATGGATCTAATGATTTACCTGAGCAGGCTATGTTACAGAGGACGGATGAGGATACAAGTGATTTGGATCTACCTATTGCACTTCGGAAATAGAAGCGTAGCTGCATGACATATCCTATAGCATCCACGGTTTCCTTTGATCGTTTATCTGGTGAATTCAGGAGATTTGACATTGCACTATCTACTGTGAATATTCCACGGAATTACCAAGATGCATTGAAGGACAAAAGATTGCGTTTAGCTATGGAAGAAGAGATGGCTGCTCTTCAATCAAGAGGTACCTGGAGCCTTGTTCCTGCACCTACCGGTGTGTCTACAGTGAGCTGTAAGTGGGTCTTCACGGTTAAGCAGAATGCATATGGCAGCATTGACAGATACAAGGCACGCTTGGTTGCTCGTGGGTTTACACAGGCATATGGAGTGGATTATCTTGATACATTCTCGCCGGTTGCTCGCCATTCTACCTTACGGATCCTTCTTTCTATTGCGGTTACTCGTGATTGGCCATTATTCCAATTAGATGTTAAGAATGCCTTTTTATATGGTGACTTGCAGGAAGAAGTCTACATGCAACAACCACATGGTTTTGCTGTTGAGGGGGAGTGTTCCAAGGTGTGTAGACTTCATAAGGCCATCTATGGCGATAAGCAGAGCCCTAGAGCTTGGTTCTAGAAGCTCTCAGACTTGTTTGAAAAACATGGGTACAAACATTCCAATGCAGATCATTCCCTGTTTATACAGAAAATATCCAGAGGTATTATTGCAATTATGGTGTATGTAGATGATATTCTGATTACAGGTGATGATGGACAAGGAATTCAGAGGGCGAAAGAAATGCTGGGTCGTGAACTTGTCACCAAGGATCTTGGAGTCCTTGTATATTTTCTGGGACTGGAGTTCGCCAGAAATCCACATGGACTTGTAATGACCCAGAGAAAATATGTCACTGACCTGCTGAGTGAAACATGAATGCTTGGATGCCGATCGGCCACTACACCTATGGATCCGAGCATGAAATTATATGATGATGACACTGATGAGGTGGATAGGAGAAGATACAGAGAACTGGTGGGAAAGCTTCTGCATGTTATCATTACCAGGCTTGATATTTCTTTTGCTGTTAGTCGGGTGAGCCAGTTCATGGAGCAACCACGTCAGGTACATATGGATGCTTTACATATGATACTCAGGTACCTTAAATCATCTCCAGGTGCATGTCTGTTGTTCAAGAAAGACAAGGAAATTGCTATTTCAGCGTGTGCATATGCAGATTACACAGGATGCCCCAAGGATAGAAAGTCCACCACTGGATTTGCTGTGTATGTTGGAAACTCTCGTCTCATGGAGACGCAAGAAGCAAACTATTGTAGCCAGATCTAGTGTTGAGTCTGAATATAGGGCTATGGCCCAGGTTAGTACATAAATGATGTGGGTGAAAGCTGTTCTTACAGATCTATATATAGAAGTCCCACTTCCTATGGCTCTGGAATGTGACAATCAAGCTGCTATATTTATTATCAATAACAATGCACATTCCTTTGTCCGCAGATTCAATCGGACCCCTTCAACCGCTACTGCACATTCCTTTGGAATTTGAAGCTCCCGGAGAGGGTGGCTATCTTCCTTTGGCTCTTTCGCAGGAGGAGGATTTTAACGCGGGATCGGTGCGCTAGATATATGGTGGCTTGGCTTCGGTGGATTGTGCTCTCTATGGCAATGACTTGGAATCCCTAAATCACCTCTTCTTCGCTTGACCTATCGCTGCAGGCATTTGGGAGGAGGCGAGGATGTCTTGGATCAATACTTCTGACATAGTCGTTTTCTGGGAGTCTATTCGGTCGAACAAGGACAGGGAGCGCATTCTTGGGCCTTTTTGCTTGCATTTGGGCGATTTGGCTGGGGCGTGACACAACAATTTTTAGGGGCCAGAGGTTTTACAAAGAAAACGTGTTGGCTCACGCAGCTCGTCTAACGTGCGACTGGTCGGGGTTGTAATTCGTGCTTTGTTGTCTGGGTCGGATCTTATCGATCCGGTCTCTTTTCCTTCTGTTTCTCCCTTGTAATTATCTTTTGCTTTCTCTTCTTTTCTTAATAAAGTTTTTGGGGCGAGCACCATGCCGTGTCTCCCCCGAATCGTTAGACTTCAAAAAAAAATATTTATTATCAATAATCCAGCATTTCATGAACGAACCAAGCACATTGAGGTTGATTGTCACTTTATACGAGATATGATTCAGAAGGGGTTTTTCTACATCTCATGTTAGCTCGGGGGACTAAACTGCAGATATCTTTACCAAGGCATTACTTAGAGGGCCATTCCAGAAGTGCTCGTCCAAGCTGAGTATGATCGACATCTATGCTCCATCTTGAGGGGGAGTGTAGAGATATATGTTATGTTATTTTGTATTGTTTCATATTTTTCTTTTCCTTCTGGACTCTTGATGTAATTTACCCATAGGCTACTCTCCTATATAAGAGAGCCTATCTCCTATATAAGAGAGCGTAGGGCGTATGGAATAAATAAGTCTCTTATTTTTCCCAACAGTTATTGTCTATAATGTCATGTAGCGTGAGTTGAGTTTTCTTTCTGTTTGTTCAAGCTAAGCATTCCTTGCTCCAGCTTGAGGGCGAGTGTTGGAGTATTTGGTTATGCGTCTCTTATATGAGAGATGGGTAAATGGATCTCTCCAGGATCCATTTACCCATCCAGAGTTTAGTCCCACATCTACCAGTTTGGAGATGTGGAGACTCAGTGGGGGCTATATATAGACCCCCACATCCCTTGTATTCAGATGAGAAAAGCAATAGACTATCAACCCCCTGAGGCGTTCTCCCGTGGTTTCATCCCGCTCCGTAGGGAGTAGGGTTCCACGTAAAATCTCTTGTTCTTCATGTTTATCATTCTAGTTTATGCTCTGTTTATCATTCTGCTTCCGCATTCCTATTTTCTAACAAATGGCGAATAGAATTGAGCAAAAGGACGGCTATTTTGCTTGATTTGAGACATCCACATGTATGGAGGATTTTGGCATAGTTCTTTTCTTCTGAGTAAGTCTTGCAGAGACTGCCCCACATGCACTTAGTTGTCTTGTAGTGTACAATTATCATTCGCAATGCGTGAGATACAACTACTCATAATCCACACCTTGGGCACAACATTATCCTTCTTCCATGTTGCATTCAGACCAGTTTTCTCGGTTGGTTCCTCCTTGGTACTGATGTGCTCCTTGTCATGCTCTTCTATGACTTTCAGAAGGGACTGAGACCATAACACATAGTTCCCCCATCCAACTTGGTGATGGTACCAAAAAGGGGGTTCTTCATCTCCCCTTCATTAGTAGAATAATCTACTACTTCAGACACGATTCATGATATTTAGGACCAACCGAATCCTCACAATAGTAGCATCGAGAATAAAAGATAACTACAAATCAGATCATACAACCTAGAATATGATAGGCCTTCTCTTTCTCACCAGCATATCGGAAAACCAATCTCAGTAAGGAAAAAATATACCCAAGGAAATGATACCCCCAAAGACTTGATTTGAGTGCTGGAGGTGGTGCACCAAGATATGGCGGCAACCTAGACAGCTGTGAGTGTAGACCAACAGGGCAGTGACACCGAGTAAATCCAACAGTAGCAGGATGGCGATGGTGCTTTGTTAGAGCAAGAGCGATGGCGGCAACGATGGCAACAACAACAGGCGATGGCGATGGAGGGTGATGGAGGAAGGTCTGGCGATGGAGGGGGTCCCGTGGTGGAGGAGGTTTGGTGCAGGAGCAATGGCGATGGTGGCGGCGTGGTATTTCGTTGGAGTTAGGGTACGAGAACCCAAGAGTGCAAATTCCTCTCTTAAGGCTCTGATAACATCTTAGAAAATGAGAATAATTGAAAAAATTTACTTATCTTTTCTCATTAAATATGACTCCCTTATACAGAAGGGGAAGTCTAGGTTTACTGAAACAATTACAGACACACCCTTACGTTACATAAGAATAAACGTACCCCTAAATACTTCAATAAAATTTTTTTATGGAAATGAAAAATGTGTTTGGTTTTAATATTAAGACTATTCGTACTTATAATGCTCTTGATTTTTGTAATCAATATCTCCGTTCTTTTCTAACTAAACATGAGATCATCCACCAAACATCATGCCCATATACATCCCAACAGAATGACGCAACTGAAAGGAATCACCATCATATCCTTAATGTGGCTCGCACCTTACTGGTTCGAAGTGCCACCCCTCTCTCCTTTTGGGGTGATGCTATTCTCACGGCCACATATTTAATTAATCGTATGCTTTCCACCATATTGGAAGAACAAGCATCATATTCTATACTCTTCCCTGGCAAGAACCTTTTCCATGTTCCACCTAAAATCTTTGGGTGCACATCTTTTGTCCACATTCATTCTCCTTGCCATGACAAACTGTCTCCTCGGGCTATGAAATGCATCTTTGTAGGCTATTCTAGAATCCATAAGGGGTATCAGTGTTATGACCCTATGCATCGTCACTACTATGTTAGTGCAGATGTTACATTCTTTAAGTCTATATTGTACTATTCCTCCTCCATTTTCGGGTTGTGTCTCCTGATGACATAGAGACTGCCGGTCTTCCTATACCATCTCCTCAAAGCAGGTCTTTGGCTCAAGACACTCACGTCGATGATAGTCAACGATTTCGGATTGTGTATATTCGTCGGATGGCATCCGGACCCCTCTCATCACACCATCACCTGATCCCAATGTATGTCGAGATAAGGGCTCCGATGAGATCATGCTTGAGGAAATTCCACATACATGTGGGCATGTTGCTGAGGAGATTCAAAACTCCCAACATCATTCCGATTTGCCCATAGCTCTTCGGAAAGGGAGATGCACATGCACACTACATCTTATCTCCAACTATGTGTCCACAAGGAGACTGTCTGCATAGTACAAGACTTTTGTGGCTAGGCTTTCAGCTATTAAGTTCCGTCCACTCATCAACATGCATTATTAACTTTTGAATAGAACGGCTATGAAGGAAGAAATAGAGACTCTTTTGTCTGTAGACACAACAGCTCGTTTATCCCCCAAGGGATGCAATTGTAGTTGGTTGCAAGGGGGTTTTTACCACCAAACATCGTCTGGATGGTTCCGTGGAATGTTATAAGGCTCGACTGATAGCCAAGGGGTACACTCAAACTTATGGCATGTATTACCTTGACACTTTTTCACTAGTGGCTCGTCTCCCTATGATACAGATTCCTATTTCCAATATAGTCTAGCTCTCCTGGCCACTCTACTAGCTGGATGTGAAAAGCGCTTTTTTGTATGGATATCTGTATGAAGAAGTATATATGTAACAACCTTCTGGTTTTGAGACCAAGGTGGAGTATCGGAAGGTGTGCAGACTTTTCAAAGCGATATATGGTCTCAAACAAAGCCCCAGAACTTGGTTTCATAAATTATCTGACATTGTGTCCAAGGTTGGTTTCATTCGCTCTACGGTATATCATTATCTATTTGTCAAGAAAATAAAGAAAGGGATGATTGCTATGTTAGTATATGTTAATGACATAATTCTAACTGGAGATGATACTAGTGGCATAACAGATACTAAAAGGTATTTGGTGGAACACTTTGTCACCAAAGACTTAGGAGAACTTCGCTATTTCTTAGGCATCGAAGTCGCAAGGAATATTGGTGGCCTGATTCTCTCATAGAGCAAATATCTTATAGATCTTCTACATGAGATGTGAATGTTAGGAGCGAAATCAACATCTATTCTTATGGATCCCAATGCACGAATATATGAAGACCCACCTATATACGTTGATATAAAACAAGAAAACTCATGTATGTTACAATTACTAGGCCTGATATCTCATTTGCTGTTAATCGGACAAGTCAGTTCATGACTAAGCCATGCCAAGTGCACTGGGAGACATTTTTGATGATCCTAAGATACTTGAAATCTACTCCAGGAAAAGGCATGTTATTCACTTGTAGAAAGGAACTTGATATTATGGTCTATTCTGATGCTGACTATGCAGGGTGCCCTAATGACAAAAAGTCTATTACCGGTTATCATAGATGTCAAGGCGCACGCCTAGGCGCGCCTAGGCGGCCGCCTAGGCGCCCAGGCGCCCCAGGCAGTGCGCCTTGAAAAAACGCCTTGCTTTTATAAAAAAAGGCGCACGCCTTGGGCCGCCTGGGCGCCAAGGCAGCCGCCTAGGCACGCCTAGGCGTGCGCCTTGACATCTAGTGTCACTGTCTGCTAATAGAAGTAGCATCTTGCTCCTGCTGAAGTTATTGTAAAAGACCAATTTACTTCTGATGAAGGGGATTTCTAATAGTAGCTACAGTATGCAGATGGTCAAATTGCTCATGCACTTGAGATGTAATAGTTGCAACTTGCTGCACTTGAATCACCTTTCACTGGCTGATACTGTGAGTAGCAGCACAAAATGGTCTCTGTTCTGAAATTCTAGCCACATTGCTTTGATGCAACAATTGCTTGGTATGCAGTATGTACTATGTACTACTAATATCAGCCTCTACAAAGGGCTATGAGCTAGCATATAAATGCTGCTGAAAATGATACTAGAAATAGAAAGCACTGGTCATTGCAGCCGAACTTCATTAGTAGTTTCAGATTGCTTCTCCCAATCCCAATCTGCTTCTGCACACTACTAACTCAGGTATGAACTTGGGTGGTTGTCAATTTAGTCAAAAAGTTTGGAGGTCATTTAATAACAGATGTCAACTTCTTCATGTACTCTAAATCCCCCATCGCACAAAATTTGACACAATCCCTCATTAGAATATCGAATGAAGATATGATTTGAATCAAGAACACCCCAAGTACTTTTGATTGCAAGTTGGAACTTGGGATAGCTTATCTTGACCACAAGTCGAAATCTGTTCTACATCATCACAATCAAAAGCATGGGATACACAAAAAAGGATTTCTCGGGAAAACGCCTAGGCGCGCCTAGGCGCCTAGGCGCCCAGGTTTAACGCCTTGTCGCCTTGCCGCCTTAATAACCATGCCGGTTATTACATATATTTTGGTGGTAACCTAGTCACTTAGAGGAGCAAGAAGCAAGTAGTCGTTGCTAGATCTAGTGCATAACATGAATATAGAGCAATGACCCGAGCCACCACTGAACTAATGCGGATCAAGTCGGTTCTCAAGGATTTACACTTACCATATCTTAGCCATATGATAATGCGCCGTGACACTGCTGTTGCTATGTTCATTGCAAATAATCCTACCTTTCATGAACGCACCAAACATGTGGATGTAAACTGCCATCATACAAGGGATATAATTCAACAAGGAAACGTCAAGATGGAGTTGGTAACCTCGGAAGAGCAAACAACTGATGTTTTTACCAAACCTCTTACCCGATCCCTATTCACCAAATGTTTCTCCAAGCTGAGCATGATGGACATGACATCTATGCTCCAACTTCTAGGGGAGTATTGGAGTATATTTTGGTTTACGTTTTTTAGTTACGTGTGTAATTGTTTCAGTAACCCTAGCCTCCCCTCTATATAAGGGAGAGCTATTCTAATGAGAAACACACAGCATTTTTATCTCATTCTTCTAGCAAACATTGAGAAATATACCCAGTTTTCTATGGCAAAAGTGTGGCAAGGGGATTCAGTGTATCATCCTTTTATCTTTACCGGTGGTAGATAATTACAACTATTGTATTCTCGGAACTAAATTGAGATGTATTGTTAACATGCTGTTTCACAATTTCCTCTCTTATTGTGGATTTGTTTTCAAAAGGCTTAGAATTTTTTGGACATCTTAATGTAGTTCATCTTCAGTCATTACATGTTTCTAGAGTTCTGCAGGATGCTTGAAAAGTTATGCAAAGATCCAGAAATGCTTGCGGATGTATATGCTAATTATGATTGTGATCTTGAAGCACCAAACCTGTTCGAACGAATGGTAATGGTGCTTACTATAATTTATTGCTTTGTTTTTCCTTACTATATCTAAGTTTTGTCCTCTCTGCCCTACTGGTCTGAGAAGGTTAATTCTTTGTCAAGAATAGCTCAAGGATCGCATAATGTTGAACCCAATTCTGTTGCTGCTGCTCAAATCTCATCAATCAGAACTTCATCTCTTCAGGTATTGCACATGTTTTCCACATGATCAGACTTTTGCAAGTGATTGCCATTTTTAAATCAAGATTTAATTTCCTCCAACAAAGGATATATTATTGTGGTCCTGCTGATCGCAATGAGCACGTCTTATTTTTTTTTGAAAATACTTAAAAGCCCATTATAAAATTTTGGAAGCATTTGAATCTAAAATTGAAGGACATGGAAGTGCCCATAGTACATATATAACCAATCTAACCAATAAAAGAATACTGATTATAAAACTGATTAGATTGCATATCGGTCATACATGTTTCCATCCACCAACTGAAAAAGAAAGGTCGTAAACCGTCCTTATGGAATGAAAACACATATAATTGAAACTGACATAAATCTAGATGACCATTGATCATTGATGAAGTTTTCATATTAATATAATGGAACAACCTTAGTATATTCTAGGTTTCTACTGTCCGTATTCCGTGGCTTTGAAAATTTTGTAAAAATAAATATTTAAGTGGTGATGCTTTTTTAAAAGCAATGAGTCAAAACTCAGTAATTGAGCTTGAACCTAAAATGTGGATGACAATCTATCTAGAAGCCTAATATAGATGTATTTTCTGATTCTTACATAGATATATTTTTGGCTGACCTATGATATAATCATTTTAAATGTATACACAGATCAAGCCGAGAAAATTGTCCTCAGACAAATGGCTTGAGTATGCTTCATAATGCACAGACTCGCTGCAAAAATTAGGCACCTTGCATATCTAGTAGCTGCTTCTGTTTGATCACGAAAATTTCTCCCTAAAGTTGCTGTCCTATGTCTATTGATTTAGTCAGTTTCAAAACATCCTGTCCCTCAAACACAACTAAAATTGGAAGGCAATCGACCACAAGACTTGAGATTTTTGCAAAATGAAGATGCTCTTCTCATGTTTTCTTTCTTCCTCTTTGTAGTAATGTATTACTTACCAACTATAAGTTCTGCGTATTAGATCATGCATCCTCTGAACTAAGAAATCTCTGATGTGGTTGTAATAGAATTGAGGATCAAATTTCATGTGTTTTGCTAAGAATTCCTTAAGTTTTACGGATATATTCCCATAACTGCTGTTAAATTCTACGTAATATTGTTCATCTGTCAGTGCCTTGTAAATGTTATCAAGTCATTGGTGGATTGGGAAAAGTCCGAAAGACAATCTGGTGAGCACAGTAGGATTGGCAAATCCTACGAGAAGGTTAAGCAATCCATGACTGTAGATGTGAATGGAACCATGAATGGTGGTCTTAACCGGTTTGAGAAGGCCATAACCCAAGACTCCACAGTGGAAGCTGCTATTTTAGAGGTAATTACATATGGAATTTGAACTCTGATTTGGAATTATAATTTAAAAAGGATTCCTGTTTACTATTTGATGCTGTTCTCACATATCATGATTCGGATCTTGTTTAGTTTAATCGCAATCCAGGAAAAGGGATAGAATTTTTAGTATCGAATAAACTAATTGAGAAGACAGCTGCTTCTTTAGTACAATTCTTGAGAAACACTCCGGGCTTGGACAAGGTAGTTTTCTGAAGCTTCCCTTTCTTACTGAAGGAGAAATGCACTTAGGTTTTAAAATATTGCAGGCTGTAGTAGGCGAGTACTTGGGCCAGCCAGAAGAATTCCCTGTTGCTGTTATGCATGCTTATGTTGATTCCATGAAGTTTTCGGGATCGAAATTTGATGTCGCTCTTCGTGAATTGCTGCAAGGATTTCAGCTTCCTGAAGAAGCACAGAAAATTGATCGTATCGTGGAGAAGTTTGCTGAACGGTAAAGTTGTTTGGATTAAGACCGACAAAACTGTATTTTTTAGTCAGTCGATTCTATCCTATCTATTCAAACTTAAATTTGAATTATATATTTCTACATCCTTTGGCTTCTGGTAGCTTCCTGCTAATACATGCCATTCCTTTGTATCTCTTCTTTGCCATGGTTCTTCAATTGACCAGTGCCCCCTGGTTTATCCTCTAAATAACTATCTCGTTCCCATATAAATTGCAAACTGCCACTATATTAACTTGTTAATAGGTACACACATTATCCACTTCCAGATCAATGCCATATCTATATTTGGGTGCGTAAGAATTCAATATTCAAGAAAAATGGCAAGGTTCAGTCTCATTTGAAAGTGATAAATGAGGAATTGAATTAGTTACTTTTCATTGACGGGGCACCCCCTTATATGTGGAAATGAGTATGCCAAAAGTACAAAGGACCCATGAGGGGATAACAATGAAAACAGAAGCAATATATTCGCTCAACAGATTCTGGAATCTTTCCCAATACATTGTATGTAGGAGAACAACAATATGACCACATAACTAGTTCAATAGACTCGACCTACAATGTGAAACATTTCACCCTAATCATACTTGCAATACTTTTCCTCAGGGGATGGGAGTTGTCTTCTCTGGAGGCTCGAAATTGGTGCATTGATGAAGGCTCCCGATTGGTGCATTGATGAAAATTGTCACATATAACATCCATAGCTTAGGGTGTCTGAAAAGCGGCTATGGTGGACGTATTGCTTGGAAATCGGTTGGCTGATATGATGCTTTTACAATATATGAACCTGGACAGTTGGGATGAACGGTTGTGAAGACTCGTGCATGCTTTGAGGCTATTAGATTTCCATCTGAGGTATGTCCTGAATACAATATTTCTAACGATGGATCTGGAGATGTGTCTTAGTAGGAGATAATTGGGGATACAACCAGCAACCTTGACGTGCCCAATGCTATTCGGAAGCACGACATCATATGCTATTGGTTCTCAGCTGTCGTTCGATCGTCTTATATGAGAATTTAGATGATTTGTTGTTGCTTTGTCTACTGTGGACATCCCATGGAATTATCAAGAGACCTTGAAAGATAGTCACTGGTGCAAAGAAATGGAGGAGGAGATGGCTGCTTTACAGTCCTGAGGCACTTGGACCTTGGTACCTACCCCTAGTGGGTCGTCTGTGGTGAGCTGCAAATGGGTCTTAATTGTGAAGTATCATGCGGATGGGAGTCTTGATAAGTACGAGGTCAGATTGATCGGACAAGGTTTCACTCAGATGTATGGGGTGGATTATCTAGACACCTTCTTTCTCTCCTATTGCATGATATTCTACCCTACGGGTTCTCCTAGCCGTTGCAGTGGTACGTGATTGGCTGTTGTTCAAGCTAGATGTTAAAAATGCTTTCTTGTATGGTGATCTCCAAGAGCCTCTGGGGTTCGCTGCTGAGGGCAATTGTCGGTAGGTGTGTAGACTCCATAAGGCAATATATGGCCTTAAACAGAGCCCAAGAGCTTGGTTTCAGAAGCTCTCAGATTTGTTTGAGAAGTAGGGGTCCAGAAGGTCGAATGCAGATCATTCTCTCTTTGTACAGAAAACCTCCAGAGGTTTAGTTGCTATTATGCTATATGCTGATGATATATTGGTTACATGTGATGATAGTCAAGGGATAAAAGGGTGAAAGAGTTTCTGGAACCCTAAGATATTTTCTGGGGTTAGAATTTGTCAGAAATCAACAGAATCTTGTGATGACCTAAAGAAAGTATATCACTAACATGCTAAGCGAGACATGCATGCTTGGATTTCGACCAGCTACTACCCTTATGGATCCAAGCATGAGATTGTATGGTGATGATACAGATGAGGTAGACAAGAGAAGATATAGAGAGTTGGTCGGAAAGCTTCTCTATGTAACCATCACTAGACTCGGACATCTTCTTTGCAGTTAGTCGGGTCAGCCAATTTTTGGAGCCACCGCGTCAGATACATACGGATGCTATACATATGATATTAAGGTATCTGAAATCATCTCCAGGTGCAGGGTTGCTATTCTGGAAAGGAGAAGATGTTACTATTTCAGCATGCGCATATGCAGACTATTCATGGTGCCCTAAAGAAAGGAAGTCTACGTTAGGCTTTGCTATATTTGTTGGAGGTTCAATTATTTCTTGGAAAAGCAAGAAACATGCTGTGGTGGCCAGATCTAGTGCTGAATCCAACTATAGGGCTATGGCACCATCAAGTACAGAAATGATGTGGCTTCGAGCAGTATTAGCAGATGTACACATACATGTACCTCTTCCGATGCCGCTGAAATGTTATAATCAGGCCGCCCTATTCATTGCAAATAATCTTGCATTTTATGAGAGGACGAAGCACATTGAAGTTGACTGCAACTATATATGAGACATGGTTCAGAAGAGATTCATTTCTACTTCTCATGTCAGCTCAGGAGACCAAATTGCAGACATCTTTACTAAGGCACTGCTCAAAGGACCATTCCAGAAGTGTTCATCCAAGCTGAGCATGATTTACATATATGCTCCATCTCGAGGGGGAGTGTAGAGATATATTCATGTTTATGTACTGTTTTCTTAGTTTACTTTTCTTTGTCTATGTTATGTAATTTACCTGTAGGTCTCTCCTCTGTATAAGAGAGCCTAGGTTTCCATGGAATAAATAAGTTGCTCATTTTCCCCCATAGACTTTAATAAAAATACCAAAAAATTAAAAATTTAGAAAATTCAGGAAAACTGGACAAAACTGAAATGGAAGCATCTTGCAAAAGTTCGATCTTAGAACTTCTATTAATCAAGGCCATCGAGTACGTACTCGATCTTCAGAGATTTGTGAAGTACCCAAGAAGACGGGCAAGAAAAGATCTCGATCTGAATATCATTAATCACCTTGCCAGTTCAATGGTGATGACCCAAAAGAACAAAAACCGCAGAGTCAAACAATTGACTAGGTTACCCGTGAAATTTAGTGTACCGAGTTTACTCATGTTTGGATAGACGACGACTCCACCATGAACATCCTCCCGAAGTCCGTGTTTAACGAATCGAACTCAGACCGCTTAGAAAGAGTAGAGTGATCATTCAATTTCCTGACCGATCCACAAAAAGACCGAAAGGAATTGTTTCAGTTGTCATGAGCTTCCAAGGCGTCAAACATAGAGTGGACTTCATTGTCCTTAACATTGAGCACCGAGGAAAGTTGTCTGAGTCTCCCATCATCTTGGGAAAGTCGTTCTTAGCCTTTGCTGGAGCGAAGATCGATTGCGAGACTTATGATATAAAATTTCCGAACCAAGACCTTAATGATCAAACTCTCGAGGACACACCAGACCCTAACCGAACATGAAACTGACAGTCATGACAAAGAGGAAACCACCGAGGCAGACCTCTCCGCAGACCCTAGACCAACCCAAGGAGAGATGCCTGAGGATTCGACTGTCGATGCTGTCCAGGTTGCGACTGAGGCGAATGACCTTGACCTAGACACATCCAGTTCGCCAAATTCCATTAATCAAGGCCATCGAGTACGTACCCGATTTTCAGAGATTTGTGAACATTCGATTATCACCTAAGAAGACGGGCAAGAAAAGATCTCGATCTGAATATCATTTTATTACTGTGCCAGATCAATGGTGATGATCCAAAAGAGCAAAAGCCGCAGAGTCAAACAGTTGACTAGGTTACCTGTGAAATTGAGTGGACCGAGTTTACTCTTGTTTGGATAGATGACGACTCCACCCTTAACATTCTCCCGAAGTCAGTGTTTAACCGACTCGAACTCGGACCGCTCAGAAAGATTTGAATGATCATTCAATTTCCTGACCGATCCATAAAAAGAGCGAGAGGAATTGTTTCAGTCGTCATGTGCTTCCAAGGCGTCAAACATAGAGTGGACTTCATTGTCCTGAACATTGAGCACCGAGGAGAGTTGTCTGAGTCTCCCATCATCCTGGGAAAGTCGTTCTTAGCCTCTGCTGGAGCGAAGATCGATTGTGAGACTTATGATATAAAATTTCCGAACCAAGACCTTAATGATCAAACTCTCGAGGAAACCACGGAGACAGATTGTTTGATATTTTTAAATCTCAAAATTTAACCATAAACCAAAATCGTATCTCGAAAATTTCCCAAACTCGATCCAGAGTATATGAATATCATACTCATATTGATCGTTCAGAGACGATCAAAACAAGATATTGCGCTTCAAAAACCAAGACCCGAGGCTCTTATACACGGGACTTTTGTTTCCAAAAAATAATAAAATAAATAAAATAAAAATATATTGAATAATTTATTAATGACATCGGCAACTGTGACATGAGCATGCTGATGTCATATATATAAAAAAGTAATGAGGAAGGTTCCAGGAACCTTCCCCATTCCTAGTCTCTTTCTCTATGTAAATCCCAACGTAGGAGCCCCCTATCTCCCCTCTCCCTCTCCTTCCTTATTCCTCTATTTTCTTCTTCCCAAAGACTCTTTCCTCATTTCCACCGAAAGAAGCCTTTCCTCCCTCTTTCTCTACTCAAAATTTCCAATCATAGAAGCCTCCTTCTTCCTCCAAGCACTGCTGGAGCTGCTCCTGTTCCATCAAATTAGGAGCTGTTGGACTGCACATTTAACCTTCACATTTGGGATATTTCAATGGTACATTCTTCCCCATCTTTTGCTGCTATGTATGATTCAGTACAAACCCCCAAATTGCTACCATATATATATTGGAGTATGCTTTTAAATCTATCTTAGATTGTTCCTCATGATTGTCATGTTAAAGAAATTGGGGTTCTTTTAGTATTGTTGTTTGCTGTAACTGATGTTTTTTTTAAAGATTTTTTTTTAAAATCAAAGCTGAAACTTATGTTTTTTTTAAAAAGAAAATTTTAATCAAAATTCACGTTGTTCTTTATTCATTAATCTGTAAACGGTATATACTGTAAAATATAAATTGAAATTTCTGTAATCTATAAATTAAAATATAAATTAAAATTTCTTAACATGACAATCGTGTTAAAGAAAATTTTATTTGAACAGCATATACTGTAGTTTAAAAAAAGGAAGGAAAGGAAAGGGGGAGTTAATTATGGTATCCGCTGCTTACAAGCTAACATTATTGTTCACTCCCTCTCATTGGTTATTGCTCCATCTAATCTTCCTACTTATGGATAAGCAATAATATGTTTTATGTACCACGACTTTAGGTAGTATTATTAATAAACAAATGAAACTATTCATACCTTCATCTTCACGACATGAAGCAACAAAATAAATTTTCTCGCCACTGTACTTTGCAATTTAATAAGCCAATGACCTGACTGTCATCCCATTTGCAAGGTCACCCACTAAAATTAATGTGATTTTATCCAATCTTCCTATTTTTCTTGGGATTTTTACACCCATAACCTGAGTAATTTCACAATTACAATTGAGATGTCCGTTATATTTGACTATTGCCGTTAAAAAAAGACCAATTCGCTCATAATGTGTTGACGCATATAAGAGAGTTGTACCTTTTTGTTATTTTATTTTCTTGTTATTCTCTTTATGTAATTTACCCATAGGCTACTCTCCTATATAAGAGAGCCTAGGGCTATGGAATAGAGCATCTCATTCACGTTTCCCAACATGGTATCAGAGCGACGGTCCTAGACCGGAGTTCTCGAAACCCTAACCCTAACACCCCACCCGCCGGCCTCTCTTCTCCCTCTCTCTCGAATCGGCGTCGCCTAGCCGATCGGCGATCCTCTCCGACCGTTTTCGCGTCGGTGCCTATGCGCGCATCGCATCTCGCGCCTGTGCGCGTATCGCCTCGCGCCTGTGCGCGCAGCGTCTCGCGCCTGTGCGCGCATCTCGCGCATCGCCGGCGCCTGTGTGCGCATCGCCTCACGCCTGTGCGCGCATCGTCTCGCGCCTGTGCGCGCATCGCCGTGCCTGCGGTGCCCTTGTTCGCATATCACCGTGCGCACCGCCCCTGTGCGACTGTGCGCACTATTACGCGCACTGTTGCGTGCACAGTTGCGTGCGCCAGTGCGCGCGTGATCCTCCAGTTGCGTGCTCGAGTGCGCGCGTGATCCTCCAAGTGCGTGCGCGCGTGCTCCTTGCACGTGCCTACGTGCCCTAAGCCCCAAAACCCTAGGGCACACATCCTGATCTACATGGGGTTAGTTGCTTGAAGTCTACACACGCAACTAATCCCGTCTATGTCATTGTAGACAAAGATTATTTTCTCTCAGTCGCTCCAGTCTTCCGTTTCCATTATGTCAGATAGCAAGGCAGATATCCCGTCTATTGGCGCATTTCGTGGTCCAGCGCCCATTGTCAAGATGGATGGTACGAACTATGAACTGTGGGCAATGCAGTTCATGAGTATGATGAAGTCTACAGGTAAGAAGCACATTCTTACCGAGCCAGAGCCTGCAGAGAAGACTGGAGTCCATGCCTCATGGGAGGCCGATGATGCGTATGCCAAGGTGTGGCTATCCGGCACATTGGCTATTGAAATCGCCAATGACATTTTACATCAACCCACAGCTAAAGACATGTGGGATATCCTGGCAGCGACATATTCTCAGGCGAAAAATGAGACGAAGATCCTGCAACTACAACATGATATATTCACAATAAAGCAGAACGGCCGTCCTTTACATTCTCTCTATACATCATTGAGAGGGATGTTTGAGAAGCTCTATAGCTTCATGCCTCTTACCGCCACGCCAGAACAGCAGAAGACATACAGAAATGCGACGATGGTGGGTGTGTTTCTCGCTGCACTTGATCCAGAATATGAGGCAGCACGTTCACAGATTTTGGCGGACTCGACTATTCCTCCCATGGAGGAGGCTTTTCACAGATTGAGTAGGATCACAGTGCCTTCAGCAGCGTCGAGTCAGAATCCCTCAGCCATGGCGGCCAACAGAGGCCGTGGTTTTCATCACCAGGGCCGTGGACGTACTCCCCGTGGAAGGGGTGGCCGCACTAGGCCAACATGCTCATATTGTCACCGAGTCGGACATACTGAAGATACATGCTACTCAAAGCATGGATTTCCTGCATCCGCACGAGCCGCTGAGCAGATAGAGCCCCCGTCTGCTGCTACATTGGATCAACGATTTGATGATCTAGTTGCCCGCCTCAGGGGCATTATTCCACCATCTGGTCCAACACCGACTACAGAGAGTCATACTGATGCTGCTGCTTCTGCCTCGGCCTCTACTAGTACTTCAGGTAGTACACTTGCACTCCACAGTAGTAGATCTGATACACTGCCATGGATCATGGACTCAGGCGCTACACATTATCTATGTGGCGACCAGAGTCTACTTACAGGATACACTCAGATTCCTCCAGGACGGACGGTAGTTATTGCCAATGGCACGCATTCTCCTATCACGGGTCAGGGGGAGATTAGATTGACGTCTTCTATGCAGCTCAAGAATGTTTTACATGCACCGCATTTTTCTATGAATCTGTTGTCAATTAGTCAGATCACGAAGGATCTCCATTGTCGAGCTATTTTTGATTCATCTTCCTTGTTTTTTCAGGACATCCGTACGGGCAACGTGATTGGTCATGGCTATGAGCAAGGAGGCCTTTATCGTCTGAACCAGACCCCGTTTGCCGGAATCACATCTTCTCCCGCTGAACAAGTATCTCCTCTCCTGTGGCATCTGCGTTTTGGTCATTTACCGCTTCAGAAGTTGCGTCTAGTTCTACCCTATGGTCTCTCTCACACACCTATCCAGTGTGAGGCGTGTCAGTTGGGAAAACATCACAGGTCGTCTTTTCCCAGTAGTCAAGGTCGGAGTAGTAACTCCAAGTTTGAGTTGTTTCATGTCGATGTCTGGGGTCCGAGTCGTGTTCCCAATCATCAGGGGCACAGGTTTTATATTGTATTTGTGGATGATTTCTCTAGAGCATCATGGGTATTTCTAATGAAAAATAAGTCTGAAGAAGGAAATATTATTATCCATTTTCTAAATGAGATTCAAAATGTTTTTTCCACATCTGTCAAAATTGTGAGAAGTGATAATGCCTTAGAGTTGTGCACCAACATTCTAGCCAACTACTACTCCTCAAAAGGAATTATTCACCAAACATCTTGTGCTCATACGTCTCAACAAAATGGGGTTGCTGAAAGAAAACACCGTCACCTACTTGATGTCACAAGGTCACTTCTCATTCAGAGTCATGTTCCGTACTCCTACTGGGGTGATGCAGTCCTTACTGCATGTTATCTTATCAATCGTATGCCTTCGTCTGTCTTGAATGAACAAATTCCTTTTTCACTTATTTATCCTGACAAGGATCTGTTCATTCTTACCCCTCGTGTGTTTGGGTCAGTCGCATTTGTCCACCAGTTGTCGCCTGGTATTGACAAGCTCTCTCCTAGGGCTGTCAAGTGTATCTTTGTGGGGTACCCCAGAACACAAAAGGGGTACAAGTGTTTTGATCCTGTGCGTCGGCGGTACATGATCAGTGCAGATGTTACATTCTTTGAATCTGTTATGTATTTCTCAGAATCCGGAAACACGCAGCCACCTCCTATACCTCCTGATGTCGTATTCATGGAACCACCATCACCATTGCCACAATTAACACAACCGTCATCACCACCGCAACCGCCACCACCACCACCATCAATAGTATCCTCGCTACCATTCCATTACACCCGCAGGCTTCCTCCAGCTCATGGTCATGACCCGTCAACTAGCTCGCCTATGGTATGTAATGAAAATATTAATGTTGATGAATCTGACGACATTTCTCAGCAGGATGAATTACAGGAGCATGGTGATGACACAGATGATCTGGATGTTCCAATTGCTTTACGCAAGCCGAAACGAAGCTGTGCCAAATATCCATTGTCAGCAGCTGTGTCCTTTAAGAGGCTATCTGGAGACTTCAGAACGTTTGCTTTGGCACTTTCAGCTACAGTCATTCCACGAAACCATCAGGATGCTATGCAGGATGCTAGATGGCGGCTAGCAATGGAAGAGGAGATGGCGGCACTTCAGTCTAGAGGAACCTGGAGTTTGGTTCCTATACCTCCAGATGTTAGCCCAGTGAGTTGCAAATGGGTGTTTACAGTTAAGCACAATGCAGATGGTTCCATTGACAGGTACAAGGCACGCCTAGTTGCACGGGGCTTCACACAGACATATGGGGTAGATTATCTTGACACATTCTCCCCTGTGGCGCGTCATTCCACTCTACGGATCCTGTTATCAGTTGCAGTTGCTCGAGACTGGCCACTCTATCAACCAGACGTGAAGAATGCATTTCTGTATGGAGACCTGCAGGAGGAAGTCTATATGCAACAACCACCTGGTTTTGCTGTTGAGGGGGAGTGTTCCAAGGTTTGCAGATTACATAAGGCCATCTATGGCCTTAAGCAGAGCCCCAGAGCATGGTTTCAGAAGCTTTCAGACCTTTTTGAGAAACAAGGATACAAACGATCCAATGCTGATCATTCCTTGTTTGTACAGAAGACGGCAAGAGGTGTCATTGTAATCATGGTTTATGTTGATGATATCTTGATTACAGGTGATGATGACCAGGGCATTAAGCAGGCAAAAGAAAGGCTAGGGACCGAGTTTGTTACCAAGGACCTGGGAGTCCTTAGATATTTTCTGGGGCTGGAGTTTGCTAGAAATCCATATGGATTAGTCATGTCACAGAGGAAGTATGTCACAGATCTACTGAGTGAGACATGCATGCTAGGGTATCGACCTGCTACGACACCAATGGATCCTAGCATGAAGCTGTATGATGATGACACAGAAGAGGTGGATAAGAGAAGGTACAGAGAACTGGTAGGTAAACTACTGTATGTCACGATCACTAGACCTGATATATCATTTGCAGTGAGTCGTGTGAGCCAGTTCATGGAACGACCACGTCAGGCCCATATGGATGCAATACACATGATTCTGAGATATTTAAAATCATCTCCAGGTGCAGGCTTGCTATTTAAGAAAGGAAAGGAGATCTCTATCACAGCATGTGCGGATGCAGATTATGCAGGATGCCCCAAGGACAGGAAGTCAACATCAGGATTTGCAGTCTATGTTGGAGATGCTATAGTTTCATGGAAGAGCAAGAAGCAGACAGTAGTAGCTAGATCCAGTGCTGAATCCGAATATAGAGCTATGGCCCAGGCTAGCACAGAAATGATGTGGGTGAAAGCCCTACTTGCAGATCTATATATTGATATACCTCTTCCTATGATGTTAGAATGTGACAATCAGGCCGCCTTGTTCATTGCAAATAACCCAGCCTTTCATGAGAGGACCAAGCACATTGAGGTTGACTGTCACTACATACGTGACATGATTCAAAAGGGGTTCATTGCTACATCTCATGTCACATCAGAGAATCAGACTGCGGATATTTTCACCAAGGCCTTACTTAAAGGCCCATTTCAGAAGTGTGCGTCCAAGCTGAGCATGATTGATATCTATGCTCCATCTTGAGGGGGAGTGTTGACGCATATAAGAGAGTTGTACCTTTTTGTTATTTTATTTTCTTGTTATTCTCTTTATGTAATTTACCCATAGGCTACTCTCCTATATAAGAGAGCCTAGGGCTATGGAATAGAGCATATCATTCACGTTTCCCAACATAATGCTTATTCTCCCCGTGAAGCCCTCTTTGCCTGTAGCCGTCGCCGCTAACGCCCCCTGCCTAGCTCCTCCTCCTCCAACCCAGGAAGCTTCCATCACCCAGACATCCCCCGTCGAAGCCCTCCTTCCCGTGGAAGTCCTACATCCAACCGACCAGCCTCTGACAGAAAGCCTGCAAGCCCCCGACCTCCGCACTTCAGCTCCGTGCCTGCGAGAACCTGACCCTCCAGCTCCCGTGGCCCAAACCGTTGCCTACAGCCGCCCTCCAGCTCGCGGGCGATCCGGGCACCAGCCCCCCTCCCCGACTGCAACCCTCCACAGAACCCCCCGGAACTGCAATCGCCCGCTGCTTGTAGCCGCCCTGCAGCTCGCGGGAGACCCATGCCTCCCTCCTCCCCTCCCCCCACATCAAAGCACCACACCCGACTGCCGTGCTCGGCCGGCTGCCACCTCCCCCGTGCTACAACAAACCTGCCCATCCCCCCGCCTGCAGCCACACTTCAGCTCCCTCCCATACCCTACATCGAAGCCCCGCACCTGACTGCCCTGCCTGGCCGTCCGTCACTCCCCACCCCCTATAACAGCACTCTAGCTCCCTCCCGTACCCTCCATGAAGCCCCCCTGGAGGTCTCCGCCCTCCACCTGTCATACCCCAATCCCCACCGAAGACCCGCCGCCAGCTCGGTAACCATCCACCAGAAGCCCCTTCCCTTGTCCACCAAATGTGCCTCCTCCCCTGCTGCCTGCAATCCTTCTTTCCCCACACCTGCAAGTTCCTAAATCTATAGGAAAAATATTTTCCTTTTTTTCTTTTAATTAATCCCAACCTTTAGATCACGGATGGTTAGATTAACTCAGTCATCTGGTTGAGTTAATGAACTCAACTAACAAAAGGTTATGGGTGTAAAACGGAGCATTTATTTAGGGTATTGGGTGTAATTCGCGATTACACAGGGATATGAATGTAATTACGGAATTACTCAGGGTTATGGGTGTAAAAATCCCATTTTTCTTTGAATCTTATTATACTGAACATGTTTCTTTGTTACTTATTCAGGACTTATTTGGTATATTTTTTTAAAAAGAATGTTTAATATTATATGAAATAAGGATATAATATGGTTATATATATTCATATAAAAGGGTTATGTATATTGTTACTTTTCTAATAAAGTGTTTGGGCTGAAATGAACCGTTTACTTCCCGTGGGGATATAAATATCAAGGTCTGGGTTATGTTCTTCGAGTATTCATTGGGGTGGCTCAACCATTAGACCATTCCTGTGGGGAATAAAGATGGTAGGTAGGAATTTCTACTCTTGATATCTCACTTCTGGGAATTGTTTGAAACGTTGGTATTATTGACAAGTAGCAGAATAGTGCGAGAGATTACTCTAAGTTTAATATATTGAGATACCTATAAATACTATTTTCCTCACAGTTCATAAGGTCCTTAGTTATTTCTTAAAATTATATATATTCTAGCAAGAATTTCATACATTTTGTTCTAAGATCAGTCTACAGTGATACTTAGAAATCATGATAAAAATTTAAAGAAATTGAAGGGGGGGGGGGTGAATTACATGTTTTAGGATTGAAATTTAGACCACTAAATGATTGTTTCATATAAAAAAATTCAAAGTATAAAACTCAGTATTTCTGAGGAAGGTGCATGATAATACTATTGGTATAAAGGAGATATTCTAAACACAAATACTATGAAATTGTTACCCTTTTAGAAATCAACAATTGTTGAACCATATAAAACAATCATTCAATAATAAGCAATTGGGTATCATTATCTAGAAGGTCACATATTCGTAGTAATTAATCCTGAGATAATTGAATCAATCTCTAAACCTTTCTGAGATCATTGAAATCATCATAAACTGTTCATGCAAGTACCTAGATTGTAAAAGATAGGTACACAAGATATTGTTGATGGAGTGAATGAGTCAAGCAAGAGGAATTGATGATGAGTTAGTAATGACATAAAATAGTACTGGTCATGGTGAACCTTACACCTGACCGTGCGAGGGTGCGGTGACCCTCAACTGGGCGAAAGATAGGAAGCCCAGTTAAGGCAGCGGCCGTCTAGTGTGCGGGTCTAGGATCCCTGTATTTTCACGGTTTTTATATGAGCTCGCAGTATTTTTACGCCTCGTTGGGAACCATCTCCGCCGACCCTTTGTTTTAGGATACCCATGCCAAGTATCCTTGGTTTTAGTCTTTCATACGAGCTCGTTAGCCCATACTAGTCGGGCTGGTTTATAGAGTGACTTTTCCGGTGAGTCTTTCTCACCCGTCTTAGTGGCGTAGTTTTGGAGTAGACCTATCCCTCTAATGGACTGCACTTCCGTCTAGAGGGCAAGATGGAAGAGTCTCCTTAGGAGACTACCTTACCGCTTGGGTTTTGGTTACTTTCCGCTAATAGGCTTGGCGATGCTACATCTGAATCCTCTATAGCTACATCTGAATCATCTAGGGTTACATCTGAAATAGTTACAATTGAATGTTGGAAGAGTTACAATTGAGCTTGAATGGGTTATAACAGAGTTTGACAAGAGTTGAGATCAATTAGGATTGTGTTGGCTAGAATTGATTATAATTAAGTTCGATGCAGAATCATCAATTACCATCAACTATCAGTCATCAATCATCGACAATATATCAGATCTTAGAGTTACTACTCCGAGTGTTAGGATAAGTTAGTGGACGTGTTGGGACCTTAGTTAGGATGCATTACACTCGACCGCATGTCTACAGAGGCATCCCAACCCTAAGACACTCTTTACGCCTTGGAGTCATAGTGTGAGGTCATACACATACCAAGACCACTATCCACTAGACTTGGGAAGTAGGAAAAAAATCAGACCAGGAACTCATTAATACCATCATTAAGAATCCATGAACATGATCTCCAAAAGGTCACATAGTTAACAAAACATACTCAGGTCATCATTTAAAATATGGAATATATATTGGTGTCAAAAAAAAAATATGGAATATATATATATATATATACTGGGTTATAGGAGAATGGGTGAATTTGGGCATTTCCTCAGAGTAGCATAAAAATCTTTTTCATAGCAAGTAGTTGTAAATTTTTAGTTGTTTATACCTTATTACTTGCTTCTTTTGCAACCACTTTAAATGTCTGCTTGTTTTAATAAGTTTTTGGGATGTACCAGCGCCCGCTGATGTTTTTTTTGTTTCCTATCATGTGTGTCAGGCATGGCGCCTGCACTGCAGTAGTGGCTGATGATTCTTGGCAACCGAGTATATACTAGACGGTAAAATTGTTCAGTTTCTGGTTCAGATTTTGTACAATACTTGTTTTTCTCTTATTTTTGGGACATGGATACATTGTAAATAAATTTTGTTACATGTAATGCTATATGGAAACGAGTAAAATGCATCAGTCGTACTTATTGCTGTTGATTCTGTGGTTGTTTACATTATTATTTTTAATGTCAAATGCAAATATCAAACGCGAAAAAATTCCCTGCATTTTCATGTAACTTCTGCAATCTTTAGTGAATGTAATACCGCAAATGTGTTGTGAACGGATACCCATGAATACAATCAGACGGGTGTCACACTTTGGTATCAAAGTCGTGGTACCTCTCTATACGCATTTGCAATATTACAATTCCAACTGCATTATCTCTGATAGTGACAGTCCACCGACTTGTCACGAGTCCGAGAAGGGAAATATGACATTCAGATTCAATAACCACAATTGTCACCTATTGCATTAAATTTCATATTATATCCCAAGAAGAGAAAATGTACACATGACAATATCCACGAACATCAATTTTTATGATGGTCTCGGTTTGTTTTGCGATTTTCGATTTCGTGATGCGGCTTTTCCGTGGCACGCGTTACGATGCGATTCACTTTTGGTCGATTTCGCCCGAATAACTTTTGATTACAGTCAATTGATCGATTTATTTTGATTAATATTGATTAGTAATTTTATTGGATTAGTTGGACCCTAATCGGACCGGGTTCATGTTTAATTGGATCTGGATGTTACAGAAGAAGTACTCCAATCCTTCTCCTCTCCTTGCTTTAGGTCCTAGCAATCCAACTAGGTATATCACCATAGACATGAATTATTCGGAGGACTCTACCCCATGGTATAGTACACGGACCAGGGTGATTAGATGTGACCAGACGGATACCGCTTCATCAGAGTACTCATCGTCCGAGGTCGAGTCGGTTGACCAAGTGAGAGAGCAACCACAAAGAAGAATTAGTTGGAGAGCCTCCACCGAACACTACCATTCTGATGATGACTCCGGCGATTGTTGGGATAATTTACGTCATGTTCTTCATATCCTTATTCCTTCCCACCACATGCTTGAGGGAGTTAGAAGGGTGCATTTCGGCCGTTGGATTCGTGGGATTTAATGGCCACAATACCTTTTCTACCTCTCGCCCTCCGCCACTCTTCCCTCTACTATGCACCGGTCACTACAACTCCGCCCACCTCGCTCTACCGCTCCTCTTGACCACCTACATCTCCAATCGACCCCTTTCTCCTTATCCCTTCGACCAATCCTTTCTTAATAGCTAACAACCCAACTACCTGATCGGAATCATCAACCACTAACCCCCTAATTCGCGGAACCCATTGCCAATCTTCTTCTCCCATTATCCCCTCTAACCACCCAATGCCCTATATCTTATCTCCATCGATGTTGAAATCTCGTGGAACCCAACTTCCTCCGGACTCTACGCCTCTATCTCTCCTCGTCTCTTTTTATCTTCATCGCCAGCCCTCGAGCAAGGGAATCCGCTGACATCTTGCTGATCTACAGGGGGGGAGAGAGAGCTGGAGAGTGCGCCGGTGATAACGACCGCTTCCTCCGGCGAGGACTTCTTGGGCAAGACCTACGGGGTTCACCCGTGAAGTTTCTCTAACAGAAAAGCTTCATCTTCGAGGAACTCGTCGTTCCTCTTGAAGAGACCACCGTAGTTGGCCCCAACCAATCCAATCCAGGCAACCCATCTCCTCCTCCTCCTTCTATTCCTCCTCTTCTGCTTCCTCTACCGAACCCATCGTTTCCTTTGTCACATCGCCTTGCCACACCACAATCCTTCGAAGCCGCTCGCCATCAGATTCTCGAGGACGAAGAACAGAGAGTTGAATCCCAAGAACAAGCAACAATTGATGTCCGATTAAGAACACAAGGGATCCTTGCTGTCTAATCATGCCTAATCTCCAGCCGTAAGATCGAAGGGATCTGATGATCCAGATCGCCCTCGAAGCTGAACTTCGAACCAACAGTCTCTAGAGGAGCAAACCGACCAAAGAAGCAACACATGGATCTTCGAGCCACCAACCATGCCCAATCTGCCATCCAGATCGGTCTCCCCACATGCACCGCACTCGCGACGCTAAGAATTTACGCTAGCATCCCCACAACCCTTTAAATTGTGATGAACCACAAGGGTCACATGTGAGGGAAATTCCTAAGTAGTACCTCAGGATTACAAAATTCCCCGGGTACTACAAAATGTTTTTTACTTGTGTACTATAACTATGTCGCATTCTAAAGACGCGATACAACTGAATTTTTTTTTACCTGGCTACTACAAGAGTAGCGCATTTTAAGAATGCAACTTTAGGAGCGCTTACCCATGATGCGATATATGAGGAACCTTCTGGAAATGATGCAATTCCTGGAAGTTTCTTACATATCGCATACTTAATATGCGATATATCAAAAATTTCCTGAAAAACAGAAGGCGCACCTTGTACATGCGATAAACCCAAACTTCCTGGAAATGATGCAATTCCAGGAAGTTTCTTCTATACCGCATACTTAGTATGCGGTATAGAAGAAACTTCCTTGAATTGCATCATTTCCAGGTTCCTTTGCATCATTTCCAAGTTCCATTCATTCATTATAGATCTTCATTTCCTGAAAATAAATAAAATGGTTTTGTTGAACTCTCATCCACTTTGAAATTGGAATCAACAAAATGCACACATTCATAATAGATTCATTCATTCATTCATTCATTCATAATAGATCTTTATTTCCATGTTCCCTTGCATAAAGCTATTCATTCAGAATAGATCTTCATTTTCTGGAAATAAATACAGTGGTTTTGTTGAACTCTCATACGCAATGAAATTAGAATCAACAAAATTCACACATGATTAAATTCAAACATTCAAAAACTTTATAATTTCATTAACATCGAATCTACAAAAGGTGTCTCCATTAATGTCAAATTTACAACACCCACAAATAGAAATCAATAGTTGATTCTATCGCCTTTTTCTTCGTTGATATGTCCTCATTGTATCATGTGGATCAAAAGGTAGTAAACGACTGCCCTCATCAATCATCGTTCTTTGGGAGGGTCCTACACCATCGTCCTCGAAGGTTGGCATCAGTGGCGGTTTAAGCATGCGGTAAGTGGGTTGAGTACCTCTTACGTCCATGCCCATCCTTATCGGTGTCTACATTTTTGGCATGTCTTCACTCGGTGACTCGACAGGTGTGACGAACTGGGTCTCCATGACATAATCTGGCAGCTCTATATCCAAATCTGGGGATGGAACTCGTTCCATTTCTGCAACATTTGGTTCCTCTACCACTCATACGATAGGTTGGATCACACTCCTTGTTTTAAGAAGCACACCTCGAGGCTGACAAAAAGCGCCTCGAGGCTTAAGCCTCACCCAGAAGTTCTGAGGCGTAAGCATCAGGGTACTATGAGGCGTATGAGGCGGTTGAGGCGAGGCGGAGGCGTAAGCCTCAAGCGCATGCCTTTTTTTTAAATTTTTAGGTTATGTACTTTGCATATGACCTTGTTTTATCATAAATATTATACATTTTTTTAGTATTGTTTCTATGTTAAACCTTGCATATTTCTATAAATATGTCCATACAAAGAGAAGAGATTTCTTTAAACAAGTGAAGCTCTATGATCTTGTATACATCATATTCAATTTATCATATTGCATCCATACACACTAGTTCTATTGTACACAATGTACACGATTGTGTTGGAATTGTAATAAAATTATTATACTACTTGTAAGTTTGCAACTTGATGTTGTTATTATTTGTTATTAAAATAGTTATCGCTTATACGAAGAAGCACAATTGAAAAAAACACATGGAGTAGAATAATTATTATGCTTTGTTGTGAATAGCGGAAACAATCGCGTGCCTAATATTAGTTTTCTGAACTTTTATTCTTTCATCGCTTATGTGTTGTACCTTTTACTAGTGTGAAATTGATTTTGAATATGTTTTTGGCAAAACTTAATATTATTATATATATTTTAATGTATTTTACGTAATTTTAATTTTTCTTTTAAAAAATTGAGGCTTACGCCTCAACTGCCTCGAGGCTTACGCCTCGCCTCACATTTCGAAGAAACGCCTCGAACCGCCTCACGCTTTTTTTAACCTTGATCACACACTCTGCCCCTGCCTCTTCCTCTACCTCTAGTCCTTGACCGTCTTGCCTCTGTCTGAGCCTGGTCAGCATGCTCCTCATGTATCGTCGTGATCATCACATCTCTAAATTGGAATGTCAACCATTGCTCCATTTCTGCCTTTGCCTGGATTGCAATCTCCCGACACTTCTAGTGTCTGGTATCGTAAATTCGGTCCACCTGGACATGTGCATCAAAATAGAAGAATAAACACATTAAATGTCCATTTAAAACTGACATAATATTTAGTAGTTATTCTTCTTCATCGAAATAGAAGAATGCGGTCCCGCCTCTGATCGACATTGCGAAATGACAACGATAGCGTGAGAATATCAGATGTAAAAAAATGTGCCATTTATTAGTTGTAGATGTTTTTTCTCCCAAGTTCACCGTGTACTTTTTACGTCCTTGAATCCCATACTTCATATGTCGAACACCACTCAAGATCTCAAATAATGTCATGTTGTCTTTTTATGTGGGTTATCGTGTGTCCATTAGCAACTGCTCTCCACCAGTGTAGCTCTGTTGCGACGAAATGCGTGAAATATTTGCCAATAGCGAGGGCAACAGCAACCACATCTGATCACTCATTGAAGTATAAGACACAATTATAAAAAGTCTTCTCGATTAGTGCAACAATTGACAAACATCGTGCATCCTTAAGAATTGCATTGTAACTTTCACTTAGATTTGTAGTCATTTCTCAACTATAGCCACCATTATATGCTAAATTCCATTGCTCCCTGCTACAATCGTGAGTTGAAAATCATCTACCTGCATCTGGCTCCTGCAATTTTCTCATGAAATCCGCAAACTTCTTACTAGTCGTTTGAAGTGCGGCAACCTGTACCAACATTTTCATAGACATATTCTTAAAACATTGTTGAAGTTGCTTGCGACATGCCTTGAACAAAAACTCCATTATGCAAAAGGTTCTAATAAATCAGTATCGACATCATTCATTGCAAATTTTATACCAGGATGGTGGTCAGAAATAATACAAATTGGCCTTGCACGTAAGCCAGTTACTCTGATACATAGTAGAGGAAGAAACTACTTCTACGTAGGGTCGGATTCCTCGTCAACAATTCCGAATGTTAGAGGAACAATATGTTTGTCTCCATCTACTCCACAAGCAATCAATAATTTCTGTTTGTACGTGCATATAAATGAGTGCCATAAATACTTATCAAAGGCCTGTAATTTTTGAATGCTTCAATGCAAGAACCAAATGCCCAAAAAGATCGTTGAAATCTAGGACAATGTGATTTTCGCAAGTCGCGATGTTGGTGTGTTCAATATTTATTTCTATCCCTGGAATGACAGCTTCTATTGCATGCAGAAGATATGATATCTCGACATAGGAAATCTTTCAATCACCGAATATTATTCCAATTGCTTTCCTCCGAGCATCCCATGCTTTTTTTTGTTTCCCAGTAAATGAACATCTCGTGAATGTGAGCTCTACGGCTTGACATCCGAACAGTAGGGTCATCCCTCACCTGGGATAAAAAGTGATCTAGACATGAATTTATAGTCCAATTGAGGATGATCCTAATTAACCGTTGGGTTTATGCAAGTGTGTGGGCCGACGATCTTAGAGATCACCCACATACTATCGAATTTCCTGTAATGACCAAGTAGATATAAAGACATCCTTTTGATTGGTTCATGCAAAAAACAAACCAGATCAAAATGGTGGATTCTTTAACCTTGAAGTCGTAGTGTGCAAGGATGTGATGCTTCTTCAGAGCATACATCAAATCATCTTTACACTTGAATCTTCTGCCTTTTCGAAGTTCAACACCAACACCGTCAAGCCCAGACATATTTTGAATGTCATCCTCATATGTTGAACGGGTTTGAGATCCTCTAACTCCAAAAAATGGTAAATCGGGAACAATTACTTGGGGAATGGTTTCATCTGCTCGCATCTCCTCATTGCGGCATTATCTTCAACCTCACAATCACTGTCATCTTTCACTCATCATCGGTTACCCTAGGGATGACGCCGTCCAAGGTTTGATTAACCTCTCTCAAGAGCGCACCACTCATGTGCCATTCGTGATCTGTAGATGGCTGCGGTATGGGATCATCGGTGCTCCAGAAAACGAAGGGACAGAAAGTGAGGCGATCGTTTGCATCAACAACATTCAGCACTTCGCCTGCCGACAGTCTCTCAATAATAATGTTAGTATGTGGCGATTTCCAATAGTCCGGGCATACACAAAAACTCCCTGTACAACATCATCATCATCATCATCAACGATAGACGTCAACGTAGGCTCTTCGCCTGCCCCGCGTGGAGTATGATGTGATAGTTTGATTTTATGATTGTTCTTGTCCAGGTTGAACTACCGATGGATTAGGTTCAACAACTCGTCGAAGGTTATGGTCGGTATTAACCCAAAATCATGCACATTGGCCGTTGAAGAACCAATAACTGAACCATTCCAATGGAACATGCAATAAATCGACTCTATTCCGACTTAATACGTGACAGAACATATAACTCGAACATTATATGAACACACATTTGGGAAAAAATTATGTATTATGCATCCTAACCTAACAACCTAAAAGTTCATGGACTTTACCTAGGTTTTCGAGAAACAACATAGAACTCAGGAGTAGAGGCAATGGCAGAAAGACCACCAGATGCGGAGGCGGCGATTCAGAAAGACCACCGAGGAGGCGACGACGAAAAGGGTGCGCGAGGTCGCTGGACAAGAGGAGGATCGAGATAAGAGAGGAGAAGTGACATAGGAAGCAACAAAAAAAGGATTGATTATGTTTACGAGTACATGGTTTTTACTGTATATCGCATAATGCAAATGCGATATAAAGCTATATCACATTCTGGGTATGCACTACTAAAGTCGCATTCTTAAGATGCGCTACTTTTGTAGTAGTCAGCAAAAAAAAACATTCGACTGTGTCACATCTTTAGAATGCCACATAACTACAATACATATGTAAAAAAACATTTTTTAGTACCTATGGATTTTTGTAATCCCGAGGTACTACTTAGGAATTACCCTCGGTCACGTGCAATATGCACACACCTTGGAAATATGCCTAGAAGCCCCCTAGTTCCAGAAATTACAAGAATATTCCCGCCATGGGTAAATTATAGAAAGACCCTGTTGAGTTTGGAAAATTGTGAATCTGCTCCTCCACAAGGGTATATTTGAGAATATTTTGATTACTTTTATTACAACTATGCCCCTGAACTTGCTTGCAGCAGGTTTAGGATCATGGTGTCTGGTCTCCGGTGTTTGGTGCTGCATTGTTAGACCAGAGGGTGGAGGAGTTCCTTTCGTTGCAGACCGAGTTGTTACAGATCATGGGCACGTCCTCAGGCCAGGATCACTTCGTCTGGGGTGACAGAAGATTTACAGTAAAGGAGGCATATCGTTTCCTGGTGGAGGACGATGGGATGGAGCTGGATGAGACGGGGGTCGATATGGGACTGATCTGGAGATGTAAAGTGTCGAATCGCGTTAAGGTCTTTCTTTGGTTGCTCAGGATGGAAAGGATCCTGTCTAAGGAGCGTCAGGGAAGGTTTCTGGGTGTGGAGGATGTCGCTTGTGATATGTGCGGTTCGACAATGATGCAGACCATCTTTTTTTCAATTGTCCATCTTCGACGGAGATGTGGAACAATGTAGGCATTGCGTGGCTTGTGGGTCAGGATTGCATCAACTTTTGGAGAGATATTAGAGAGGTCTGCGGTTTTGGTCATCATGACAACTCTTTTCCCTTTGCGCTGTTGTGGTCCATTTTGTGCACAAGGAATGAGCTCATTTTTAGGGGGCAGAGATTTTACCCTGAAAATATTGTGATTCACTGTAAGTCGTTGTGTGCCTCGTGGTAAATGTGATACAATGCCATCTGTGATGTATATTGCAGTGTGACTCGATGTAACCTTTAAGGTTTTCTTTTAATTAATATATTTACTGTCGAAGGTGGGTCCCAGTTTGGTAGGCCACCCTTTATTTTCTCAAAAAAGCTATGGTCCTGTACTCATTTATCGATAACTTGATCATCTGACATCATATTTTTGCATTCTTAATGTCGTTTTTATCCTTGTCTTATCATTTATCATAAAGAACACATTATTCATATTAAGACATTTATTTCATTAATTAAATTGAGGAGTTTATTTTCTAATTTTGAGTATTATTGATCTTTGATTCTGTTGCTCCATAACTCGTACATTGATTGGGATGATTAATTGGGGTTATAAATTGATGCATAAATTGACTAAACATTTTCTGAAATCAATAAAGGGAGATGAACTAATTAATTGACTTGGTTTGCTTCGTTTGGTTTGACTTGACCTGTATTTGTCATCATCCTACACCCACATGCATTCATAGCATTATACATCATTTAAGATTCATGAAAACATTGCATTTATTATTTTATTTCTCACCACACAATATAGCATTATTTTCTTGCGTTAAAATATTTGTAAAATCATGCATCATATTTCTTTTCGCAACTGATTGCATCTTTTAAATTAGAAATCAATGAAAATATGAAAAATACAAAAACACCAAAAATATTTATCTCCTTTGAAAATTAATTTCTGAATTATTCAATTATTAACTCCGAACCCTCATATTACCCCATGAATTCGACCTTGGGACTTACCCAATTAAAATATATAATTCGATTGCATTGATGATTAATTTTTCATATTAATTCCTCGATGTAGTCGTTTTTTACGCTTCCTAGATTGCCTAAGTACAACAACTTCGACATTTATCATTAATTATCATTAATTACTAGGGTGATTTTGGATGATCGTCATGCTGCAACCCCAAAGATGGCTTCTTAGCGATCTTTGTCGCCCAAGGGGACCTCTATCGCCACCTATACCCGAGGGGGAGGGGAATATCACCAATGCTTGTGGTGCCATAGTGATCACTGCCATCGTCCATGAAGGCTTAGAAATCACTTCCAGGGGCGATTTAATTCACTGTTCAGTCTGATTTTGAAGTTTTTAGGTAGTGTTGATCATCTAAACCACCCTCGTTACTTGGAGAAGCTTCTAACAGATGGAAGAGGTTGTGGTATAAGTCTACACCCACAACCATCTTTCTTTGTGTCTATGTAGACGCATTCATCCTTGTCTACCACCCCAGTCTTCGTAGCAGTCGTCATTATGTCAGATAATAAGGTCGACTCTAAGGTCGACGTCCCATCCTCGGGTGCCTTCAAAGGTCAGACACTCATTGTCAAGATGGATGGGACTAATTATGAGTTATGGGCTATGTAATTCATGAGCCTAATGCAATGCAGTGGTAAGAAGCACATTCTGATGCAGGACGAACTAATCCACACGATTGGGGTTAATGCCTCGTGTCAGGCAGATGATGCATATACGCGTGTTTGGCTATCTGAGACTGTCCGTGGAGATAACGAATGATATTCTGAGTCATCACACCTTAAAGGCGATGTGGGACATCATAGCTGCTACCTACTCATAGGCGAAGAATGAGTCAAAGATACTACAACTAAAACATGATATCTTTACTTCAAAGAACAAACATCCTCTTCATACCCTTTATACTTCTCTCAGAGGTATGTTTTAGAAGCTTCATGGTTTCATTCCCTTGACTGCTTTGCCAGAGCAACTTAAGGCTTACAGAGATTCGGTGTCGATTGGAGTTTTTCTAGCAGCTCTTAATCCTGAATATGATGCAGCTCGGTCATCGATTATGACTAATGCCATTATACCTCCAATGGAGGAGGCATACTGCAGATTGATCATGCTTTCTATAGCCCCTGGTGGTGTTACTCTACAGTCACATACCTCCTCGGCTATGGACGCATCTCGTGAGAGAGGGGGTTCTAGACTGTAGTACTCGTAGCAGGAGAAGGGGTAGTCCATCCCGTCAGCAGTGCACTTACTGCCACAAGCCATGACATTCTGAGGATACATGCTACTCCAAGAATGGTTTTCGTTTTGTAGAGTAGAATCAACCATCTAGTCCTCCTCTCCTATTATCTGATCTGAGGTTCGATGATCTTGTGGAAAGACTGAGAGAGATCATGCCCGAACTTGGGTCGTCTACTGCTCCCTCAGGATCTTTAGAGGTAGCTGCTTCAGCATCTACCACCACATCGGGTACTGCATATGCTTGTACTAGCTGTTATCGAGAAGATTTGTCAGAATGGATTATGGATTCAGAAGCTTCACACCACTTTGTGGTGATAGAGGGCAATTTAGTGCATACAGATCGATTCTTTCAGGCAGATCTGTAGTGATAGCAGATGGGGCCCACTCTCCCATTATGGAACATGGGGAGGTGCAATTGACTTCAGTAATGAGTCTACAGAATGTTCTTCGTGCTCCCGATTTTTCTATGAATTTAATGTCTATTAGTCAAATCACCAAAGACTTACATTGTCGTGCCATATTTGATCCGTCTTCTCTTGTGTTTTAGGACATTCTTACGGGGCATGGTGATTGGATCTGGTCGTGAGCATGGAGGTCTCTATAGAATGATCCAGTTCTCATATGTTGGTGCTTCATCTATTCGCACTGGATTAGTCTATCCTTATGTGTGGCACCTCCGGTTTGGTCACCTTCATCTACAGAAGCTGTGTCACGTACTTCCTCAGATTTCTCATCGCTCTACCCCTCGGTGCGAGGCTTGTCAGCTTGGGAAGCACCAACGGTCTACATTTCATAGTCATCAGGGTCGTAGTAGTCGTAGTATTTTTGAGTTGATCTACTTGACATTTGGGGTCCGAGTCGTATCCCAGACCATCGGGGACACATGTTTTATCTTGTTGCTATTGATGATTTTTATAGGTTGCCTTGGGTATCTTACTTAAAAATAAGTCTGATGCTGGTCTTGTCATTCAGGATTTTATTAATTATAGAGATATGATTATGTTTGTGTACTGTTTTCTGTATTAATTTTGTTGGTTGTGTTGCCTTTGTACATCAGTTGTCTCCTAGCCTTGACAAGCTCTCTCCTAGAGCTGTCAAATGTGTTTTTGTTGGGTACTCTAGGACACAAAAGGGATATAAATGCTTTATCAATTGCGCGGGAAATATTATGTTAGTGCTGATGTCACATTTTTTGAGTCGGTGATGTATTTTTCTCCTACATGTGATAGGTTGACTTCATCAAATTCAGATGATGAGGTCTACGTGCCACCTCCTCCTCGAAGCCCATCACCACCTCCTCTTATACCACCACCTATCTTAGCTCCACCATTACCACGATTCTATACTCGTCGGCTTGCTTCTTCTCATGGTCCTCGCTCGTCATCCAACATGCCTCAGGTTTGTTCTGAATACATTGTTTCTAACGATGGGTCTGGCAATGTGTCTGAGTAGGAATCTTTGTAGGAGGATGGCATACAGATTGAGGAGATCCCCAATGTCCTGGATGTACCTATTGCTCTTCAGAAGCATAAGCGTACATGCGCATCATACCATCTCGCTTCCCATGTTTCCTTTGATCGCTTGTTAGGTGACTTCAGGAGGTTCGCAGTTGCTCTATCTTCCATGAAGATTCCACGAAATTACCAGGATGCCTTGAGAGAAAGTCGGTGATGTCTTTCCATGGAAGAGGAGATGGTTGCACTACAGTCGCATGGTACCTGGAGTCTGGTCCTTCTCCCACTTGAGCGTTTATTGTCAGTTGCAAGTTGGTGTTTACAGTTAAACACCATGCAGATGGGAGTCTTGATAGTTTTTAGGCTAGATTGGTTGTGCATGGATTTACTCAGACTTACGGGGTGGATTATCTGGACACATTCTCCCATGTTGCTCAATACTCCACTCTGAGTTCTTCTTGTAGTTGTTGTGGTACGTGGTTGGTCTTTGTTTTAGCTTGATGCTAAAAATACCTTTTTGTATAGAGATCTTCATGAAGAAGTCTGCATATAGCAACCTTCAGGATTTGCTGCTGAGGGGGTGTGTCAACAGGTTTGTAGACTTTACAAGGGAATATATGACTTTAAACGGAGTCCAATGGTCTGGTTCCAGAAGCTCTCAGACCTGATTGAGAAGCACAAATTCAAGAGATCAAATGCAGACCATTCATTTTTTGTTTAGAGGACCCACAAAGGTACAATCATTATTATGGTCTATGTTGATGATATCCTTGTTACAGGAGATGATGTGTCAGGGATCAAGAAGACAGGAATTTCTTGGTCGACAGTTTGTCATCAAGGATTTTGGCACCTTACGATACTTTCTGGGGTTAGAGTTTGCTAGAAATCACCATATTCTTTTGATGACCCAAAGAAAATATGTTACAAACATGCTAGTTGAGATAAGCATGATTGGATGTCGACCTGCCACTACTCCTACGGATCCTAGCATATTACTATATGATGATGATACATAGGAGGTGGATATGGGAAGATATCGAGAATTGATGGGAAAGCTTCTTTGCGTTACCATCACTAGGCCATACATCTCCTTTGTTGTTAGTCGGGCCAGTCAGTTCATGGAGTAACCTCGACAGTTACATATGTATGCAGTTCTTATGATCTTAAGGTGTCTGAAGTCATCGTCTGGTGTAGGATTGTTGTTCAGGAAAGGGGCATCCCTTACTATCACAACTTGTGCAGATGCAGACTACACATGATGTCCTAAGGACATGAATTCTACCTCAGGCTTTGCTGTATTTGTTGGCTACTCTCTAATATCCTGGAAGACTAAGAATCAGACTGTGGTTGCTAGGTCAAGTGCTAAATCAGAATATATGGCTATGACATAGGGGTGCACATAGATGATGTGGGTATGATCTATCCTAACTGACCTATATATAGGTGTTCCTCTTCCTATGCAATTACAATGCGATAATCATGAAGCTTTATTCATGTAAGCAATCATGCCTTTAATGAGAGAACTAAACATATTGAAGTGGATTGTCACTATACATGGGATATGATTCAGAAAGGCTTTATTTCTACTTCCCATGTTAGTTCTGTAGAGTTATATTTATGTCTTTGTACCGTTTTCTTATTTTTCTGTTCTTCTGTCTATTATGCAATTTATCCATAGGTCTCTCCCCTATATAAGAGAGCCTAGGGTAATAAACAAGTTTCTCATTTTTCCCAACATGGTATCGAGCGGCGGGTCCTAGACCAGAGCGACGGGTCCTAGACCAGAGCTCTCATACCTAAACCCTAACCCTAGCCCCACCGCCGCCGTCCCTCCTCTCCCGTTCTTGGCTCCCTGTCGCTGCTGCTAGGGGCCTCCGCTGTCACCCCTCCTCTCTTCCAAGGGATGCCACCACCCTTTCTCTTTCTAGGGGTGTCGCTGCACCTCTCAATATAGGGATGTTGCCGCACCTCCTCTCTCCAAGGGGCGCTGCCGGCGACCCCTCTCTCTAGGGGTGCCGCCGACGACCCCTCTCTCTAGGGGCACTGTTGTCCACCCTCTCTCTCTCTAGGGGCGCTGCCTCCAACTCCTCTTTCTTGATGGGATTGGTTGCTTTAGTCTACACATGCAACCAAATCTATCTATGTCAGTGTAGACAAAAACTTGTCTAGTCTACAACTCTAGTCTTCTCTACCCGTCATGTCAGAAAGCAAGGTAGATATCCTCACCACATGCGCCTTTAGAGGTCCTGTACCTATAGTAAAGATGGATGGGTCGAACTACGAATTGTGGGCCATACAGTTCATGAACCTGATGAAGTCTACATGCAAGGAACACATTCTTACCGAGGAAGAGCCGGTTGAGAAGACTGGGGTTAACGTCTCATGGGAGGATGATGATGCATATGCTAAGGTTTGACTTTCAGGTACATTGGCAATAGAGATTGCCAACGATGTGTTACATCAGCCACAACCGGGGCGATGCGGGATATTCTCACTGCTACTTATTCACATGCAAGGGCTGAGACAAAGATTATGCAACTCCAGCATGATATTTTTACTATCAAGCAGAATGGACGTTCCCTTCACCGTTATATACATCCTTGCGCGGTATGTTCGAGAAGCTCCAAAGTTTCATGACTGTCACATCTACTTGATGAATCTGCATTTCATCATCTTTATTCATTTATTTTATCTTAACATCCCTTATAAAACACATGTATATAATACTAAATTCATATTCTTACTAACCTGCATCTGTGTGTAAATATTGTACATTTATTTCTATTTTAACCTAAAATAAATAAATAAAGAAATAAAGGAAAAATAAAGAAAATAAAAGACTATATACATGTAATAGATACATGCTGACCCGAACCCCAAGAGAAGTTCAGGATTTGACCTGATTTACCAGGAATAAAGTAAGGGGAGATATGGTCTTTAATCAGAAAATTCAAAAAATTGTTTTGTAAATACTTTTCATTCTTTATTTGTTCTGTATATATTTGTATAAAACTTACACTATTTTATTTGTCCATAAGTTGACCTCAAATTAAATCATTTTCTTAACAAAATTTGTAAAGAAAATTATTTCCTAAATTATAAAAATACTTGTAAAATAAAATCATGTACAGAATAAAAGTAACCACACTCGGGAAAAAACCGTAAAGCGATAATTGAAAGACCAATTCTGGCTCATATAAACACGAATTGAATCAGATTCACTTCCATCGTATTCTAAATTAAATTATATTTAAATGACATTGGTTTCATAATTTTTGGAGTTACGAGTTGAAAGACGGTTTCTGGAGTAGTATTTACAATTTTACCATTTATTTATTGTATATATTTATCAATATTTATTTTTATACATAATGTATTTTTAAGTAATTGTAAATATTTTTTTAATAATTATTTAAAATAAAAATAAAAAATTCAAAACATTAAATAACATAATTTCCTTATTTAACTATGTGTATAATGTACCATATGTATATATTATATGTATATAATTAATTTCCTTAAATATCCACCACAAAAAATCAAATAACTAATATTTATTATTTAAATTAATAAAATGACGAAAATACTTTAATTAATTCGTAAATAATATACCATAAGTATATAATTTAATTAATTCCTTAATTAACCTACCATTAAGGTGGCTCGTTAAGTTATTGGTATTTATTATTATTTTAATTAATTTAAATTCGAAAAATATTTTATTTATTAATTTTATTAGTTCAATTCCACCGTTTACATCCTTTTTTTTCTCTATCCATTAATCAATTTTTGAAATTCAAAATTTTTTATTTATTTGGCTCCTCTCCCCTCATTTCCACTTGATCAGTCCTTTGGGAGGGGAGCCTATTCTCCAAGAGCAACCTTGTCATAAAAAGACGCCTAGCCTTCGAGCCGTCCGGTGAAGTGAGTCGGCCTTCGTCGAGGCCATCACCGACATTCATCCGCTCCACGATGAGATCCACTTTATTTTTCGTCATTCGTCTAGATAATTTTAGATTTAATTTTTGTTTTGATTTCATTGTCAATTTTTAATTTTAGATCTCAGTTTCTCATTCTTAATAAATCATCACGATTTGATCCGTCCCCGATTCCGATTTCATAATCATTCTCTTGACCTACACGTTTACGTTCTATCTCACAGATCTCACCATCTCCGGCCATGTACGGTGGTCGGAGACCCGGTTCTCGTCAATTATAACCGTCGGAATCGTCTCCATTTGCCTAATCCGTGTTTGATTTTTATGGACCGAGCCGTCGTGCTCGAGTTGATTTTGTATTTTATTTTATTACAAATTACAAGTATACGGGATTTCAAAAAAACAAAAAAATCAGTTGACGTTCATCAAAAAAGGAAAAAAATATAATACAAAAAATATCTCTGCTTTGGGGGTGGCAGCACTCCCGCTGTCGCTGCCCATGCCCCGCTCCATCGGCCTAGCACCTCCGGGCCCCTGCCAGCTAGGACCTCCACCGCCGTCGACCCTCTCTATCCCACCTCGCTGTCCATTCACTGGAGCAACCATCCGCACTGCCTAGAGCCAGAACATGCCACCTGCGTGCTGCCATCGCCTCTCATCCCGATCCACCTCCTCCTACGTTGGAGCATAGCGAGACCAGCCTCCGCTCGCTTCGCTCGAGCCTGATTACCAAGCCAAGAGTCCACCTCGGACCGCGCGCCCATCGACGGACGAGATCCATCTTTACCCTCCACCTGCAAGCTCCACCGCCTGGGCCTTCCACAGTCGCCCTCCTCTGATCGCCGACCTCTGCCGATCATCGTAGCACCCACTGTCGCGACCACACGAGCCGCCAGAGGGGCGACGCCTCCTGGCTTGGGCGTGAAGGGAAAAAGAGGTGACACACCTCTCCCTTTGCAAGAAAGGAGAATGAAGAGCGCAATTGACAACCCTATTTTTTTGGGAAAGTATTAATGAAGCCGCCTGACATTTCAAAATCGCAAAAAGGACCCCCTCCAGAGCCTATTATGTGCTGCGCACGCCCATCACTGGGTAAATTGCGATTTTCCCCCGCATTTCTTTCTTATTACCTTTTATGCAAAAACAATAAAAAATTACATTTAGTCCTGCAATTCCAGATTCTATTTGCATGCCTTTTTATCATTAGAATAAATATTTTTATTGCTCAATAAATTATCCAAAAATCACTTAATTTCTTATTACTTGTCTCTTCATAGTATAATTTTTTATTGTATTTTATTTCCAATTGATATTATTAAAAAAATCCATAACTTCACATTTTTCACTGTTTGAAATTTGAAAATTCATAAAAATTCAAATATTACGTTAAAAATTCCAAAAAAATAGAATAGTTTCCTTTTTGTGTATTTTATTTCCTGTATAAATATAACACATTAATTATTTTTAAAACCTTAAAAATATGCATAATACTAAAAATCTTAAAAAAGTCACAACAATTGTAGAAAATTCCAAAAATCGTGATTTAACTTCCTGTTTGTAAATAATTTGTTATAGTTTTTAAGAAAAATAAATCAGTAATTTTTTATTTTATTTCATAGTTTCAAATTGAAAAATATTCTTGTATGCTCTCTTTTTTTTCTTCTGTTTTAATTCATTTTAAAAATCTTAAAAAATCGAAAAATCTCCTAAAAATTACTAAAAACAGTAAAGATATATTAAAATACGAAAATATTTTCTTTAGACATTTTTCTTATCATTTTTATCATATTTGAAAAATCCAAAAAATTGCTTTGCTTTCGTGTATAACTTTATTTTTAAAAATTTCTTATTTTAAAAATAAAAAATTTGCAAAACTAAAAACCAATAAAAATTATAAATCGGAAAATAAAAAATATAAAAAATATAAAAATAAAACATCGTAAAATTTTTAAAAGATATAACTCTCACAAAACCAAGATAGTTGGCATTTGAATTTCCTTTCAATTTTAATTGATTTTTCAATTATTAGTATAACACTCGGATTTGTAGGCTCCCCAAGTTCGATCCTGTTGCTATACAGGTAAAATAAATTGTAAAATTCTCTTGCTACATTTTTTTGTAATTATTTTGGTTTGAGAATAAAACAAAATTTTTGTTGAGGGATTATTTGGGTTGCAACAACACATTTATTCAATAATTCTAAAATCCGAAAAATCTCACCTAACAAAATGGCGTCGTTGCCGGAGAGTGAGTTTGTTGTTGGTGACCATGAGAGTCCTCCTTGCATTCAATAAGATGAAAGATATGGTCACTAGTGCTCCCGTCCTACAGCCACCTGACTAGTCTCTTCCTTTCGAGATCATGACGGACGCCTCAGATTTTGTAGTTGGAGCTGTTTTAGGAGGGAGGAGGGATGCGATACCATTTTCTATTCACTATACTTGCAAGACTCTGGATGAAGCACAACGAAATTATACAGTTATTGAGAAGAAGATATTAACAATTGTGTTTGGGCTAGATAAGTTCAGATCTTACCTCCTCGGTTCCCACATTATTGTATACACATATCACACTATCATACGATACTTACAGGTAAAGAAGGATGCCAAACCACGCCTTATCAGATGGATCCTTCTTCTCCAGGAATTTCATTTAAAGATTCGAGATAAACCTGGAGTGAAAAATGTTGTGGCAGATCACCTTTTCCATATCACGGATGCATAGACCTCTGAGCAAAACATGATAACCTTTTCACATGAGGCCATTTTGTTTGTGTACTTACTCCCATGCGTGGAAGGAAATATCGCGATATATCGACGATATATCGCCAATATATCGACTTCGAGACGAGACTGATATGGGTTCTGATATGGCGAAACATCCTCCTTTTCAGGCATTTCCTTCACAAAAGCGTGTCGATATGGACGATATTTCGGCGATATATAACTGAAATATCGTCGAAATATTGTATCGATACGATATCGAAATCGATATGGCCTTCCATGCTCCCATGGTATGTTGATATTATGAACTATCTTTTCTCCAAGAAAGATCCACAAGATTGATCGAAGTACAAGGTAGAAAAATTTCTGTCAGAGATTCATTATTACCAATGGAGGATCCGTACTTATTTCGCGAGGGTTCGGATTGTATCTGGAGAAGGTGCATTCCTCAAGAGGAACACACCAATGTACTTGAGCACTGTCACAAACTAGAATCTAGTGGGCATCATTCGGGGAGACACACATCAACAAAGGTTTTACAGAGTAGCCTATGGTGGCCCACAGAGTGTATTCGAGGATGTACCGACTGTCAGAAAATGGGAGGAATCGTTGGTTCCAAAGATACCATGCCCCTAAGACACATACAGATTTCTGATGTTTTTTATGCTTGGGGCATATACTTCATGGGCTCATTTACTGTCAGTTAGGGATTTCAGTATATCCTTACCGTGGATTATGTTAGTCAATGGGTGTAGGCTATCCCCACCCGAGCCGCAGATAGTCGTACAATGTGTTCATTTCTCAAGACTGGTTGCTCGTGGATTTACTTGAACATATGGCGTGGATATTTAGACACATTCTCCTGAGTGGCTCGTCATTCTACTCTACGGGTTCTTATTTCTGTTGCAATGGTACGTGACTGGCCTCTTTTCCTGCTTGATGTTAAAGATTCCTTTCTGTATGGGGACCTATAGGAAGAAGTCTGCATGCAGAAGCCTCCTAGGTTTGCTGCTGAGGAGGAGTATCCGCATGTTTGCAGACTTCATAAGGTAATATATGGTCTTAAACAGAGTCTTAGGGGGATTTAGAAGCTCTCGGATTTAATTGAGAAGCAGGGATTTCAGAGGTTGAATGCCGATCAATCATTGTTTGTACAGAGAACGACTAGAGGCACGGTGGTTATTATGGTTTATGTTGATGACATATTAGTCACAGGTGATGATGTGCAAGAGATACAAAGGGCTAAAGAATTTCTGGGCTGACAATTTGTTACTAAGGATCTTGGCACCTTAGTATATTTCTTGGGATTAGAATTTGCTAGAAATCAGGAGGGTCTTATGATGACCCAACAGAAGTATGTGACAGATATGCTAGTTGAGATAGGAAGGATTGGATGTCGGCCAGCTACCACTCCCATGGACCCTAGTATAAAGTTATATGATGATGACACAGAGGAGGTGGACATGAGATGATACGAAGAAATAATAGGGAAGCTTCTTTATATTACTATAACCACACCGGATATCTCATTTTCAGTCAAGTGGGTGAGCCAATTCATGGAACAACCCCGACAGATACACATGGATGCTATATATATGATTTTGAGATACCTTAAGTCTTCTCTAGATACATGATTATTATTAAAAAAGTGAGCAACACTTACCATTTCTGCATGCGCTGGTGTTGATTATGCAGGATGTCTAAAGGATAAAAAGTCCACTTCGAGCTTTGCAGTTTTTGTTGGTAGCTCTCTTGTCTCTTGGAAGAGTAAGAAGCAAACCATGGTTGCCAGGTCCAGTGCTGAGTCTGAATATAGGGCTATGGCACAAGCTAGTACTGAAATAATGTGGGTTCGAGCTGTACTAGCATATTTACATATAGATGTACTTATTCCTATACAGCTACAATGCGATAACCAAGCAGCCCTATTCATTGCAAACAATCCTGCATTTCATGAGAGAGCCAAGCATATTGTAGTGGACTGCCACTACACGAGGGATATGATTCAGAAAGGGTTTATCTCTACTTCTCATTTTAGTATTTTTATAGTCAAAAATAATGAAAATAGTGGATAAAATAAAAGGCTGAAACTAAATTGAGGGTGAAAAATATCATACAGGTTCCAAAATTCCTCAAATTAGTTTAAAAAAAAGATAATAAAGCAAAGAAAATTCAGAGAAAAAATTTGGATTTTGGGGATTTTTCAAGAATTTTTAAGATTTTTATGAATATTTTTAGAGTTCTATAATTTTTATGGGTTTTCTTTAGTATTTTTTTAATGAATTTTGGACTAAAGCTAAAAGACACTAAAATACAAAACATATTTTTTTGGATTTTTTCAAAAACTTTTTATATTGGACTGCCACTACACGAGGGATATGATTCAGAAAGGGTTTATCTCTACTTCTCATTTTAGCTCAGGGGATCAGACTGCAGTTATTTTCACTAAGGCTTTGCTCAGAGGGCCGTTACAGAAATGCTCACCCAAGCTGAGCATGATTGACATCTATGCTTGACGAACCCCAAAATGCCCTAGTTAATAGTGTTGAATTGTTGTACTATTCGAACAATCAAGGTTAATGAAAAACGATCACTAATTAATTTATCGATTAATGCGAGCGGTCAATTTATATTTTACCTGGACAAGCCCAAGGTAGAACTCATGGAGGCAGCTGTCTCCTTAGGTTGGTTAATAGGCGATCTAGAGAGTAGGTTTTCAAAGAGGTATTTTTTTATAATTTTTATGCAATTGAGAATGTCATGCAAATTCGGGCTAGTTTAGGGACTAAAAAGAAAATTTCAATTAAACTATGTCAAAAAATCCTCAAACTTAGCCAGAAGTCGAAATATGATGAAATTAATGCTCTGTAATTTTTTTTGGAATTTTATGATGTAATATGAATTAATTACGAATTAAATATACATGCGGGATGATTTTCGCAAATTAATTTTAATAAATAGAAAACCTATTATTTTCAAGAATTAAAATTATTCTACATGTGTAGTGATGATCTATCTTGGAAAAAATATAAATCCTAAAAATGTTGAGTTTACAATCTATTAAAAATTAATTATTCTAATCTCCAAATATTTTATTCCGACCTCCATATGTATGCAAATATCATGAAATTTGGACACGATGTAGAACATAATAAAATCTACCTACTGTGATTTTTTGATAAGTTTTGAAGCAACGATTAATTTAATATTAATTTCAAAACACACAGTGGGTAAAATGTGGAATTTTTCATCATAATAATTATATTAAATAAAACACAGCTCAAAAAAATTCTACTAAATACTCAGAAGATAAAGAAATAATTGTTCTACACAATGCAAATCTTAGAATAATTAAATGATGCAAAATGACGTTCAAATTAACATGCAAATGTGGGGGTCTAAATGCAATACAGATTTAAAATAAATGAAAGGAAATAACGCAAAACACGCTTCTTTAATCACCAGAACCCGGAAGGGCTTGACTGCAATTTATCCAATAGGGACGTGTTATGTACGTGTGTCTAGGGGTGCCTTTGCGAATTTTGGAGAACGAGAAGGGATGTATTGCAATTTCTCCTTGCTGTCACTTGCTTTGCACGTGCCCTTTGAATGACAGGGGCTGCTTTATTATATGCTGGAAACTGGAGGGGCGTGATGCAAATGTCCCCACCTCACATGCCTTGTGCATGCCCTGACCAGGAAAGGGCACGAGTGCAATTTGGGAAACTGCGGCGGCATCGACGCAATATTTCCCTGAACCACATGCGAGGCATGTGCTCCTGTAAGCTTGGGGGAAACTTCGGATGTCTTCGCTGAGGCTTGGTGGACCAAGCACCACGTGGCACATGTATACAGCTTCGGGTTGCCCAGAGCTCAGATATGGATGTTGGTTCCATGGCATGCTTGGTGGAGATTGCATACTGTCAGATCAAGGCACACACCTTGATCCTGTGGCGGCTTGACGCGAGGGTCGGCTGACGCATAGCTCGAGGCATGCAGACGTTGACTCACGGGCCAATGCGGAGGTAGCCAAAGTCGGGGCTGCGACCTAGGTGGTTGTCGCTGGCGGACCTGTGCGAAGGAGGTGCGACGAATGCGGATAGCGAACGGTCGAAGCTCGATGGTGAGGGCATACCCCCGATCGACACATGACGCGGGATGGTCGGCACGCTCTGGTGACGCGAGGCGGACTGCAAGGAGAGGAGGCGGGTGATCGGTGGTGTAGCGACCGACGAGCAGCTGGAGGCGAGGTGGCTATGAGTCGATCAGTGACGCGGAAGTTGATGCGACCGAGATGGGGCAATGCTGCTGGGAGCAAAAGGCTGGCGGCGCTAGCTGTCGGCCAAGGCGGTTTTGGTGGTGGTGCAACTGCGTGCATGGAGGGGTGGAGGGAGGATGCCTGGAGATGTTGGTCGTGCCTGGGAGGAGGACACGCGGTGGAGGTCGGCGGTGAACACTGTTGGCTTTTGCTGCGACCTTTTTTTATTTTTTATTTTGATTTTATTTTTTTAATTTTTTGTTTTCTCAAACATGAAATCAAAAGTAAAGGGAATGGTGGTATGGTTTAGGTGATGATATGATGGTGATGATTATGGATGTAGAACAAAAAAAATTGATAGTTAGAAAAGAACAAATGAATGGAAAGAGGAGAGATACTTACCTGTGGTGGTTTTGCTGAGGGTGGGGCTGTGGTGCGTGGCTCCCATCATGGCCTCAAGCGTGTGGTGGGGCATGCGAGACTGGGTAATAACTTGAAAGGAACTGCAACGCGAAGCGGGGTGCGGGGCTTCCCGATCTCGCCAATGGCCGAAGATTCGTTGTCGCTGGACGCCGAAGGTAGAGTTGTCACCTCGGAGCTTCGACGGGGCTGGAGTTCTCTCCTCTCTTATTTAGGAAATGGTGGATGGGACACGACGATGGCGGCGAGCGGACCTTTATGGAGGCAATAGGGAGAAAGGACGCATGCGCAAGGTGCATGGAGTGGAGATCGAGGGAGAGAGAAGTGGGGCGGAGGCGATTGCGCTAGTGGCCACACAACGCAGGCATGCGGTTGGGTCATGGACGAGGAGAGAAGAAGGGGAAGTGGTTGCAGACGCATTGGGGTCGCAGGTGGTGCGCGCACCGCCGTGCGAGGTGGGTGGTGCTTGCGGGCGCAGGGGAGATGGGCGAACATGGGTAGACTCGAGGGATGAAAGAGAGAGAGCGAGGGCGGAGCGACGACGGGCTCGGTAGGCGGGTGAGCGTCACCGCGAGGCGCCGGGCGCAATCGCGAGGAAGGGAAAGGGGGCGTCACGTAGTGCACCCAGGGGCAGCCATGTGGCGGGAAAGAAAAAAATAATAAAAATAAAAAAACTAAATGAAATAAAAAATATATATAAATAAATAAATATAATTAAAATTTAATAAATATAATTAAAAAATAAATAATAAAATAAAATACTAAATAATTAAATAAAGTAAAATGAATAAATAAATAATAACGATATAAAATTATAATAAGTAAATAAAATAAAAAAGAAAATAAAAGAAAATAAAAAAGGTAGTTACACGTGGCGGCTCCAGGAGAGGCCACGTGTCGCTTCCAAAAAAATCAAAAAATAAATGTGAAGAAAAATAAAAAAGAAACAACAAAAGAGATCAAATCAAAAAGTAGTCAACGTGAGAGTTGCTTGTCTCGACGAGATCTACAACTTTTGTGATGGACCCAAAATCAAAATATATCATCTATACAAAAAGTATTTTTAGAAGCATCTTATAGATATAAAATACTGTATATTTGTGTTTTACAATTTTTTGCCATTTTTAAATAAGATAAAAATAAAATAAAATCTAATAAAATATAAAATATATATTTACAACTTAATCTATTTTTTAGATTTTAATAATTAAGGAAATAAAAAGATAAAATAAAATAAAGGGACATATGTACAATATTCAATGAGGGGCCCAAAATCCAAGTTTCACATACGAACTCCGATTCTTTTGAATTTGGTCTTGTTTTGAAGGTAATTGAACGTGCATTAATTCAAAAGTGAGTAGAGGTCTATAGGAGACTGTATGAGAGAGATATTCATGTTTAAAGACTTTTAGTCTCAAACGGGGTTTGGTTCTTATTGGTTAATTTTACAAGCTAATACTTTTTTTGATATTGTTTTATTTAATATTGTTAGTAATATATTCAATTCTGATTTAGTGGAAAATAGATAAAAATAGGGGGAAATGTGGTAATATACTTGTCATATTTACAAAGGAATTTGGCTTCTTATTTAATGCAAATATGCATGCTAAAGTGCAGATATTAATTCCAAAAGCATGAATGAGAATAATGCAAAATAAATGGAGAAATGCAACTAATTACTCGGGAAGGGAGCTCTATTTTCAACTTTTAGAGTGATAAATCACAGTTCATCAATGTTCCATATTGAGGGGGAGTGTAGAGTTATATTTAAGTATGTGTACATTTTCTTATTTTTCTGTTCTTCTGTCTATTATATGTAGGGTTTTTATCACTTGTGTGCCCCTCTGAGATATCGCAATTTCATTTATGCCCCTATCTTTTTGGTAATATCAGTTGTGCCCCTTACTTCTTGCTAATCTATCACTTGTGCCCCTCGGGTTAGTGACCGTCCATAACCAACACAAGGGGACGTTAACTTCAAGGACACAAATGAAATTAAATTTAAAAAAAAGGATTGAAAAGTCTTCTTCCTCCCTTCTCCTTCTCCTCCGTCTTCTTCCTCCCTTCTCCTCCTCCTCTCTCATCTTCTTCCTCTCCCACCTACTGCCTCCCCGACCTCCCCCTACCCCTGTCGCCCCTCCGCCCCAACCTCCCTGCCGCCCCGACCTCCCCCCACCCCCGCCGCCCCCCGCGCCCAGGCCACACCTCCTCCCCCAGCCCGCACCTCCCCCTGTGGCGCCTCCGCCCCAGCCTACCCCTCCCCCGGCCCGCGCCGTCCCTCGCCTCCCCCTCCCCGTGCCTCCTCCTCCCCTGTGCCTCCTCCTGCCCCCCCCCGGCCCAGGCCGCACCTCCTCCTCCAGCCCACACCTCCCCCTGCGGCCCCTCCGCCCCAGCCTACCCCTCCCCCGTCCCCCGCGTCCAGGCCGATCCTCCCCCAGCTCGCAACTCCCCCTGCGGGCCCTCCACCCCAGCCTACCCCTCCCCTGGCCCACGTCGTCCCCTCGCCTCCCCCTCCCCGCGCCTCCTCCTGCCCCCGCCGCCCCCCGCGCCCAGGACGCACCTCCTCCCCCAGCCCGCACCTCCCCCTGCGGCCCCTCCGCCCCAGCATACCCCTCCCCCGTCCCCGCGCCGTCCCCTGCGCCCAGGCCACACCTCCTCCCCCAGCCCGCACCTCCCCCTGCGGCCCCTCCGACCCAGCCTACCCCTCCCCTGTCTCCGTGCCGTCCCCCGTGCCCAGGCCCCACCTCCTCCCCCAGCTCGCACCTCCCCCTACGACCCCTCCGCCCCAGCCTACCCCTCCCCCGTCCCCGCGCTGTGTCCTGCGCCCAGGCCCCACCTCCTCCCTCAGCCCGCATCTCCCCCTGCGGGACGGGAGAGCGACTTCGACCACTCGAGGAGGAGAAGCTCTCGCCGGAGTTCGACCTCGAGCTACGGTGCAACATCGAGCTCTGCCCCGAGACGGGAGAGCGACTCCGACCACTCGGACGAGGAGAAGCTCTCGCGGAGTTCGACCTCGAGCTCCGCTCTGGAATTATGACCATAATACCCTTCTTAATCACACCATGGTTTGAATAAACCATGGTTATTTTAATTTTTGACGGTCAATCTGATGGAAGGGCACAAGTGATAACGGAGAAAGAAGTGAGGGGCACAACTGATATTACCAAAAAGATAGTGGCATAACTGAAATTGCGATATCTCGGAGGGGTACAAATGATAAAAACCCTTATATGTAATTTACCCATAGGTCTCTCAGATCCTAGGTTTCAAGGAATAAACAAGTTTCTCATTTTTCCCAACAAGTTCAAGAGAACAAATTGCAGATATCTTAACTAAGGCTTTGCTTAGATGACCCTTTTAGAAGTGTACGTCCAAGTTGAGCATGATTGACATCTATATTCCATCTTTAGGGGGAGTGTAGATATATAATTATATCTATATATTGTTTTCTCGATTTAGTTTTGTTTCGTCTATCTTATGTAATTTACCCATGGGCTTCTTCTTTAGTGTTCTCTAGAATAAACAGTGATCATTATTTTTTCCTTACTAATGAAATAAAGAACATCTTTTCTGCAAATGTCAAGTATATTCGTTCCGACAATGCATTAGAATTCTATAGATTACAACTCTCATAATTCTTCAGGACCTTCGATATCATACATCAGACTTCATGTGCCTATACATCTCAACAAAACGAGGTGGTCGAACGCAAACATCATCACCTTTTGGATGTCACATGAACCCTATTAATTCAGAGTTGTGCTCCTCATTCCTATTGAAAGATGTGGTCCTATCTACTTGCTACGTGGTGAATCTTTTGCCCCCGTCTGTGTCCGGAGAAAGATTCCATTCTTGATTGCCTTTCCCGAGAAGGATCTCTTCTCCCTCACTCCTCGTGTGTTTGGATATGTTTCCTTTGTTCATCATACGTCTCCTGGCCATGCCAAGCTCTCTCTCCTAGAGCTGTCAAGTATGTCTTTGTGAGGTATTCCATAACTCAAAAGGGATATCGTTGTTTTGATCATGTTTGATGAAAATATTATGTTAGTACATATGCCACTTTCTTTTAGTCCATTATGTTTTTCTCTTCTCCATGTGATAGGTTGATTCCTTCAAATTCGGGAGAAGAGGTATATATGCCTCTACCTCCTGTTTCTTCTACCATGTCTACGACTACTACACCTCTCACTCCATCTCCTGTTTCATCGGTCCCTTCATCTCTACCACTTTCACCATTCTCACCACTACCTCCTCCACCACTACCTCCATCAGTAACCTCCATCTTTTTGCCTTAGGTTTACATGCACCGACCTCATGGTCATGAGCCTCTTCCATCATCCAGCATGCCCCATATATGTTTTGAGCACTTGGTTTCTATTGATGGCACTAGTTATTTGCATTTACGTCATGATGAGTTGGTGATGGTAGATGTTTCTGTCTCGGTTGCTGAGGAAGCTGAGGACCTTGACGTGCCCATTGCTTTACGGAAGTAGAGGCGTACCTGTACTACGTGCTCTCTTATTCCCATGTTCTCTCGTGTCTCTCTTAGAGCAGTTTCAGAGGTTTGTTGTAGGACTATCTGCCGTGGACATTTTACAAACATACCAGGAGGCATTACAGATTTGTCAATGGCTCCTTGCTATGGAGCAATAGGTGGCTGTGTTTACAGTCTCGTGGCACACAAAGTGTTGTTCCTGCTCCACCCGGTGTACCTATTGTGGGGAGCAAGTGGATCTTTACACTGAAACACCCTGTAGATGATAGTGTGGATAGATACAAGGTCAGACTAGTTGCTCATGGGTTCACCCAGACATATGGTGTGGACTATCATGATACGTTTTCTCATGTAGCTCGACATTCTGCATTGAGGATTCTTCTTTCTGTTGATGCGGTTCGTGATTGACCTCCCTTTCAGCTATATGTCAAGAATGCCTTCTTGTATGGTGACTTGTATGGGGAAGTCTACATGCAGCAACCACCATGTTTTACTTCTGAGGGGGGGGGGTCTCATATGGTTTGTAGACTTCACAAGGCTATTTATGGCCTTAAGCAGAGTATGAGGGCTTGGTTCCAGAAGCTCTCTGAGTTAACTGAGCAATATAGATTGTCAGATCGACTACAGATCGCTCCCTTTTTGTTCATAGATCCCAGAGAGGTATTGTTGCTATTTTGATTTATGTGGATGACATCATTGTTACAGGGGATGATAAGCGGGGTATTCAAGCAGCTAAGGATTTCCTTGGACAGCTGTTTGTGACCAAGGACCTTGGCAATCTTTGTTATTTCTCGACCGCAAATATGCAAGGAACCGACGTAGCATGGTGATGATGCAAAGGAAGTATGTTGCTGATCTCTTAGCTGAGGCATGCATGACAGGATGTAGGCTTGCTACTACTCCTATGGATCCGAATATGGAACTCTATGATGATGACACTGAGGAACTTGATAAGAGACGACATAGAGAGCTTGTAGGGAAGCTTTTATATGCAATCCTAGACTTGATTGTGTTGCAATCCTAGACTTGAACTCTTTAGTATTTTATTTTTGCTTTGGATTTTTGGCTCCAAACTGTATCGAGCGAGGTAAAATTTGCTTTTTTGCCACGACTCCTTCCTTGGCGCGTATTTTTCTATCTAGACCTTCAATTTTGCATTCTCAGTGTTGTTTTTCTCATCTCTTATTCTTTACTTGGTTCGTGGGTTATCCAGGGGTGGATAACCCGATTTTGTGTTTGTGTGTTTGGTTGGTGGGTTAAGGGTTGGGAGGGTTTGTGTGATGTGATTGTATTGGAATTTGAAAAAGTTGGTAGTTATTATTATATGATTGTATTGAAATTTGAAAAAGTGGGTGGTTGTTGTGATGTGATTGTATTGAAGTTTGGATTAGTGAGTAGAAGTTGAGTATTTTATGATTTTTAGATGATATGATGCTATAATATATAATTTATTTGATGGGAAGGGAGTGGGCCCCACTAGTGGGTTAAAAGTGGGGGTTTTGGGGGGTTACCCACCCAAAGTGGGGGTAACCCCCCAACCAAACGCACCCACGAGTGCACTGCTGCCTTGAATGTTTGATCATGAACTTTTCCATTGTGCGTGAAAATTGTAATTAGACTCGTGGAAATCTTGCAAAATTATTGACAAGTGTACTAAGCATTGGCAATACATGCATATTTAATGACAAAAATCAAACTTGTTTGCTATGTGTGGATTATGTGTGCATTAATATCGATAGAACACAATTTGTCACTAAAATGCATAAATGATAGTGGCTCATCATAATCTGATAGACTGTCAAATTGTCATGAATATTAAGAACCACCTTACATGGTGTTGTGTTTCCAACTAACCTGTGGCCACCAATACTCATTTAATTAATAATTGTTTTTCCTTCTCAATAAACCCTTTTGTTTATATTGTTAACTTACACCATAAATTATCTTTTCGAAAAAAAAGCTCAAAGTTTTCTTAATTGCACTCTTTTTGAGCCGTTTCTCATCCCTGCTGGGGTTACTGTTTAATTTGGAAGAGAATCCAGCCTCTTCTATAGGCATTTCTGATGACCAATGTTCTTTGTTGATGGCTAAAAAATTGTCTCCATCTCCCTCATCTTCCCATACTTCTAAAGGTTGAAAGGAGAAAAACTGTCCATGGAGCATATACATAAGACAAATCTAGAGTCGATCCACATTTATGGCTTTTTTACTAATATTTTCGCTTTATTTCTCTCTCTCACACTAGCATCCCTCATGCAGCGTGGACTCGACATGTAGGGCCGTCTAATTATTTAAATTGTGGCCGTTAATTTTATTTACGTTTTTTAAGTTGTCGCAATTTTAAATAAAGAGATCGTGTGTGATCTCAATTAGTCTTAATTTGAATTTTAAATTTGGTAGTTAGTCGGTTAATTAGTTAGAGTCAGTTTAGGATAATTGGTTGTCGGTTTAAATTATTATCTACTCTTGTAATATCATCCCTCCTATATAAAGGGATGAGGGTCCAATGTTTTAGTCAGTTCAAGATGTGATAAAATAGAGATTTATCTCTCTCTCCTCTCCCCTCTCTCTCCTTCTCCCCGCGTGATCTACACGTGTTCTTCTTCTCCCAAACCCCTCGTATTCCCGGCGAGTCTCTTCTCTCTTCCCCTCGCGGTTTACGCGTTTCTTCTCCCTCAACCCCGCGCTACATCTCAACCCTTCCAATTTCTTCTTCTCAACCCTTCTATTTCTTCTACCAAAATCCACCAAAAAATTTGTTATTTTCGACGTCACGCGATTTCAATTTTGCATCAATTGGTATCAGAGCATGGCAACCGAATCGTCCCTACGATTCGACGATCCCGTCGCGCATTGGAAGATGCAATATGATTTGAGTTGCATATCTCATGATTCGCGTTCACGCGCACGTCGACACAAGTTCATGAAGCGCCTTATGTCAAGCCTCAAGGTTCAAGCAATTCGTCGGGAGACGAATTTTTTAAAAGCGAAGGAGAGTTGATGCAGCGTGACCCCAAATTATAGGGCCACATTTATCTAATTAATTAGTAGTCAATTTTAATTACGATTTTAGGGTCGTAATGGTCTAATTAAATAATTGAGATCGCCTGTGATCTCAACGTTTATTTCGTAGATTTTAATTGTAATTGTTGGTCAATTAATTAATTAGAGTCTAATTAGAGTAATTAGAGGTCAATTTGAATTTGTTAGAGTCCAATTAGGCAAGTCGGTTGTCAATTAAATTAGTTTACTATTTTTGTAAACCCCTCTCTCCTATATAAAGAGAGGGTAGTCCATTGTTTTGAGGCGGTCAATTATGAATCAAAATTGAGAATTATTCTCTCTATCTCTCTCTCGTTCCTCCTTCTCCCGCGTGATCTACACGTGTTCTTCCTTCTCCCAAACCCCTCGTATTCCCGACGAGTCTCTTCTCTCTTCCCCCTCGCGGTCTACGCGTTTCTTCTTCTCTAACCCGCGCATCTGGCGTGTCTTCTCTTCTCAACCCTTCCAGTTTCTTCTTCTCAACCCTCTATTTTCTTCTACCATCGAAAATCCACCGTCAAATCTATTTCCCGCGCGCGCCGAATTCCATTTTGCATCAATTGGTATCAGAGCATGGCAACCGAATCGTCCCTACGATTCGACGATCCCGTCGCGCATTGGAAGATGTAAATATGATTTGAGTTGCATATCTCATGATTCGCGTTCACCGCGACGTCGACACAAGTTCATGAAGCGCCTTATGTCAAGCCTCAAGGTTCAAGCATTCGTCGGGAGACGAATTTTTTAAAAGCGGAGAGTTGATGCAGCGTGACTCGACATGTAGGGCCGTCTAATTATTTAAATTGTGGCCGTTAATTTTATTTACGTTTTTTAAGTTGTCGCAATTTTAAATAAAGAGATCGCGTGTGATCTCAATTAGTCTTAATTTGAATTTCAAATTTGGTAGTTAGTCGGTTAATTAGTTAGAGTCAGTTTACGATAATTGGTTGTCGGTTTAAATTATTATCTATTCTTGTAATGTCATCCCTCCTATATAAAGGGATGAGGTCCAATGTTTTAGTCAGTTCAAGATGTGATAAAATAGAGATTTATCTCTCTCTCCTCCCCCTCTCCTTCTCCCCGCGTGATCTACACGTGTTCTTCTCCCAAACCCCTCGTATTCCCGACGAGTCTCTTCTCTCTTCCCTCGCGGTCTACGCGTTTCTTCTCCCTCAACCCCGCGCTACAGGCGTGTTCTTCTTCTCAACCCTTCCAATTTCTTCTTCTCAACCCTTCTATTTCTTCTACCAAAAATGCACCAAAAAAATTGTTATTTTCGACGTCACGCGATTTCAATTTTGCATCAATCCCCATGCATCACATTTATTGCATGAATGATTGTGTTCTTTAGCAATGTCTGTCTTCTTGAAGTTATTTTTATCCCATTGTTTTTTTAACATTATACTTCTTGCACCGTGTTTATCACTGACTTGCAATTTCTGCTTCACAGTTACTATGCTGAAAATCCAGAACTCTTCAGGAGCGCAGATGCTGCATATATTCTTTCATATTCTGTTATCATGTTGAATATAGATGCACACGATCATTCAGTTTGGCCTAAAATGTCCAAGTCTGACTTTATACAAATGAACTCCATGAGTGACGGAGAGGAATGTGCCCCAAAAATACTCCTAGAAGAGATTTATGATTCCATCGTTAAGGAGGGGATAAAGCTTAGAAGTGATGTTTCTGATTCAGCAGGACAGAGGCCTGCAACAGAGAATGGGCATCTTATCCATATTCTTAATTTGGCTCTACCTAGGAGGATAACCGACTCTGATACTAGGATAAAGAGAGAGCAGATAGTTAAGCAAATGCAATCACTTCTCAGAAAACAAAGGGCTAAAAGGGGTGCTTTCTATGGGGCTCTGCAAATTGATCTTGTCCGACCTATGCTTGAAGCTGTAGGTTGGCCATTGCTAGCAGCCTTTCTAGCAGCCTTTTCGGTTATAATGGAGGAGGGAGATGACAAGGGGCGGATTCTTCTTTGTATGGAGGGACTCAAAGCTGGTATACATGTTACTTGGATTTTGGGAATGGATACCATGCGCTTTGCATTTTTGACTTCCTTAGTGCGGTAATTGTATTTTGTCCAAGATTTCATTATTAATACATGCACGGTTCTCTAATAATATAGATATATCTTGAATTGATTCATGACTAGTTAATCTTTTCAAATACAGATTTACTTTCTTGCACTCACCCAAGGAGATGCGCGGTAAAAACGTGGAAGCTTTGAGAACTCTAGTTGCTCTAGGGGAGACTGAGATGGACACTCTTCAAAATACTTGGAATGCTGTACTAGAATGCATATCCAGACTGGAATATATTACCTCCACACCAGCAGTTGTTGTTACAATGATGCATGGTTCAAATCAAATATCTAGAGATTCAGTTCTGCAGTCTCTGAAGGAGCTAGCTGGAAGACCCATCGAGCAAGTTTTTGTGAACACTGTCAAATTGCCTAGTGATTCAATAGTGGAATTTTCGCCGCTCTTTGTTGTGTTTCTGCTGAGGAACTGAAACAAAATCCAGCTAGAATGTTCAGCTTGCAGAAACTAGTCGAGATCAGTTACTATAATATGCCCAGAATACGTTTGGTATGGTCCCCAACACTGCATCATTTTTCTCATCCCCATTGGCTCTAGCTTATCTTTATCCCTTTTACCTTGAGATCTGTCAACAATTATAGCAACACCACTATAGAGTAGCAGGAACGCAAGGCATGCTGCTTCTAACTGTCCTGTTTGTAAATGAGTTATGAATGTTAATTTTTACGAAGTTTTTGTTTGTCTCAACTTCTTCATATGTTAGTTCCTAGATCATTAAGTGGCATGGATTTATTTAGCTTACATGCTGCTAACTTTTGCAAATTTTATTAATCTGTTTAATAATTTTTGTTATATGTGCTTGCCATTCTATATTTTAGGTATGGGAAAGAATATGGGCAGTACTTGGGTACCATTTTGTTGCTGCTGGAAGCCATCATGACGAAAAGATTGCTTTGTATGCAATCGATTCCCTGAGGCAACTTGGTATGAAGTACCTAGAACGTGCTGAGCTCTCAAAATTTTACCTTCCAGAGCGAAATTTTGAAACCGTTTGTTCTTCTTATGCGTAATAGTCAAAATCAAATAATACGGGGACGGTACTTGACTGCTTGTACAGGTGCACATCTTTCATATGGTTTCTTGAATAACTTCATCCGTTCCTCCAACTTTAGAGAAACTGATTTAACCTGGTGGCTTTCCAGATGATAAAGTCAAAGGTTGGAAGTATAAAATCAGGCTGGAAAAGTGTGTTTATGATTTTTACAGAGGCTGCAGCTGATGATCTAGAGTTCAAAAATGAAAATGCATTTGAAAACGTAGAACAAGGTAGAGATTCTGGCTGGTCTTACATGAAAGGACTCTATCTGCAGCTTAGATGGTTATTTTCACCCTTTTTACGGATTGCATTCTTATTATAACTGTTACTTGTGTTGCAGTTATTCTGGAACATTTTGATCAGGTTGTTGGTTGCTGCTTCATGGATTGTATTAATTGTCTAATTCGTTTTGCCAAAAATAAAAGTTCTACTGGGATAAGCTTGAAGGCTATTGCCTTGTTGAGACTATGTGAAGATCGTCTTGCTGAGGTCGATTTAGTTCAATATCCTTTTATTTTTTGACTTTAGAAAGTTACCAACTTTTTTGCTTTGAGTAGGCTTTATTTATGCTACTTTGTATATTTTATCATCTGTTATTTTGAAGTCATATTGGTGGCTAGCCATAATATATTCAGTAACATAATGAAACTAGTGTAAGAATCTTATATTTTTATTGAAATATAATACAATATTGGCAACATCAGAACACGAAAGAGAAAATATGATTTACATGGTTTGTGATGTGATGCAGTCCAAACAATTACAGTATAACATTATTGGTTCAGTCAGTTCTTTTCCCCCAAAGATGGTCTGACATGAGTGTTAGAAATATGAAATGTGGAAGCTTAATCAGAGAAAAAGAATAAACAATAAGGAACACCAAGATTTTTACGTGGAGCCCTACTCCCTAAGGAGGGATGAAACCTCGAAAGAACTCCTCAAAGGGCTGATGTGTTCATTGCACTTTCTCATCTAATACAGGAGATCTGGGGCTTCTTATATAGCCTCCACATACCCTCCAAGTCCCGCCACTGGTAGATGTGGGAATAAACACTGGATGCAGTAATTGGATCTCGACCCATCTATACAAGTGACAAATATATTCCAACACTCCCCCTCAAGCTGGAGCGTGCAATGCTCAGCTTGGACAAACAGAAAGAAATCTCAAACTCACAATACAAGACAACTGCAAACAATATCAACTCAACACAAGCACAACTGACGGTTGTTGTCGAGGATGTTGCTTCTCATGTCGTACAAGTGAGGAGGAAAAAACGTGCTGGAGTGAGTCGAACTGGGGTCTCCTCATCGGAGAACATGTGCTCTATACTACGTCTATCAGAGTCACCAAAACTGAATGAGTCTCCTCGTCGGAGTACTCTGGCCCGCCACATATAGACTAGATCATGTGGACAACTGCAACATCTCTGAAGGGGTTGAACTTAAAAAGCCGTGGAGACATCCTCGTGGAGTTCACGGTCGCTGGAGAATGGAGTCTGAAAAGTCCCCTCGTTGGAAAACTGGGTTTCTCCCGTACCAGCTCAGAGAAGGGGATCTCTACACTGGAGTCCCTATGAAACCACATGAAAACCCTAGCCCACATGGCATAGGAATGTGATCTCTACTCTGGAGTCCCTATGGATCACATGAAAACTCTGAGACCAAAAAACAAAGATGGGGACCAAACAAATGATGGCAAACATGTGCGCATCAAACTGAAGATTCGGAAACTCATCTGAACATCGTGTTTAAAACTGAACATCTGTAGAGTCTGGAAAATCTGGCATGGAGAATCTGAATCTGAAACATACATGTAACTCTACACAATACTCGGAACACAATAACATCGACAAAGTTGGGAGAAGACAAGAAAATATGGGGAAATAAATGACAATTTTTTTTCTGTTTTTGAATCAAATTTTTAAAATAATTTTTCTCGGCTATTTCGCTCACTTTTTTTAATAGCCGTCTCAACCTTCTTTTTTCACATACAATTTTTTTGTATGCACCCCTTTTTTTAAAAGAAATCATTTTTTTTGAAACACGACCCAAACAAGGACTAGACTCCTCTCTCTCCTTTTTCTTTTCTCTTACTTTTCTTTAAAAATTTCGGCCCACGGTCCATAAACACGGCCCCTCTTCCCTTTTTTTAAGTTGCAGCCCGAACTGGGCTTGATATACTCATGACTTCAAGTTTTTATTTTATTTTTTTAACAGCTGAACATGCCCACCCCTTCATTTAAATGAAGGAGTATCGGGCCCAATCCTCTCACACTCCCGAAGGTAGGGTTCCCAAGTTTGGAACCCTCTCTGCCGCCGCCATGGGGGTTTCCTCCTTAGATCGCAGCCACTGGAGGGGGATTTTTGCCTCACATCGCGACTGTTGGAGGAGAGGAGAAGTGCGCCGCTCGGGACGATGTCGCATGGGCAATGCCTGGAGCCTCCTACTGGAGATAGTGCCGCATGGAGCTTCATCGAGAGCCTGCCGAAGGCATTGCCGGATCGTCGCCGCCATCATCGATTGGAGGGTGGCAGAACCTATGTGTGGAGAGGATCGCCTGTGTACTTGGATGACTGGAGGAGTGGCGGTTATATCGCCTTTGGAGCATCATGATGGGGGCTTAATCGTCATGGCCTCTGCCAGAGGGGCGTCCGTCTCTGCCATCGAGATGGGTTCCATCACCTTTTGCGGGGAATGGCCGCCGCATGATGTGGCTGAGATTAGTGTTCACGAAATCGGTTGAAGCGGCCGCATATGCGGCCGCATATGCGCGTGCGGACCCCTAACCGCGCCGCATTCGTGAAGCCCCCCTGTATGCGGCTAGTGTGCATATGCAGCCCGCATATGCGGGCTGTGTGGCCGCATATGCGAATCGTGCGCCTGCTTCGTGCTGTGACGTGTATCCGGACCCGTTACCCGATTACCCAGTCTCATACCCGATTTCACATGTTACCCAGATACCCTAACCCCCATTCCCCCGATACCCGATACGACGATACCCTAACGTCTCGTCGCCTCCGATCCTCTTGCGCCTGTGCGAGCCCACGACGCCTCCACGATCCCTCTGCGCCTCCATCGCCACCTCCTCCAAGCTCCTCCGCCTCGTCGCCTCCACGATCCTCCTGCGCATGTGCGAGCCCACGACGCCTCCATGATCCCCCTGCGCCTCCATCGCCACCTCCTCCAAGCTCCTCCGCCTCGTCGCCTCCCAACGCTGCTTCCTCCTCCCATCTCCACCGCGGCACCGCCTCCTCCTAGCGCGGCACCAGGTCGATTCGCGCACTCCTTACTTTTTAATTCATCTGTAATATGCTACTGTATGATAATTTCCCATCTATAACTCTCATTATTTCTGATGAGTTCTTAAGCTCGTCCCTTTTGCTGGATCCTTAATTGAACTTTCATTGTTTCCCATCTACTTTATAAATATCTCTAATTCTGCTTATTTCTGTGTTATTTGTTCAAGCCTAAAGTCATAAAAATCTTCTACCTCTTACAAATATGATTAGTAGTGAACCCTTTGCTATTGTTTTTTCCCTATATGTGGGCATATCCAATTCCATCCAATTAAGGTCAAAAATATTGTGTTCCTTCATTGATGATTATAGCAAACATGTTTGTGTGTTTTCAGTAATTTCCAAAGCCCATGTACCTACAATCTACGACATATATCTGGACTCAATTGTTTGCAGTCATAAAAGTAGCTCATATATACTGATGGAGGTAGTGAGTACTTCAAACTAGATTCACAATGTAACAAAAATGACAGTCCCGTAATTTCTTCCCCAGTACAATTAGGGGCACATGAGCAAAATAGAATTGCTGAACATAAAAATCGACAAGCAGATGTGGCTCTTGCTTTATTATACCATAGTGATATATCCCTTATTATTGGACACTATATACATTACTTTATATACATTACTTTATTACAATGATACAAACTCTATATACATTACTTTATTGTGTTTTAGATTTACATTATCATACATTTATGACCCAAGCAAAGGTATAGCTCGAGAAAAGACGCTCGTTTACCCTCTTAAGCGACTAACTATTTCTCTTGTCGATGCAATCCCCCATTCTTTGTTTTTATAGCTCAGATTGCCTTATTACTTTTGGGAGTTCATATTTGACACCATGTACTAGCATCTACATTTGAGTCTAAGATATACTAGCATCTCCAAATACACGTCTTTAGCAATTATCATTGCTTCTAGAGTTTTTTGATTCTATACTAATTCAATTTATTAAAACATTTAATATTTTGTTGATGATGTTTTCTAATTATGATTGAATGTTAGGCAACTATGGTCTCCAGACTACCATCTGACAGTGGTCCTTCTCCTACGCCTGGAACCGGAAGTGAGCCTCCTACTCATAGGAGCGATACAATGGAGTTTTTTGTTCCTCCTGGTTCCACTGATCTGGGATGGAAGTATGCTTTTCTAGCTAATCCAAGTACCCCTGGCATGGTTACTTGCCAATTATGTGGAAAGGTTGTCACCGGAGGGATTAATCGCATGAAGCAACATTTGGCTCATATTAAAGGCAATACATCATCTTGTCCCAAGGTGACTCCTGATGTGAAGAATGAAATTAAGGATAACATGGAGGGAATTAAAGTAAAGAAGAATGAGAAGACTGCGAGGATGAAAGCCATTCAAGGGGATGTCTCTATCAAGATTAATCAACCCTTGACTGAAGAGAGGGATGGGAAAAGGCCTTGAACTTCTACAGATGATATGCCAGCGGAGAGTCTTCGCCAATCAACAATTAAAGATGCATTTGCTAAGGAGGAACGCGTACGTGTGAATTCATTCGTGGCAAAGTATTCTATGATAATGACATCGCTTTCAATGTTGTCAAAAGTGACTCCTTTCTTCGAATGTGCGAAGCAATTGGGTAGTATGGAAGATCCTACAAGCCTCCAACATACTATGAGCTCACAGAAACACTTTTGAAGGAACAGGTTAAGGAAGCACACGAATTCTTGCAAGGGCATCGTAATTCATGGAAGAGTTCTGGATGTTCCATTATGACAGATGCTTGGACTCATAGGAGGGGAAGGAGCATCATGAACATCTGCGTCAACTGTGAGCGTGGGAGTAGTTTTCTGAAGTCAATTGACTCGTCTGCAGATTCTCATACTGGCGACTACATTGTGTTAACGCATATATTAGTTGTTTATGTGTCTCTCTGTTATTTTTATTTTCAGCTGTATGCTTTATGTAATTTACCCATAGGCTACTCTCCTATATAAGAGAGCCTACGGCTTATGGAATAAACATCTCTTTCATTTTTCCCAACATGGTATCAGAGCGACGGTCCTAGACCGGAGTTCTCGAAACCCTAACCCTACCCCACCCCACCCGCGAGCCTCTCTCTCATCGTCGGCGCCGCCAGCGCTTCTGCTCCGCCGCTGCGCCTCCGCTGGTGCCCACGCGCCTGCGCGCCTGCCTGTGTGCCCCTGCGCGCCTGCCTGTGCGCGCTCCTTCACGCGCCTGTACGCGCTCCTTCACGCACCTGTGCGCACGCCTTCACGCGCCTATGCGCGTAGGTCTGCATCTGTACGCGCTCCTTCACGCGCCTGTGCGCGCTCCTTCACGCGGGGTTGCGCGCTCGTCTGCGCATGTGCACGCAACTTCACGCGCGGCTGTGCGCCTGATCTTATCTTCACGGTGCACGTTTCTGTGAGGTCAGAGGGCACCAAGGAGCCCTAAGCATGTGCGGAGCCCTAAAGAGCACACCGTCACCTACATGGGTTTAGTTGTTTGAGGTCTACACAAGCAACTAAACCCGTCTATGTCATTATAGACAAATCTTATCTTCAGTCAATCGCTCCAGTCTTCAGTTTCCAGTATGTCAGAAAGCAAGGCGGATATCCCATCCATTGGCGCCTTCCGTGATCCGGCGCCTATCGTCAAAATGGACGGCACAAACTATGAACTGTGGGCGATGCAGTTCATGAGCATGATGAAGTCAACAGGTTAGAAGCATATTCTTACCGAACTAGAGCCTGCTGAGAAGACTGGAGCCAATGCCTCTTGGGAGGCCGATGACGCATACGCCAAAGTTTGGCTATCTGGTACGTTGGCAATTGAGATTGCCAATGACATTCTACATCAACCCACGGCCAAGGATATGTGGGACATTCTGGCGGCAACATATTCGCAAGCGAAGAACGAGACAAAGATTCTGCAACTCCAGCATGACATATTCACTATAAAGCAGAATGGTCGCCCTCTGCATTCACTCTGCACATCCCTGAGAGGGATGTTTGAGAAGCTCTACAGCTTCATGCCTCTGACAGCTACACCAGAACAGCAGAAGACATATCGGAATGCGACTATGGTGGGCGTGTTCCTTGTTGCACTTGATCTAGAGTATGAGGTGGCACGATCCCAGATCTTGGCCGACTCTACTATTCCTCCCATGGAGGAAGCCTTCCATAGACTGAGCCGGATCACCGTGCCTTCCACGGCCACGAATCAGAATACTTCAGCCATGGCCGCCAATAGGGGTCGCGGATTTCATCATCAGACTCGTGGACGTAGACCTCGTGGCAGAGGAGGCCGCACTCGGCCAACATGTACTTACTGTCATCGCGTTGGACACAATGAAGACACATGCTACTCGAAGCATGGATTTCCTGCATCTTGACGAGTCGCTGAGCAGATAGAGCCTCCATATGCTGCTACTTTGGATCAGCAGTTCGATGATCTAGTTGCCCGTCTAAGGGGCATTATTCCCCCATCTGGCCCAGCACCTACTACTGAGAGTCAATCTGATGTTGTTGCTTCTGCTTCTGCGTCTACCAGTGCTTCAGTTAGCATACTTGCACTTACCAGTAGTAGATCAGATATATTACCGTGGATTATGGACTCGGGCGCTACACATCATCTATGTGGCGATCAGAGTTTACTTACAGGATATTCTCAGATTCCTCCAGGCCGAACAGTGGTCATTGCCAATGGTACACATTCTCCCATCACTGGTCAAGGGGGAGATTAGACTGACATCTTCTATGCAGCTCAAGAATGTGCTACATGCACCTGACTTTTCAATGAATTTGTTGTCAATCAGTCAGATTATGAAGGATTTACAATGTCGGGCAATTTTTGATCCATCTTCTCTTATTTTTCAGGACATCCGTACGGGCAACGTGATTGGTCGTGGCTATGAGCAAGGAGGCCTCTACCGCCTAAATCAGACTCCATTCGCTGGAACCTCATCCCTTCCCACTGGACCTGTATCTCCTTTACTGTGGCATATGCGCTTTGGGCATCTACCGCTTCAGAAGTTGCGTCGTGTGTTACCCCAGGGTCTTCCTCACACATCTATCCAATGTGAGGCTTGTCAGTTGGGAAAGCATCACATGTCTACCTTTCCCAGTCGTCCAGGTCGGAGTAGTACCTCCAAGTTTGAGTTATTTCATATTGATATTTGGGGTCCGAGTCGTGTACCTGATCATCAGGGACAGATTTTATATAGTTATTGTGGATGACTTCTCTCGTGTGTCATGGGTATTTTTGATGAAAAATAAATCTGAAGCAGACGATATTATTATCCATTTTCTGAATGAAATTCAAAATGTTTTCTCCACATTTGTGAAGTTTGTAAGAAGTGATAATGCCCTAGAACTGTGCACTCATGTCCTAGCCAACTACTACTCTTCAAAAGGGATTATACATCAAACATCATGTGCTTATACCTCTCAATAAAATGGGATTGCTGAAAGGAAACATCGCCACCTGCTAGATGTCACAAGATCACTTCTTATACAGAGTCATGTTCCTTATTCTTACTGGGGTGACGCGGTTCTCACTGCATGCTACCTAATTAACCGTATGCCGTCCTCTGTCTTGGATGAACAGATTCTTTTTTCCATTATCTATCCTGGGAAGGATCTGTTTTCCCTTACTCCCCGTGTGTTTGGTTCGGTTGCCTTTATCCACCAGTTGTCTACCGGTATTGACAAGCTCTCTCCTAGGGCTGTCAAGTGTGTGTTTGTTGGGTACTCCAGAACTCAAAAGGGGTACAAGTATTTTTGATCCTTTGCATAGGCGGTATATGGTCAGTGCAGATGTTACATTTTTTGAATCCGTAATGTATTTTTCATCCTCAGGTGATCAACAGCTACCTCCACTGACTACCGACGCCATATACATGACACCACCACCTCCAGCACCGTCACCACCATCACCACCACCACCACCACCACCACCATCGATCCCCGTTTCACCACTACTGTTCCATTATACCCGCAGGCCTCCTCCAGCTCATGGTCATGGCTCGTCTCCTAGCTCGCCTATGGTATGTACTGAAGATACTTCTCTTGATGGATCTAATGATATTTCTGAGCAGGATATGTTGCAGGGGCCAGATGAGGACACAACTGATTTAGATGTTCCTATTGCTATACACAAATCGAAGAGGAGCTGCGTTACATATCCATTGGCAGCTTCTGTGTCATTTGAGCGACTATCTGGGGATTTCAGGAACTTTGTGGTGGCCTTGTCAGCTGTTGATATTCCACTGAATTTCAAGATGCTCTATAGGATAGTAGATGGCGTCTAGCAATGGAGGAGGAAATGGCGGCACTTCAATCTAGGGGAACTTGGAGTCTAGTTCCTATACCTCCAGATGTGACCCCGGTGAGCTGCAAGTGGGTATTTACGGTGAAGCAAAATGCAGATGGCAGCATTGACAGATACAAGGCCCGCCTTGTTGCACGTGGTTTTACACAAACATACGGGGTGGATTACCTTGATACATTCTCGCCAGTAGCCCGTCATTCCACTCTCCAGATCTTGCTGTCAGTCGCAGTCAATCGAGAGTGGCCGCTATATCAATTGGATGTGAAGAATGCATTCTTATATGGAGACCTGCAGGAGGAAGTCTATATGCAACAGCCACCCGGTTTTGCTGTTGAGGGGGAGTGTTCCAAGGTGTGCAGACTTCATAAGGCTATCTATGGCCTTAAGCGGAGCCCCAGAGCATGGTTTCAGAAGCTCTCAGACCTCTTTGAAAAACAGGGATACAAACGCTCCAATGCTGATCATTCCTTGTTTGTACAGAAGACTTCAAGAGGTATTATTGCAATTATGGTTTACGTAGATGACATCTTGATTACAGGAGATGATGAGCAAGGCATAAAGCAGGCGAAAGAGAAGCTGGGGAGCGAATTTGTCACTAAGGATCTTGGAGTCCTTAGATATTTTCTGGGGCTGGAATTTGCTAGAAATTCGTATGGATTAGTAATGTCGCAGAGGAAATATGTTACGGACCTGTTGAGTGAAACAGGTATGCTTGGGTGTCGGCCCGCTACGACACCAATGGACCCCAACATGAAGCTTTATGATGATGACACAGAGGAGGTGGACAGGAAAAGGTACAGAGAACTGGTAGGCAAACTGTTGTATGTCACGATCACTAGGCCCGATATATCCTTTGCAGTGAGTCGTGTGAGCTAGTTCATGGAGCAACCACGTCAGGTTCATATGGATGCCATACATATGATACTTAGATACCTAAAATCATCTCCAGGTGCAGGTCTGCTATTCAAGAAGGGAAAGGGGATTTCTATCTCAGCATGTGCGGATGCAGACTATGCAGGTTGTCCCAAGGACAGGAAGTCCACCTCGGGGTTTGCAGTCTATGTTGGAGATTCTCTAATCTCATGGAGGAGCAAGAAACAGACGGTGGTAGCCAGATCTAGTGCTGAATCCGAATATAGGGCTATGGCCCAGGCTAGCACAGAGATGATGTGGGTGAAGGCTGTACTTACAGAATTATGTCTAGATGTACCACTTCCTATGAACTTAGAATGTGATAATCAGGCAGCCTTGTTCATTGCAAACAATCCAGCTTTCCATGAGCGGGCCAAGCATATTGAGGTTGACTGTCACTTCATACGTGACATGAGTCAGAAGGGGTTCATTGCTACATCGCATGTCACCTCAGAGAATCAAACTGCTGATATATTCACCAAGGCATTACTACGAGGCCCATTCCAGAAGTGTGCGTCCAAGCTGAGCATGATTGATATCTATGCTCCATCTTGAGGGGGGGTGTTAACACATATATTAGTTGTCTGTGTGTCTCTATTTTATTTTTATTTTCAGCTGTATGCTTTATGTAATTTACCCATAGGCTACTCTCTTATATAAGAGAGCCTAGGGCTTATGGAATAAACATCTCTTTCATTTTTCCCAACACATTGCTTCCTTAGTGGATAAGTCCATTGAGGAAGTTGGGCCCGACAATGTAGTCCAAGTAGTGACAGACAATGCATCTGCAAATATGGCTGCTGGCAGAATTTTGAGAATCAAGTACCCACAGATCTTCTGGAGTTCGTGTGCGGCACATTGCATCGATCTTATGCTTGAGGAGATCGGTAAAGAGTCCAAGGTGAAAAATGACATTACAAAGGCAAGGACATTAACTGTCTTCATATACAGTCATGCAAAAACATTGAGCTTGATGAGACAATTTACTCAAAAGGGAGAGATAGTGAGGCCAGGAACAACAAGATTTGCTACCACATATCTCACCTTGCAATCAGTGATGGACAAGAAGGACAAGTTGAGGCTTATGTTTTCTTCTGATGAATGGAGAGCGTGTGAATGGTACAAGACGAAGAAAGGGGAAATGGCTTCGGCCATAGTTCTGAGTCCTTCATTTTGGACTCAAGTCTCTTTGACCTTGAAGATCTTTTCTCCATTGGTACATGTTCTGCGAATTGTTGATGGAGATAAGAGACCGGCTATAGGGTTTGTATATGGTGAATTGCAAGATGCAAGAAAGGAGATCGTGAGCATTTTCAAAGATGTGGAAGCATCTTACAAATATTTTGTTGATGCCGTTGATTCAAAGTCAAAAGGGAGGTTGGATAGCCCCCTCCACCTTGCTGCATATTTTTCCCTATTTCTTTTATAGGGACAATGATCAAATCCAGAGGGAAGGTCTTGCTCTGAAGGGATTCTTGGATTGTATGGATATTTTCTATCCTGATTTAGAGATCCAAGATATCATCACTAGGAAGGAGTTGCCATTATATGAAAGGTCAGAAGGATCATTTGGCAAACCTTTGGCTGTCAAACAGAGGTCCGTCATTGATGATAATTTCAATCCAGGTATAAATTCTCATTAGATTGCATACACTTATATATTTAAGTATTACTATTTATCTCATTAGATTTCATACACTTATATATTTAACTATTATTACTTATTTGTTTTTATAAATAGCCCGTTGGTGGGGATTGTATGGCATGGAAACGCCACATTTGAAAGAAATGGCAATGAAAGTTCTAAAGTTGACAGCCTCTTATACCTTATCGTGGCAAAAATTCTCGGGTTGTGAAAGGAATTGGAGCACTTATACCTTATCGTGGCAAAAATTCTGGCCGCGCGCCTGTCTCGGGTTTTGGATGGCCTTATCTCTCCGGTTCAAGCGGCGTTCATTAAAGGGAGGCATATCGCTGACTGCATCGTCGTGGCGTTCGAAATGGTGACGGATTTGAAAAAAGAAAATAAGAAGGGGGTCCTATGGAAAATCGATTTTGCCAAGGCATATGATTGCATCGATTGGTGCTTCCTCTGGTCTGCTTTGCGTAGACGGGGTTTCCCAAACTTATGAATTGCTTGGATGCACAGATGCGTCTCCACGGTTTCGCTTTCAGTGTTGATTAATGGGCGGTCGGTTGGTGGATCATTTCAGCCACGCAGGGGGGTGCGTCAAGGCTGCCCTCTGGCGCCCCTCCTCTTCGTTTTGGCTTCTGATGTGCTGGCGCGAATGGTCAATCACGTAATTGACGCGGGCCTTACTAATGGGTTCCGCAAGGGGGATGTTTGCGTGCCCTTGATCCAGTTCGCTGATGATACGATTTGTTTCATTGAGGGCGGTCTGGAGGAGGTGTCCGGTATGGCCAATACTCTTGCTCTTTTCTGTGAATTATCGGGGTTGTCGATTAATGCCTCCAAATCCAACGTGGTGCCTTTTGGCTTGTCGCCTGCGGAGGCGGACAAATGTGTCCGCCTGCTCGGTTCTTCGCCTGGGGAGCTTTCAATTGCTTATCTTGGTATTCCTCTATCGGTGGGGCGGGCCAGATCTAAAGATTGGCGGGTTATCGCGGAGCGGGTGGAGTCGCGCCTTGCGGGTTGGCGGGCGACCTTGCTTTCTCGCGGTGGACGCCTTATCCTTCTCAAATCCGTGCTATCTTCTATACATGTTTATTTCCTCTCGGTTCGAAGAATGCCTGCGGGGGTCCGCTTACGACTGGAGCGGTGTATGTGTCGCTTCTTGTGGGGACGAAAGGACGGGAACGGTAGGGGCATGCATTTGGTCGCTTGGGAGGTGCTGTCCATGCCTAAGCGCTTCGGTGGGCTTGGAGTCCGGAGATTGGATTTGGTAAATGACTCCCTCCTACTCAAATGGGTGAGTAGTCTTTGGGGCAAGGATGATACCTTTTTCACCAACGTTCTTCGGGTGCTCTTGGGCAGCGATTGGTCCGGGCTGCAGCGGGGGACCTTGCAATTTCATTCTTCCCCTTTCTGGCGCAGCGTCTCGAACACATTGCAGAGGAATGTGGCGCTCTTCACCCCGGTGCTTGGGACGAGGGAATTCTTCAAGTTTTGGCTGGATGATTGGTTGGGAGGGGGCCCTCTTCGGGTGCGTTTCCCGAGATTGTTCGCGCTTGCTTCGAATAGGCACGCGTCTGTCGCGGAGTGCTGGTCTGACGGTTGTTGGTGCCCTCAGTTCTCTGGGAACTTCTTTGAGCAGCGAGTGGATGATTTCGTTTTGATGATGGAGGCTCTCAATACTGCTGCTACGCCTACCTTGCAGAGGGATCATTGGCATTGGAAAGAGGTGGCTTTCTCCACTCGGAAGGCCTACAGGGCACTGCTCCCTCCTCCGCCTCCTACGACTTCTCCTCTCGTGCGTGACTGTGCCTTCATCTGGGGATTGCGCTTGCCGGAACGCATTGCCATCTTCCTATAGTTACTTCGTCAACGGAGATTTATGACTCGTGATCGTTGCACCAGGTTCTTCCCGCAGACCAGCGCTTCTTGCCATCTTTGCGGTGATGACGACGAAACAGCCGATCATCTTTTCTTTCGCTGCTCCTTGGTTGCGGGTGTCTGGGACGATGTGGCTTGGGCTCGCGCGGACAATCTTGAAGAATTTTGCGAGAACCTTTGGTCGAACAGGGACAGGGCCAGGCCTGATTTTTTGGCTCCCATCGCGCGGTTGTGGTGCATTTGGCGTGCCAGGAACGACGCTATTTTCTCGGGCCAGCGCTTCTATCGTGAGAACGTCAACATTTTGGGTACCAGACTTATTTCCGATTGGTGTACTTCATAGTTTAACGGCCCATCTGTGGCGGCTACTTCTCTTGTATTCGTAATCATCTTCTGTTCCCTTCTACCCCACCTCCCCGATGTAAGTATCTCTCTTCTTTCTCCGTTTTAGTTAAATTTATTTTGGGGCGAGCACCAGCGAGTGTATCCCCCTTTTTTTGGAGCCTCAAAAAAAAGGAATTGGAGCACTTTTGAGGCGGTAAGACTGTAAAATTGGTGCCACACATGTCAAATATTATGCATCATTAATGAGGTGGTAAATCATATGTTTTTCTTTATTTTGTAGATTCACACGAAGAAAAGGAACAAGCTTGAATTCAAGCGGTTAAACGACTTGGTGTATGCCAGATTCAACGCCAAGTTGAGAGATCGCCATCTTAAAAAACGTAGTGATCCATTTGCCACAAATGATAGAACCCACGTGAGAGATTGGATTGGTGGGAAAGATGAAGAAGATGAGGTATTCCAAGGATCGGGGTTGACGTGGAACTTAGTGGCTGATGCAACTGGTGCAGAAGATTTGATACAACATAGAAGAAGCCAAAGGCATGCTACTGGTTCAACCTCGTCGCCGGGCTTAAATGAGGAAGAGTTCCCATTTGAGGAAGACAATGAAGATGATGATGAAGACAATATCGAAGTGGAATTTGATGATGATATGGATTAGGATTTCTTTGTAATATGTAGAATATTATCGCGTGAACATTTCTGTTTTCTTATGCTCTTTTAATTAGTACTCTACTAATGCTATTTGTGTTAAATTTCAGTTTTCTTTTGGAAACTTAAATATTTTGGTGATTGTTGTCAATTATTATGTCTGCTAACTTTTCTATTGAAGTATTAAATATTTGTTGATAGAGACTGTTTTGAGCTATATATGAAAGTCATTTTCTTAGAACTTCTGTTGGACCACAATTATACATAATTTTGTTCAGTTGTAGTCACTTTTGCATATGTTTATTTATTTTTAAATAAAAAATTAAGGAAACCGCGTAGAACCGCATATACCCCGCATATGCCCCTGCATACCGCTTAATCGCTAATCAGTGACCTGTCCGAACGCATACGCATACCGCTTTCCTGAACCTTGGCTGAGATCTACGCGATGGAGGCATGCGGTCCTTCCTCCAATCTCCATCACACTTACTCGTGGATCGTCGCCGACATGCCAATGCTCGAGGCCTCGCAGAAGGGTGCCGCCAAGCTTGCATTGGAGAAGAGGGGCCTCCTAAACTCCTGGGGTTCATCTCCTCCTTCGCTGGAAGTTGCAGCTTCGAGGAACATGATCTTAGAGTTGCTGAATCTTCTCCATGCTTTAGACAAGGCATGGATCTTGATATTCGAAAAAAAACTTGAATATCTGCAGAGCTTGACAATGTTATTGACAATGCTATCCTTGAATGTCATGAGGTTCTGCTGTTGGTGGCACGTGTTGAGCTTTTTCCTAGAGATGCCGCCAGAGATGCTGATCTGATCCGCGTTATTGATGATTACAGAGAATTTAGGGTTTTCAAGAAGCCTTTAGAGCTGAATCTCTGATCTCCATCACTAACTTGAATGATAAAGAATAATCTTCAAATATAAATCTTAATGAACAAGCATGAATTGAATCTTCTCCATAAATCGAATCTCGAATAAATCAAGAACATAAATCCTCGAGAATCAAACCTGCTCTGATATCATGTTAGAAATATGAAATGCAATAGCTTAATCAAAGAAAAAGAATAAACAACAAGGAACACCATGATTTTAACGTGGAACCCTACTCCCTAAGGAGCAAGATGAAACAACGGGAGATCGCCTCAGAGGGCTGATGTGTTCATTGCACTTTCTCATCTAATACAAGAGGTCTAGAGCTTCTTATATAACCTCCACATACCCTCCAAGTCCCACCACTGGTAGATGTGGGACTAAACACTGGATGTGGTAATTGTATGCTACCCATCTATACAAGTGACACATATACTCTAACAAGTAGTATTAAACTGGAATGTTAGTAGAAACCGTTGGAAAAAGTGAGTAATTCATTATTCCAAGAAGCCCTAGGCCCTCTTATATAGGGAGAGACCTCACGGGTAAAATACATAGTAGTCCAGAGAGTAAACAGAAATCACGAAAAGGTACAAAACATAATAATATAGATCTCTACACTTCCCCTCAAGGTGGAGCATAGATATCTATCATGCTCAGCTTGGAAGAACATCTCTAGAAGGGTCCTCTGAGCAACGGCTTGGTGAATATGTCAGCAGTCTGATCCCCTGAGCTCACGTGAGATGTAGATATCAATCCTCTCTGGATCAAGTCTCTAGTGTAGTGGCAGTCAACTTCAATATGCTTTGTTCTTTCATGGAATGCTGGATTGTTGGCAATAAACAATGCCGCCTGATTGTCACACTAAAGCTGCATGGGTAAAGGTACGGCTATATGTAGGTCCTCTAGCACAGATCGAACCTACATCATCTCCGTGCTTGCTTGCGCCATGGCCCTATATTCAGATTCAGCACTAGACCTTGTCACAACTGTTTGTTTCTTGCTTTTCCAAGAAACTAGAGAGCTCCCAACAAAAACAACAAATCATGAAGTCGACTTTCGATCCTTAGGACACCCTGCATAATCAGCATCTGTACATGCTGAAATAGATAAATCTGTGTCCTTTCTAAATAGCAATCCTGAACCTGGAGAAGACTTTAGATACCTCAGTATCATATATTTGGCGTCCATATGAACTTGTCTTGGTTGCTCCATAAATTGACTTACCCGGCTTACTGCAAAGGCAATATCAGGCCGAGTTATGGTAATATAAAGGAGCTTACCCACCATTTCTCTATATCTCCTCTTATCTACTTCAGCAATGTCATCATCATACAGCTTCATGCTTGGATCCATGGGAATACTCGATGGTTTGCATCCAACTATGCCTGTCTCAGTCAAAAAAATCTGTAATGTACTTCCTTTGGGTCATCACCAGACCCTGTGCATTCTTGGCAAATTCCAACCCCAGAAAGTATCTTAGGGTTCCAAGATCCTTCGTTACAAACTGACGGTCCAGAAATGCTTTTGCCCTCTCTATTCCCTGAACATCATCTCCTGTCACCAAAATATCATGAACATAGACTATGATGACAACCGTACCTGCAGAGGACTTCTGAATAAACAATGAGTGATCTGCACTTGATCTTTTGAACCCCTGTCGTTCAATTAGATGGGAAAACTTCTGAAACCACGCCCTTGGACTCTGTTTAAGGCCATAAATTGCCTTGTGAAGTCTACATATCGTATGCTTCTCCCCCTCAGCAGTGAACCCGTGTGGTTGTTGCATGTAGACTTCCTCTTGCAAATCTCCATACAAGAAAGCATTCTTGACATCAAGTTGAGATATAGTCCAGTCACGTACCACAACAACCGATAAGAGAATGCGAAGAGTAGAGTGACGAGCCACTGGAAAAAATGTATCCATATAATCCACACCATAGGTCTGTGTGAAACCTCTCGCAACTAGCCTTGCCTTGTATCTATCTAGACTGCCATCAACACGGTATTTAACTGTGAATACCCATTTACAGCTAACAATGGATGCATAAGAAGGAGCATTAACCAAGCTCCATGTCCCACGAGACTGTAAGGCACATATCTCTTCTTCCATAGCCAGTCACCAACAATCAATCTTCATGGCTTCTTGATACGTCGTGGTATATCAACGGAAGATAAAGCTGTAGCAAATCTCTGAAAGTCACATGTTAGGTGATGAAAAAACACCTGGGAAGCAAAAGGATGACGCACACGCCCGCTTCTGCTTCCGGATAGCAATAGGAATGTCAAGGTCGTTGTCCTCTGTACTGGATGGTAGAGTCTCCTCCTGCACTGAAGAACTGCACATGTACCATATCTGACCCATCAGTAGTAATGCCATCTGAACATACCTGAGGCGTCATGGATGCCTGGCGTGTAGCCTGAGCAGGACCTGACCGACGCGTATAGAATTTTGGTAAATGTCGAATAGGAGGTTGTGGAGGAGGTGGTGGTGGAGGTGACGTTGGGTTAGGTGACGTAGCAACTGGAGCAGGAATGGACTCATGTGAATTCAGACTTGGGGGCGGAGGAACATAAACATCATCATTGGTAGTTGATGGGACCAGCCTATCGCCTGCAGGGGAAAAATACATAATAGACTCCAAAAATGTGACATCAGCACTGACAAAATATTTCTTGTTTATGGGGTCATAACAACGATAGCCCTTCTGAGTCCAAGAGTAACCTACAAAGACACACTTGACAGCTCTAGGAGAGAGCTTGTCAAGTCCAGGAGACAGGAGATAAACAAACGCAACAGTACCAAAGACACGAGGAGTAAGTGAGAATAATTCCTTATCAGGAAAAATGATAGAAAGAGGAATTTTCTCACCAAGGACAAATGACGACATACGATTGACCAGATAGCAGGCTGTAAGAACAGCATCCCCCCAGAAGGTGATAGGAGCACAACTCTGAATAAGGAGAGTTCGAGAAATGTCAAGAAGGTGGCGATGCTTTCTTTCTGCCACGCCATTCTGCTGAGATGTGTAAGGACAAGTGGTTTGGTGAATAATACCCTTAGACGAGAGAAACTGAGAGAGAGACCACGTGCAAAATTCAAGTGCATTATCTGTTCGAACATATTTGACAGTGGAAGAAAAAACAGTATGCACTTAATTAATCAAGTTTTAACAACATCCCCTGCTTCAGATTTATTCTTTAAAAGAAAGACCCAAGATACCCGAGAGAAATCATCCACTACAACTAGATGAAACATGTGTCCCTGATGATCAGGTACACGACTTGGACCCCAAATATCAATATGAAATAACTCAAATGGGGAGCTACTGCTCCGACTCTGACGATTAGGGAAGCTAGACTGATGATGCTTTCCCAATGACACGCTTCACAGCGAAAGGAGGAACCGGGAGAGATCTGAGGCGATAGATGTCGCATTTTCTGGAGCGGGAGATGACCAAAGCGAAGATGCCAGATGTACTGAGATACTGGTCCGACGGAATGAGAAGAGACGCTAACATAAGAATTCCGGGCCAGCGGATACAGACCATTCTGCTCAGAGCCACAGCCAATCACCCTGCCCGTTAGTATGTCCTGAAAAATAAGAGAAGAGGGGTCAAATATAGCACGATAGTGCAAATCCTTCGTAGTCTGACTAATAGACAATAGATTCATAGAGAACTCAAGAACATGAAGAATATTCTGTAGGCGCATAGAAGGAGATAGGAAGACCTTCCCCTGTCCAACAAGAGGGGAATGAGTACCATCTGCGATTTGTACAGAACGGCTATGGGGAATGTCCCTGTAGGACTGAAGTCTCTCTCGATCTCGGCAGAGATGATGTGGCACCATATCTATAATCCAATCATGTATATAATATATCATGACAAGACGTAAAGGCAATAGCGCTACCTGAGGTACTAGCAGCAGCAGAGGAACTGGCAGAAGCTGTGACAGCAACATCTGAAGGTCCACCAGAAGAATCAGTAGATGATTGTGGCATAATATCACGTAGACGTGCCACAAGCTCCTCGAATCGGTTGTCTGCATTGGATGCTGACTGGAGCAGAACATGCTCGGTTGCACGCGCCGATGCTGGAAACCCATGTTTAGAGTAGCATGTATCCTCCGAGTGGCCTGTGCGGTGACAGAACGAACATGGCTGACGAAAGCGACCACCCCTACCATGGGGTCCACGTCCACGACCAGAAAACTGACCACCTCTCCCACGCGATACTGCCATCGTCGATGGAGCTGGAGTAGATGTGCTAGAAGAAACTGATATGCGACTGAGTCTCCGGTAAACATCCTCTATTGGAGGAATAACTGCATCGGCCAAAATCTGAGAGCGGGCTGCCTCGTACTCAGGATCTAGGGCTGTAAATAGAACGCCCACCATGGTAGCATTCCGAAATGTCTTCTGCTGCTCAGGAGTCGTTGTGAGTGGTATGGTACTGTATAACTTCTCAAACATCCCTCTCATGGACGTGTACAATGAGTGAAGTGGTCTGTCGTTCTGCTTCATCGTGAATATATCATGCTGGAGCTGTAACATCTTGGTCTCATTCCGTACTTGGGAATACATTGCAGCCAGAATATCCCACATTGCCTTGGCAGTGGGTTGATGGAGGACATCATTGGCAATCTCCATCGACAGTGTGCCTGACAGCCAAATCTTGGCATAAGAATCATCAACCTCCCACGAGGCATATATCCCTGTCTTCTCTGCCGGCTCTTCCTCGGTAAGAATATGCTTCTTACCATTTGACTTCATGAGGCTCATGAACTACATCGCCCAGGGCTCATAATTCGTCCCATCCATCTTCACTATTGGCGTGGGACCTTTGAATGCGCCTATGGAGGGCATATCAACCTTGGATTCTGACATTTCGCCGGAGATGAAGAACTAGGGTTTGTAGACAAAGAGACAGGTATCTACACAAACTGCATAGGATTTGAGTGTGTATGTAGACGTTACACACCCAAATCCATGGATACGACAAAGGAGGCGGCTACTTCAGAAGCCGCAGGAGGGGGCCGACGCCGACTAGGGTTAAGCCGGCGAGATGGCGGTGCTCGGAGCGGGGGTCGGGACCGGCTCTGACAGGAGGGGGTCGGGACCGGGAAATGGGGCCGGACCCGGGAGACTGGAGGCGGTCTTGGGCTAGGAGACGGGGGCCTAGATCGGAACCGGAAGGCGGTGCCGGGAGGTGGGGTCGAGAGACGGAGGCAGGGTCGGGAGGCGGAGGCTGGGCCGGGAGGCGGGGGCAAGCCAACGGCGAGAGAGAGAGGGGGGGCGGGTGGAGGAGCCTAGGGTTTTGGCTTTGATACCACGTTGGAAAAAGTGAGTAATTCATTATTCCAAGAAGCCCTAGGCTCTCTTATATAGGGAGAGACCTCACGGGTAAAATACATAGTAGTCCAGAGAGTAAACAAAAAATACGAAAAGGTACAAAACATAATAATATAGATCTCTACAGAAACCGAGACTACAATCCAACGAAGAAATCACTAAATCACTGGATAAAATAACTAAGAACCGATTGAGATAGGAACAAATTACTAGTCTCGCAGTATAGCAGATGAGCAACTCTTTGATTCACCATCATCAAAGAAATAATGACTTGACATGAGGTTGGGATGGTACATAATAATTGAAACAGGGAGAGAATAAATAGCCTGAGAACAACTGAGGACATATAAAAATTAAAGAAGGGGATCTTTCATTAATATAAGAAGCAGACATATACTCTCTCATACATCATGCAGGATGCTGAAACCCAACGGAGATGCCAACCCCATACCAGGAGAAACGTAGTTACCAGACTCTGCAAAGGATTATAGAGAGGGACGAGGCACCCGGGGAAGCTGGGCAGAGGGTGTTGTAGCTGGCTGGAGGTGGCAATGGAAGGTGGTTGGGCTACAATAGCTGTAGTAGGGTTGGAGAAGAGGGGACAGGGGTGTTGTGGGAAGGGTAATGGAGATGGGAGGGCTGGGAGAAGAGGGAGAGCTTGTTGGAGAAGAGGGAGGGCTGGGGGAAGAGGGAGAGGAGAGGAGGGGCGAGGTGATATGCTCGTAATGGGTGTTTTGGGTTCTTCTCCTCTGCACCCTCCTGCTGGCCCTCCCCCTCCTTTTATAACGTAGAAGAGCCCCTACAGGACATAGGAGGACGGTGCATTTTCATGGGACTGCACCACAGAATCAAGACAAAAAAGGGAAGGTGTTATTACTTGGTGCTGCACCAAACCTATACTCAAAACAAACATAAAAAAATGAAAATTTACACAGCCCCCCTTGGGTTTAACACAATACAATAGTACCCTTGCATTTAAATGTTTATTGTTGAAGTGACCTTTAACTCATCGTAAACTGCATTATGATGTTCATGAAGGACCACCTATTCCACGGGAAAAGAAACATATTAGGCTCTATTTTCATTGTATGCTTCTTAAAGAGTACAAAATATGTAAGGCTCCCAAATCACACAATTAAGTAATGTAATTTTAAACACATGAGATTCCATGCCTTGCAATGATTAGATCTATCATAGGATCCGATGACCAAATTAACTCAAACCTTTATTATTCTCAATAATTCTTAAGTTCGCAAGGGTAGATGTAGTGAAATGGGACAGTTCACATTGTTGTGTTTTGGAGTAGTATGTGATGCTTGCTCCAATCATTTTTCCTTGTTTTAAAGAACGTAATATTTTCATCCTGAAATTTAGTTTTGGGGTGAGCATCTACTGTTAGGGTAAAAGAGTACTCAGATGATTATTCCATAGAGCCCTCGGGTCTCTTATATAGGGAGAGAGCCCTTGGGTAAATTACAGTGACGTACAATATATAAATAGAAATTGTGAAACAGTACGCAACATAAATAAGTCTCTACACTCCCCCTCAAGATGGAGCATAGATATCTATCATGCTCAGCTTGGAAGAACATCTCTGTAAAGGTCCTCTGAGCAATGGCTTAGTGAATATGTCCGCAGTCTGGTCCTCTGAACTGACATGAGACGTGGAAATGAAGCCCTTCTGAATCATGTCCCTAGTATAATGACAATCCACCTCGATGTGTTTTGTTCTCTCATGGAAGGCTGGATTGTTGGCAATAAATAATGCTGCCTGATTATCACATTGAAGGTTCATAGGCAAGGGGACATCGACATTCAGATCTTCTAAGACTGCTTTAACCCACATCATTTCTGTGCTTGCCTGTGCCATGGCTCTGTACTCGGATTCGGCACTGGATCTCGCCACAACAGTCTGCTTCTTGCTTTTCCAAGAGACTAAAGAGCTTCCTATGAAGATAGCAAATCCAGAAGTAGACTTACGATCCCTTGAACATCCTGCATAATCTGCATCTGCACAAGCTGAAATAGACAGATCTGTATCTTTCTTGAATAGCAACCCTGTGCCTGGGGAAGACTTCAGATATCTCAATATCATGTACAAGGCATCCATATGAACTTGTCTCGGCTGCTCCATGAATTGACTCACCCGGTTTACTGCAAAGGCAATATCCGGTCGAGTTATAGTGATGTATAAGAGCTTACCCACCATTTCTCTGTACCTTCTCTTGTCCACCTCCTCGGTATCATCATCGTACAGCTTAATGCTCGGGTCCATAGGTGTACTTGAAGGTCTGCATCCAGTCATTCCTATTTCAACTAGCAAATCGGTGACATATTTTCTTTGAGTCATCACCATTCCTTGTGCATTTCTTGCAAACTCTATCCCCAGAAAATATCGTATTGTGCCTAGATCCTTTGTAATGAACTGGCTTCCCAACATGGACTTGGTTATCTCAATCCCCTGTGCATCATCTCCAGTAACCAATATGTCATCAACATATACCATAACAACAATGGTACCTCTAGGGGTCTTCCGGACGAACAGTGAGTGGTCCGCATTTGACCTTCTGAACCCCTGTCGTTCAATAAGCTGGGAAAGCTTCTGGAACCATGCTCGAGGACTCTGTTTAAGGCCATAGATAGCCTTATGAAGTCTGCACACCTTCTGAGTCTCCCCCTCAGCAGCAAACCCGGGTGGCTGCTGCATGTAGACTTCCTCCTGTAGCTCACCATACAAGAAAGCATTCTTAACATCAAGCTGGAAAATTGTCCAGTTACGTACCACAGCAACAGATAGGAGGATGCGAAGGGTAGAGTGTCTCGCCACCGGTGAAAAAGTATCCAAATAATCTACCCCATATGTCTGGGTAAATCCTCGTGCTACGAGCCTGGCCTTGTATCTGTCTAGACGACCATCTGCATGATATTTTACCGTAAATACCCACTTGCAACTCACCACAGAGGCACCTGGAGGAATAGGGACAAGAGACCAAGTCCCTCTAGATTGCAAGGCACGCATCTCCTCTTCCATGGCTAGACGCCAGCATTCAGTCTTCATTGCATCCTGATATGTCCGTGGGATCTCCACTGACGATACGGCAGCGGCAAACTTCTGGAAATCCCCAGTGAGACGATGAAAGGAGACATGAGAGGCCAAGGGATATGAGGCACACTGTCTTCGCTGCTTCCTATGAGCAATAGGCCGGTCCAAATCATCCAGAACTGTGTGGACCGGTTGATCCTCCTCCTGTGGTAAAGGCTCCTGTACAGGTGCAATATTTAACCCATCATCAGTGTTAACATCAGAACATACCTGAGGCGTGTTGGATGGTTGACATGTAGCTTGAGCCGGGCCTGTTCGCCGCGTATAGAATTTAGTAACTGGGGGTGGTGGCGGGGGTGGTGGCGGTGGTGATGATGGTGGTGTCGGTGGAGTAGAGAATGGGCCCAGGCTTGGAGGTGGTGGAACATAGACATTGGAATCTGGTGATGTGGAGGAGACCAATCTGTCACCTGCAGGGGAAAAGTACATGACAGGTTCGAAAAAAGTAACATCTGCACTCACATAGTACTTGTCATGAACAGGGTCATAGCAGCGGTATCCTTTCTGTGTCCTGGAGTAACCCACAAAAACGCACTTGATAGCCCTAGGAGATAGCTTATCAAGTCCTGGAGATAAGCGGTGGACAAACGCAACAGTGCCAAAAACCCGAGGTGTCAGTGTAAACAAGTCTCTGTCGGGAAAAAGAACAGAGATTGGGGACTTTTCCCCAAGAACAGTTGTAGGCATTCGGTTGACCAGATAACACGCTGTAAGTATAGCATCCCCCCAAAAGGATAATGGTGCACAACTCTGAATAAGTAATGTGCGGGCAATATCAAGAAAATGTCGATGTTTTCGTTCTGCAACCCCATTTTGTTGAGAGGTGTAAGCACATGTGGTTTGGTGAACAATGCCTTTAGAAGAAAGGAAGCTAGCAAGAGAGCGAGTGCAGAACTCCAATGCATTGTCAGTACGCACATACTTAACAGTAGATGAAAAAACATTCTGAACTTCATTAATAAGATTTTGAAGAACATTTCCTGCTTCAGATTTATTCTTAAGAAGAAAAGTCCAAGACACTCTAGAGAAATCATCAACCACAACTAAATAGAACATGTGCCCCTGATGATCCGGGACACGACTTGGACCCCAAATATCTATATGGAATATCCACAACCAAATGGTGGGTAAGCTCTTATACATCACTATAACTCGACCGGATATTGCCTTTGCAGTAAACCGGGTGAGTCAATTCATGGAGCAGCCGAGGCAAGTTCATATGGATGCCTTGTACATGATATTGAGATATCTGAAGTCTTCCCCAGGCACAGGGTTGCTATTCAAGAAAGATACAGATCTGTCTATTTCAGCTTGTGCAGATGCAGATTATGCAGGATGTCCAAGGGATCGTAAGTCTACTTCTGGATTTGCTATCTTCATAGGAAGCTCTTTAGTCTCTTGGAAAAGCAAGAAGCAGACTGTTGTGGCGAGATCCAGTGCCGAATCTTTGAAAGCACCTATGGTGGGCATATCGAGCTTTTGTTCTGACATAATGCCGGAGAAGAACAACTACTGATAGACCAAGAAAATGTTGTCTACCAAGACCTTTTAGGATTCAAGTGCATATGTAGACGTTATGCACTTGAATCCAACATCTATCCGAGGCCGAGTGAAGAAGCGGTACCCCGGTGGCGAGTAGAGGCTTTGGAAGCCTCTACCAACTCGAGACGGTGGCTGGGAGAGGTCCCAGCAGCGGCTGGGGGTGCTGGGCGGAGAGAAAAGGCTCCCCGGCGGCGGCTGGAGGCCGGGGAAGGGGCGAAGAAGGGCCGGCGGCGGAGGGGCTGGGGCCCGGTGGAGAGGCGGAGGGGCTGGGGCCCGGCGGAGGGAGCCGGCGGAGGGGCTCGAGAGGTCGGCGGCGGTGGAGAGAACCCTAGGTTAGGGTTAGGGCTCTGATACCATGTTAGGGTAAAAGAGTACTCAGATGATTATTCCATAGAGCCCTCGGGTCTCTTATATAGGGAGAGAGCCCTTGGGTAAATTACAGTGACGTACAATATATAAATAGAAATTGTGAAACAGTACGCAACATAAATAAGTTTCTACATCTACCAAGTCTAACCCCCTTCATTTTTCAATTAAATAACTAGATTCTCAGCATTTGCTTTTTCAAAAAAAAAAAGATATTTGGTAGTGAATTTCAACATGTGTTATCATCTTCACATGCCTTCATTTTATTCAGGGCTTCATTCCTGGTGGTGCTTCGAAGTCGATTGACACTGGCTCTGGTGCAAATCAAAATGTGACTGAGCAGTATTTGTTTCCTATGTTAGCGGGCGTCTCTGATCTGACCTTTGATTCTCGACTTGAAGTCCGAAACTGTGCTCTTGAAATGCTATTTGACTTGCTGAATGAGAGAGGCAGCAAGTTTTCAGCAAACTTCTGGACGAACATATTTCAGCGGGTTCTATTTCCAATTTTTGACCAAGTTAGACATGCTGGAAAGGAAGGTGATGTCTTTTCTGGAGATGAATGTCTCCGTGATACAATCATTCATTCATTACAATTGCTCTGCAATCTTTTTAATACATTTTACAAGGCAAGTATTAACAAAAAAACATTTTATAGTATGACATAGTTCACTCTTAATACTCCTTTATAATACGGAATATTTCGGCAGGAGGTTTCTTTCATGCTCCCACCATTGCTCAATTTACTGGTGGATTGTGCTAAAAAAACTGACCAGTCCGTTGTATCTATATCTCTCGGTGCATTGGTGCATCTAATAAAGGTTGGGGGGCATAACTTTAGTGATGGAGACTGGGATACTCTTCTAAGAAACATAAGGTATTCTTCTACACTACTATATCCTTTGGATTCTCATTTAGAAAGTATATTTCAAACTTCAGGTTTTTAATTAACGTTCTCATTGCTCAGAGATGCTTCCTACACCACTCAGCCACTTGAGTTGCTCAATTCTTTGGAATCCGGTGGGTCAAAAGATCTGTCTATGCAAGAAGAAGATAGAGATATGCACAAAAGTGACAAATCCGTCTTGTCAGATCCTCCCACTGACACCATAGGCATTGGGAAAACCGTCCATCAGTCTCCATTAAATTATGGCACTGAAAGTATTGGAAAATGCGTGGATGAACATAAACATGATAATAGTAACTATGAGTCTGAAGGTGTACCTTCGCTAATTTTCTGTCTTTTATGTTTTTTACACTTTTTATGGGTTTAAAACAAAACTAATTCTTGTACGAGTGCACAAGGCTTGATTGCATTGTTAATCTATGGTCCAGGGAAAGGAGTGAAAGCTCTTGAATCTGAAAGCTTAAGAAAAAGTCAAACATTTGGTGGCCGGATAATGGGGAACATGATGGATAGCATTTTGCTTCGAAGCCTTACTTCCAAATCCAAGACTCAGACTGATGATGTTTCTGTGCCTTCTTCGCCAGTAATTGTATGCTCTATCATGAATATTATATGACCTGTTAATTTGGTTATTTAATGTTTATTTATCAAATTAAACTGGTATTTGCTAACTTTATCACTAGAATAGTATCTTTTTTTCTCTAACTAGTTTTTTTAAGGAGAAAGTGTGGCCCCAAGGTAGAGCACCTTCAAAACAACTTTATCAAAGCTTAAAGACTAAAGTTACAAGGACCAACTCTAAATAGAGCTTTGACATGCTCTAAACTTTTCTGAATAGAATCGTTCTTATATAAAGACAACCACGTTTGAGGACTAGCCAAATCTCTCATAAATGGGCAAGTGGTCTTATGCAACCATCCCGAGTCATAGAGTGTCGGGCTCCAAGAGAGTTCTAGAAACTCTCAATAGTTGCAGGGCCATTTATTATAAAATAATTGTTCCAAACCTCCCTAGAGCAAGCACGTGAGATAAAAAGATTGTCCACATCCCCCGAGGCAACCAATCATCCTAGGCATGCGCCATCATTGTTGTACATGATCTTGTCTCTATTCTCTAAATGTTCGCATCATCAAACATACCTTCATTATTAGCCAAAAAGGAAGACCTTACCACGCTGGCATGCTGAAACACCATATTGAACTAGTTTCGAGAAGAAGCCACTTGGAGAAGCATCGAGAGAGTATTAAGGGCTTTGTGAGCTTTTTGTACAAAGAAAGGACCATCCCCCCAAGCCCAAGAATCACCTTCTCACCACCCGGGTTGTCTATCTCCCCAAGGAACTCAACCACATGGTTTAGGATATCACATATATTGCCAATATATCCTTGATATATTGGTATCGACAAGATGGAGGGAGATATCGATATCCATATGCATATCCTTTTCCATGATATGAATTGTTATCTCGTGAGATGCCTACAAGATATCGATATATCAAGCCATATCGCTAAAATTGATGGATTTCAGTAGAGACTTTCTCATATATCGTCTGGTATGGTCAATATTTTGTCGATATCTATGCATATAATTGATATCACCCATATATCTGGATTTCAACGAGACCCCATTTATAAAGGGGTGACTCGCCCCCCTTTTGGCACTAAAAATGAAACAACTCTAAAGTTGATCAGGAAAAGTATACATACATATATTGTACATGTTCTTATATTAACATGTAATAGTTAATACTTAGTAAGTATTGGTAATATAGTGATATATAAACACATACCATAACATACTCCAATCAACATGGATTTTCTTTAGTTTTTTTTAAAGAAAAAAGGGCTTCCATTGTATAGGTGTGTGCCCAAAAACTTCACCATTTATCACCTTGGTAACATGATTAGACGCTGATTATAGGCGGCAAAGGAGATTACATCACCCAATTTTCAGCAAGCGCTTTAGCATGCACCATTACATTCTCACCATACATTCTTTCCCCTATGAATATAACACCATTCCTAGCAATCCAAATTCCCCAAAGAACCCCCAAGCATCCAAAACAATCCTTTTTCGTGCCCCTCCAATCTTCCCCAATGGACTCCTAGACGTCTTCCATACTGTCACACCAAACCTGTTGATCCCAAAAGAACGACCAAGCCTGCTCAAATCTCATGCACCTGAAGAATAAGTGATCCACATCTTCCACCCTCGTCTGGCATCGCAAACATGATGAGTTAGGGTTCATGAAGAATCTCACTATCCCGTCCCCTATCAGCAGTCTACCTCTTTTGCACAACCACGAAAAAATCTTCACACATATTGGCTCTTTCCAGCCCCAAAGTCTTCTACAATCCACCTCAAGGCCATCCGGAACCTCATTCTGAGTTCATTTCAATACATTGTATGCTTTCCCAACAGAAAAACAACTATCCTACCAACACCAACAATCCCTGCCCTTAGTGGGCCCTGCCACATTTTCCAAGATTGCAAGCAGCATCACCAGTTCCTTCATCCTTTGGTCCGAAAGGTCAGAATGGAATGATGGGAAAAAACTGTGGCCATCCCATACCTTAGCCACGAGAGCATCCGATGTCAAAGTAAGGGCCATCAGTTGGGGAAAATGCTCGCCCAACACACCACCTTTGAACCAATCAAAATTATGATTATTTCTAATATATTTTAATTATTTTTTATTCAAAAATATGATTATTACGAATGTTGTTCTTTAAAATATATATGTTGAATGTAAAGATTTGTGATTTTAGAGGCGGGGATGGGGGAGAGCGAGTGATAGAACAGGACATGATTTTGTTGGCAAGCATGGGCCGAGGTGCAAGAATGGAGGAGGGCGAGCGGCAAGGAGCGAAGGAGCAAGGAGGGGATCATCGGTACAGGGAGGTCCATCGATGAGCAGGGAAGCGAGAGGAAAGGGAGAGCATTGGTGAAGGGGGTTGATGGTATCGGAGGTTTCTCATCGCAGGCGAGGGTCGTGGTGCGTCGGATGTGGCTTCTTCGGCTACCGAGCTCCCTTTCTTACATCCATCATGTATCTGTGGATGTGGGTGCATAGGCCATCGCATAAATGCTTGTCCGTGGTCAAACAAAAGCAACAAGAGGTCTATGTCGACGGCTGTTGCCAACAACGAGGAAGTCTCACCTCCTGTGGAAGCATCCGTCTTTTGCAGAGGTGGTTCGAGGCGCTTCTTCTGTATGTAAGTTGGATAAACTTCTATTTGCCTGTTGCCGAAGGGGAGGTTGTGATCTTGATCCTGTTAAGAAGATTGTTCGGCAAAAGCTTTGCCCAACTTTTATGGGTGACATACTTAAGGAGGGAGGACTACTGTGCGCAAAGGGGCTTTCTTCAGTTGAGGAGGAGGCTCTCTTGGCATCTGACACAGGTTTGGGAATCCGATGGAGGTTGATGATGGGCTTGGCATCTGACATGCATTGGATGGGTGCTGGTTCTTTGTCTACCATATTTCTACATCTGTTTGCTCTATCCATGAATTGAGAGACATGAGTTTCATATTGTTGGGTCGACAACAACCGGATGCCCTCTTTCTTTGCAGAATTTTCAGACCAATGGATGGACGATTTTCTCAGTTTGCCAGTCGCCTTACGAGATGTGGAGAGGCCGACAGAAGGTCGAGACCATTGGGTGTGGAAGGGGAATTCGTTTTCAATTAAGCGGGCCTACAAAGCCCTCACTAGACCTTTACAACCCTTGCCTGGTGCCCTGGTTCGTAATTACAACTTCATCTTGGAACTAAAGGTTCTAAACAGAATCAGTGTTTTCTTCTGGCTGCTAAGAAGGAAGAGAATTATGACGGGGGGTCATTGTGCTAGAATCTTTACAATGGTTTCTAACGTATCCTTTTTGTTACATGCAAATAGAGACGATGGAACATCTCGTTTTCCAATGTGGTAAAACCTCTCAGATTTAGGATGACCTAGGAGTGTTGTGGCCGAATGGGCAAAGCCTGGACCTATTATGGGAGTCCTTAGTTCAGGCGAAACATGGCCCAGGATAAGTACTTCTACCAATCGCTACTATCTGGGCTATCTGGTTAGCTAGAAATGCTGCTTTCTTTAGCTCCCAACGTTTTTATTATGAGAATGTAAGCTTTCATACCAGGTCTCTTGTGGAGTCTTGGCTTCTGTAAGTCTTCTTGTAATCCCTTCTTTTTTTAAATAATATTTTGAGGCATACACCTTAGTTTGTTACCCCATTTTTAGAAAAAAACTATATATTATTATGCTTATTATTTGCTTATTTGTTTGATATGCGATATAGCTTAGCATTTTGCTTATACATAATATGGGATGTGATATAAAGCTATTGTGTTAAATACATGTTCTTTATGTCTCTAGTTGTTATTGTTCAAATTTTATCATTTCATTTCTCTTACCTCTCAACAATCAGTAATCAACAATCAAAAGTCAGCATTGCCCGCCAGTTATATGTGCAATATGATGCGTATTGTATTGCATATACATGTGTATTTCTATGTTATTTATTGTTTTAAGATCTAGATATTTCTTAATTTGCGAAAAAATCAACTTTTTGTGCTATTTTGTCATTTCCACCGATATCATCATTATATCACGATATATCCCTAATGTATCTATTTTCAGACTGACCGATATCGATATTGATATTTCGAACCTTGCATAGTCATGCATAGGAATATCTATAATCTTGCTATAAGAAACTCGGGGACAAATTTATGCATAGGAATATCTGTAATCTTGCTATAAGAAACTCGTGGAGTGTACCCAAGTCCTATCAATCCAAGTGTCTGCCATCATGAGATCTTGGGAAGTAGCTTATGCAAAGAGGCGCGGAAGCCGCTGGTAGAAAGAAATTCTCTAGCGTTGTCGGAACGAATATTCTTCAAGTGGCACCAAACTGAGTTTTGATTTTTTTGGTAATGGAAATAATTATAGAGTAGGGATTTGACTTATTTTTCATTGTAAATACACAATATACATGAGAGAAATAGTTAACAAAGACAATATAGTAACGATTCCTCAAGCGATTAAGGCATCGACTTGGTCCACAAACATTAATGTGAATCAGATCGATTAAAGCAAGAGAAAGAGTATTACCGAATACCAAAAAGGAACTTTGATGATGTTTCTCCGGTTTGCATGTCTCTCACTTTATTTGAGTAGTGGGAGGAACTGAAGAAGCTAGGAAGTTACTCTTCGACATTTTTTTAGAGATGGATGGCCTAAGCATTGATGCCGTAGAGTGCTTGAGGATTTAGTGAATTGGGACCCAGAGCAAGTATTAGCAATCGAGGAATGAACCAAATGATAAACACCTTTACGACCAACACCAACTATCCTTTCAGTCAAGATGTCTTGAAAGATCGAGGTTGTATCAAAAATAGTTTGACAGTAGAGTTCCATGCAAATATGATTGACTAATATTAAAGTGATGGGAAACTTTGGAACAAAAAGAACAATAATGAGTCTGATACTCATAGTAAGGATGACTTCCCATATTTCTTTAACAGTTCTTCTTGGACGCATTGATTGAAGTTATCTGATGGGGCATTTTTCTCCACATAGATGAGTAGAAGCGCCGATGTGATATTTTGTGGTGACGAAACCCATGAGGGTTTGAAAGTAATATGTGCCGCACTGAGTTATCACTGAGGGATCAAAGATGGGCATCATTGAGGTAGGTTGCAAGGGCGGAGCTGGGGCGGGATGGGCGCTAAGCTTCCAGGGTTTGGGGCAGGAGGATGGGGTGTGATGGGGTTTGGGAGGTTGGGGTGTGATGGGGTTTGGGAGGTTGGGGAGGCCAAGGATGGGGGTTGCTTATGGGCCTGGATGTGTTTGCTTAGACGGGGGTGTGATGGAGGGTGGGAGTGTGATGGAGGTGATGGGGCTTCAACGAAGAAGGGTGGTTGGGCTTTGACGCCGTCGAAGAGCATATAAGGTTGTCAGTGGTGGTGGAAGGAAGAAGAGATGAGGTAGGTAACAACGGGTTGGGAGGCACTGATATTAAGGTAAAGAAGATAATGTATTACCTGAATAAAATGAATGCCCTAAGGTTCCTTATATAAGATGAGCTCTTGGGCTAGAGTTACATAAGGGAGACACAACAAAAAGAAAAGATAAGAGTAACCTTGATTTGGTAAACACATATATCTATTAACTTGAGGTGTGTGCCACCACCCACAACACTTGCAAGTTTGCAACATATACCTAGGAATGCACTAGAAGGCTTTGCTCCCTAATCTTCATTGAAAGTTCCCATTTCCCCCATAGAGGCGCTTTAAACAGATACTTGAGAAGTATGACTCCTTTTCTTGTATGTCACATGTCAATACCCGTTTTATAGAAGATTATGTTAAATTACCCCTTCTACTAATGCAACAAAGGATGAACTCTAATGTCATGTTGAACGGTTTCGTCCAAAAGAAGCAAGTGGTGGTTCCCAAAGTTCCTAGACCTAAGTGGGGAGAGTAGGTTAAGGGGAGAAGAGTTGGACCAGTTCGAAGATGGTAGATGAAGCTCCTAGATCTATTGGAGGAGAATACGGTGGCAATTGATGACAATGTACAAACAAAAAGGGAAAATGGTTACCACCATCCACCATCGAGAAGGCGAATCGAGAGATATTCGAGAGGGTGATGATGAAACGATGCGCAAAAACACATCAATCATGACAAGAGAATCAATGGATGGAAATGAGCACCACTTTGAGTAACAGAGGGAATAGAAGGAGAGGAGAGTTGATGGTGGTAGCGAAGATTCGGCAACATCATTTGCATGACGTTAGTTATCACCTACCTTATGTTGTATACTAATTGATTTCGAACTACATATTTTTGTTGTATAAAGATGGGTATGTTTATGATTAACACTTATATGTTTTCAGAAGTTCATGGAGGGGTATCATGTGGGTCTCGAGGTGTCATTCGAGGGGAGGGAAAAGGATTGGGTCGCAGACGGAAGGTGGCTGGGGATGGGGGTAAGCTTGAGGGTAGGCGAACCCTAGGTACATGATGGAGCTTCATCGTAGAAGGTGCGACTGTAGCTTCAACGGCATGAAGAGGAAATGGGGTGGCCGGTGATGGCGGAAGGAAAGGGAGATATGTGGGCAACGATAGGGCAGGAGGGTGGGTGGCTCTGATATCGAGTTAAGAAGATAATGGTATTGCCTGAATAGAATGGCTATCCTCGAGCTTCTTATATAAGATGAGTCCTTGGGTTAATTTTACATAAGGGAGACATATAAATAGAAAAGACAAGAGTACGCCTGAGTGGGTGGAACACAAATATCTCTTAACATGAAGCAATGCGTCGTCAGCTCGCCACCCACTGCGCATGCGGTACATACCTAGGAATGCACTAGAAGGCTTTGCTCCCTAATCTTTATGGAAAGTTCCATCTCCTACCATAAAGGCCACCGACACACATGCTTAAGAAGCATGGCTTCTTTTCTTCTATCTCACATGCCAATCCCCCCCATAGAAGATTAGGCCTAATAACCCCCTTCAATTGATGCTACAAAGGATGAACTCTAGGATTATGCCGAACAGTTGCCTCTGGATGATGCAACTAGTGTTTGCCAAAGTTCACGGACCTTAGTGGAAAGGATGTTAAGGGGAGAATGGTTGGACTAGGTTGAAGATGGTAGAAGGAAGCTCCTAGAGCTACAGGAGGAGAATATGGCAACAATAGATGAGAATGCGGAAACACCAAGGGGTGGCGGTTATTGGGCATCCGCCATCGAGAATGTCAATTGAGAGATTTAAGGGAGGGCGATGATGAAGCGATGCACGAAGAGAGTTTACTCACGATAAAGAAGCAGTGGATGGAGACCAGTGCCTCTTGGAGCAAACATGGGGAATATAAGGAGAGGGGAGTTGATGGTGGTAGCCTGGACTAGGTGATAATGCTCCCGCACCCTATGTTAATTCGGTCAAATTAATGTACAAATTACTTAATGTCGTTCGTTGCAGTCGGATACGAGGGGTTAATCAAAAACCACTTTAATTTAATGTCAAGCGGCAAATTTTTTTTTACTTGGTGGAAGTCCAAGGTCGATCTCAGGGAGGCATCTGTCTCCTTAGATAAATTTAAGCAATTATTCAAGTGTAAGATTTTCGGGAGGTATTTTTTTTTTGTCTTTTTCAATTTCTGTGCAGGCTTATGTAGACAATGCAGGCCAATTTAACGTTCAATTTAATTATGATATCAAATGAAGTCCAAAAATTAGGAAAAGTGACCAGTTGATTAATGAGGATGAAAATGACCTACACTAATTTTTTTTGGAATTTTTCGACACTAAATAAATTTACTGTGAATTTAATAAACAGACAGGATGATTTTCAGTATTTAATTTTTAATAAATATCAAACCACAATTTTTCTAAGAACTAAAATTATCTAGGTGGCTCTAATGATAAAGGACCTAGGAAAATTAACAGAACTTAATTTCACTGTGAAATGAATTAATTAAAATTAATCTAAGAAAATCACTTAACAATTTATTTAGGCCTCGATATGCGTGCAAATGCTATGAAATTTTTATGGTGTGCTAAGAATAATGTCCTTAACCTACTGTGAATTTGTGATGATTTTTGAAGGCACAGAGAATTATCTATAAATCAAAAGGTGTCACTGGGCAAAATATGTCAAAAATTCACCAATTAATTCATCAATAATTCAACTGAACTTACAAAAATATGACACGTGTACCAATAGACAGAGGACAAAATTCCCAACAAAATGCAATTTTTAAATTTGCAAAATGATGTAAAATGCAACCTAGGGATGCGTGCAAACACAGGGGTATAAATGCAATACAGGAAATTAAAATTACAATAAACAAATATGCAGACAGGGACTAAAATGCAATTACCTATAATGAGGGGGACTCTTGTGCAAAATCTCCACAGGGCACGTGCTCCTCACGTGGGGGCTGCTTCACAGGGACCTATTTGCAAATTTGGAAAGCTCCAGGGGCCTCTGTGCAATTTACCCAGGCCGCACGTGCTCCTCACGTGGGCGGCCTGCGGGCCTTTGGATCAAGATAGATCCAAAGGTTGCGGTAAAGACGCGTGGCAACGGGAGGACCCGTCAGATCTGGGGAGCGATCAACGGTTGAGAACGGCCGCGGTGAGGGGACGCGTGGCGATGTGAGGGCCGTTCGATCGGGTGATCGAACGGCAGCTGCTCGTCCGCTCCGACGATCCTCCGCCGCCTGCGGAGGAGAAGGCGGGGCTCCGGCGATCGGGCTGTAGCTCCGCCCGTCCTTCCTCGAGGTGCTGACGCTCTCCGACTTGTCGGAGATAGCCCGGAAGCTGCACGGAGTGAAGGCGGTGATGCTGGTGGTTTCAGGATCGCCGGAGAGCGGCCCGGTGTCGATGTCGATGAAGCTCGATGGCGTCTCCAGCGAGCTTCCGTTCAATGAGAAGCTAAGTACCTGCAGGGGGTTAGAGGAGATAGCCGAAGTGTGCGCGTGCTCGTGGAGAGATGTAGGTGGTCGGCGAGGCCTACGGCGTGAAGGAGGACGTCTGGAGATGAGCTCCGGCCAAATGGCGGAGCTGATGATTGGAATAGTGCGAGAGGCGTCTTCGGAGGTCGTGAATGGCGTCGCGAGGATGAGAGCTTCGACGCGAAGCTCGTCGAGATGGATTGGAGGCGAGAAGGTGGCCGGTGGAGGCGAATAAAATCGGAGAAAATCAAGGAAAAATAAGAGGAAGATCGGAGGAAGAATGGAGGAATCTACCTGGGAAATGGAGCTCAGGTTTGAGCTCCAGGTCGTCGCTCGAAGGTCGGTAGGTGGTCTGAGCTCACGCAGCTCGCGGACGGAGGCCGCAGCACGGTGGTGGCCGTGGATCTCGCCGGAGTCGAATCCCTTCGTCGCTCGATGAATCACCTAATTGTTGTCACCAACTGAAGGATCAGAGCTTGGGGATACTCTCTGGAGTGGCGGATAGGGGTGAAGTCGGCCGGTGGTGGCGTATTTATATGTTGAAGTTGGTGGCAGTGTTGGCGACGAGGCGAGTTTCGAGGGCGACGTGGAGCTTTTATGGTGGAGGTAGTGGAGCGTGAGGGAGCTGGCGAGGGAGAGGGATGAGTGGGGTTCATCGTGGGGGTGTCAGCGGTGGGAGAGGATGGCTGACGTGCAGCCGGAAATAGAAAGGGGGCGCCCCTCCCGCAAGGCAAGGGACGTGGGAGAGAGGGGCGCCCAGAGGTAGGAGACGAGGTCTCCACCGTTGGATCTTGTGATCCAACGGTGGGGATCAAGGTGTGGTGGGCGGGTAGGATGAGATCGGGGGCTCGGAGATGATGGGCTGTGGTGGCGCCACGTGGCAAGCTGCGGGCGAAGCGCGAGCGGGCGGCCTGGATGAGGAGATGGAGCTGATCAAAGGGCCGAGATTCGCTGGAAGAAGGGCGGCTGCGATGGAGAGATCAAGGGTCTGATCAAGCGGCGTAGATGCTGCCACGTGGAGGGCTCTGGTGAAGGCGCTAACGTGCGGCGTAGATCAAGCAGGAGAAGATCTGATGGCCCAGGCAAAGGGCGTGCGTGGAAAAGGCTGGGCCATTGGATCTGAAGCGAGATCCAACGGCTGAGGACGCAGGCGGATGAGGCGAGGGGAAGCGGGCCGCGTGGCGCAACCAGAGGGCGCCACGTGGCCTGCTGTGAGTGGCTGAAATAAGATACACGTGTAGGGAGAAGAGGGGGCCGAATTTGGAAAAACTCAAAACATGAAAGTTGTAGATCTCGATGAGATCTACAAGCTTCATGTTGACCAAAGACGGAGATAAGGTCAAATATGATACATAAATACAAGGATACATAGATATACATATGTAGTATACAAAGTGGCCCAAAAACCCAACTTTCTCATACAAGCTCCAAATTCAATGAAATTAGTCTCATTTTAAAGGTCTTTTAATGTGTAGTATTCTAAGAGTAAGTAGACCTAATTCAGAGTTTGCATGAGGGCTTTATGTGCATTCTAGTGTACAGGGGTTCTCAGGCTTTATTGGCTATTTTACAAAGGGGATTTCTGGCCTTCTTCCCTATATTATTAATTAAGGAGTACATATCATAGAGTAGAGGCTATTTTAGTGCATGGGTGTTTTACAAGGGATTTTTGGCTTCTTATTTAAATGCAAATGAGCTGCTAAAATGTATGAATTATGAATGCATGCACGAATGCTATTTATGCAATATAAAGGGAAATATGCCTCTATTTTCTCGGGAACAAGGCTCTATTTTTGACTTTTGAAGTGATGAATCACAGATTCATCACTAGGCAACATCATTTGTCTGACTCTAGCCATTGGGCCCTCCTATGTTGTATACTAATTGCCTTCTAACTACTTATCTTTGTTGTATAAAGATGAAGGAGTCTATGATTAATACTTGAAGTTTTGCAGGAGTTCAGAGAACATTTGGACTTATGTGCTATGCAAGAGTAGTGTGTCCTATCCAATAAGAATTTTCCTCTGTCTCTTGAGGCATAACAAACTTTTAATCGAAGTGTCGAGGCCAAAGTTTGTCCATGGTGATGACTTGGATTGTCCTATTTATGGGGTACCATCTGAGGAGATTAAACATATATTCCTTTTTTTGTGTCAAGGTTTGAAGGAGTATGCCTATTACTTGCATTGATCTTTCGTTGTCGGAGAACTTTTAGGACTCAGGGGTCTACTGCAAACCTGAATTGCACGGAGGGAACTCCTCAGGGACATGTAGCTGATAAAAATCAGATGCACAATTGATTCTAGGGGCCATAGGGGGGGCTTATCACGGGTTAGAATGGTGATAGATTTGTATCGTCGGATCCTGAAATAAGGGACATGCGCTATATTTCAATGCTTTTGCAAAGAAGAGATGATGAGTGATGACTCGAGGATTGTGCTTACTAATGTATATGGGCCACCTAATTGTGTGAGCATCTCTGATCTGGTTGATGAACTTCAGATTGTGTGTTTGAAGTACCCCTCGGATGCATGGCTAGTGGGTGGTGACTTTAATGTCACTCTCCAGCCTGAAGATTGCCTGGGTATGCATGATAGGGTTGATATTGACTCGAAGGCGCTTCTATCCCTGATTAATGAGCTTGGAATGGTGATTGTTGACGTGAGAGGTTGTTGTTACACATGGAGGAATGCTAGATTGAGATTGTGCCTCGACCGTTCTTAGTGTCTACGGAGATGTTACAGCTTGCGCCTTTTGCTCGTGCTTGGGCCGTTCCACATGCTGTCTCCGATCATACTCTGATTATGTGTTCCTTGGGCAAAGGTGTACAACCAAGATCGTTCTTCGGGTTTGAGAGAGCATGGTTGTTGGAGGAGCTCTGTAATATGGTTACGTATCTCTAGAGCGAGAGCCTATGGCCTGGATCGACCGCGGTCAGAATAGCGATCAAGTTATCTTTGTTGCACAGGCAGTTTCAGATTTTCAATAAGCAGGTCGGGGAATAACGTCGTATTAGACGAACTGTGTTAGAGGAGGTGGTTTGCATGCTGGACTCCATTTACACTTGAGGAGATCGAGGAGAGCTTTTGGCCGCTGAATATGCTACACAAGGAGGATTAAAAGAGGGAGAATGAATGGAGGCAGAGATCACAATAGCGATAGCTTTAGGAGGGGGATCTTAACACACACTTTTTTTGTTCTATGGCCTCTGGCAGAAGACGCTGGAACTAGATCAACTCTATCACTGTGAATGGTGTGCATGTTCAGGGGGATCGTGAGGTGGGACGAGCGTTGCATGCACATTTTCAAGCGTTGAGCAAGAAGGCTAGACGGATTAGTTGGGCTGGAGGGGAAGTGGAGTTAAGGAGATTTCACCTTCCGATGATGATTCTCTTGTTGCATCTTGAGGATGAAGTGAAAAAGGCGATTTGGCAGCTGATTGCAGATGGGGCACCCAGTCTTGATGGTTTTCCGGTGTTCATTTACAAGGAATTCTCAGATGTTGTGACTAAGGATGTGATGGCGATAGTGCGAGAGTTCATGGAAGGGAATTTGGGTTTTGATCGGCTGAACGAGGTTGTCCTTTTTTTGTTGCCTAAGAGGGAAGTGCCTGCTAGTGTGGATGATTTTAGACCTATAGCGTTGTCCAATGTTATTTATTTGATTATTGCCAAGGTTTATGCTAATTGGTTAATAGGGATTTTAAAATACGATTGTCTCCCTTGAGCAATCCATTTTGTATCTGGAAGGTAGATGACATATGGTTGGGTATTAGCTTCTGGGATGAAAGAAAGATGTATACCCCTTTATACTCTACATAGTGGCTTTGTTGTTGGGCTTAGGGCCTTCCGGCGGGCATTCACAAGAAAGGGAATGAGCGCAATCTAGATTTGAAAAGCATGCATGCGAAAGGACCGATGTGGAAGGTTGACTTCTCCAAGGCATGTGATTGCATGGATTGACGTTTTATTTGGGCATCTTTACGACGTTGTGGTTTCTCGGATAGGTGTATGATGGGGGTTACTTTCACCCACAACGGGGTGTGCATCAGGGTTTCCCAATGACGCCTCCCATTATCATGATTGCAGTAGATGCCTTGATTGTTATGATGCGATTGATGTTTGAGGTTGGCTTGTGTTCTGGGTGCAAGAGGGATGACATCTCTAGTACATAGATGACACCATTATCTTTCTCAAGGGTGAGGAGAGATGACTACAACGTGCAGCGTACATTCTGGATACTTTTATGGACATTTCGAGGCTACAACCAAATAAGTAAAAGCCGATTTTCATGCATATTGGACCCATAGATGTAGAGATCATTGAGGCTAGATCCATTCTTTGTTGCACCTACAATTCACTCTCGATGGTTTATCTTGGTCTGCCTTTGGTTCTGGGACGTCTACGACCCACTGACTGGAAACCGATACCGGACATATTTGAGAGTAGATCGGCATGTTGGAAGGCTAAGACACTGTCTCGAGATAAGAGGCTGATCTTGCTCAAGCACGTCCTTTCGACGATTCCCGTATTTTTCTGTGCTTTCAGGCTTGTCCGTGTAGGGGTGAGGTCGAGGCTTGAGGCAATGATTCGCAGATTTTTCTGGACAGATGGTAGGCATGACCAAAGGGGGTTTGAGAGGCTGAACACAATCCTTGATTCTCCTAAACCCCAAGGAGGTGGCGGAGCATACAAAGGATTTCAGGTCGATAGCGTTATCCAATGCAATTTATCTCATTGTGGCCAAGGTCTTAACTAATCGACTCAGGGGTGTTCTCAATGGGCTTATCTTACCTGCTCAAACAACGTTAATCCCTGGACGTTAGTTGTTTGATGGTGTGATTTTAGCATCAGAAATCGACGTAGACTGGAAAAGGCGAGGGAGTACAGGGTTCCTGTGGAAAGTTGGCTTTGCAAAGGCATATGATTGCTTGAATTGGATTGTCATATGGGCATCATTGGCCCAAAGGGGGTTCTCAGATGTAAGGATTGATTGGATGAAAAAGTGCATCATGACTTCGTCCTGTTTAGTACTGGAGAATGGGAGACCAGAAGGGGTTTTTTTCTGATACACAGGGAGTGAAGCAGGGATGCCCCTTGGCCTTGTGTTATTTGTTTTGGCTGCAGAAGTGGTAGCAGTTATGTCAGGATTGACAAAGGTGGGTGGATTTTTTCAAGGGTACTCGAGGGAGAATACTTCGATCATGATTCTTTAGTACACTGATGATACGATTTTTCTCATCGAAGGAGGGGTTGAAGAGTGCAAGGTAGTTAGAGCAGTACCGGACATCTTTGGGCATGTGGAAAGGAAAAATAGAATTGTATTTTGCACGGAGCCTTAGAGCTCTCTTATATAGGAGAAAAGCTCTATGGAAAAATTATATGATGAAGATAAGATAGATAAGAAATATAAATAAACCACATAGAGATACAAATATCTCAACACTCCCCCTCAAGCTGGAGCATATATGTCTATCATGCTCAACTTGGAACAACAACGATGAAAAGTACCTCTAGCAAGGGCTTTGGTGAACATATATGCAATCTGGTCACTTGACGCAACATGAAATGTGGAAATGAGTCCCTTCTGAATTAGATCTCGAGTGTAATGACAGTCCACCTCGTTGTGCTTGGTTCTTTCATGGAATGTTAGATTATTGGCTATAAATAGAACATCTTGGTTATCGCATTGGAGATGCGTGGGAAGAGGCGCCTCAATAGTTAGGTCAGTTAGGACAGATCTTTGGCTTCAAAAAAAAGTTAGGATAAATCTGACCCACATCATCTCCGTGCTCCCTTGTGCCATAGCTCTATAAATTCAGCACTAGATCTCGCCACCACTGTCTATTTCTTACTCTTCCATGAAACCAGTGAGCTCCCTACAAACGCAATGAACCCTGATGTGGACTTCCTATCCTTAGGGCACCCTGCATAGTCTGCATCAGCACACCTGTCACCGTAAGAGATGTATCTCTTCTGAACAAGAGTCCTTCACCTGGAGAGAACTTCAGATATCTCAAGGTCATATTTATTGCATCCATATGGACCTGCCTAGGCTGCTCCATAAACTGGCTGACTCTACTAACTGCAAATGATATAGCAGGCCTGGTGATTGTGACATATAACAGCTTTCCTACTAGCTCTCTATATCTTCTCTTGTCAATTTCTTTAGAATCATCGTCACAGAGCTTAGTATTAGGATCCATAGGAGTGGTAGCAGGCCTACATCCTATCATGCCCGTTTCAGTTAGGAATCGTTGGGTGAGGGAGGAGGATGGCAATACCTGGTACTTTCACGCGGTGGCTAATGGAAGGAGACGAAGGAATCACATTCACTCAATTGAGGTCGGTGGGGTATGGAAGGGGATGTGGAGGTGGGAGTGGCTTTGCGTTCCCATTTCTAGGCTTTCGGGTGGCGCAGTTTGCGAGGAGGTTGGGGATGGTAGGGGAAAGGAGTGGCTGTTGTTCCCGAAGATCAGGTGGACGATTTGCTGCGCGAGTTCACGAAGGAAGAGGCGAGGAAGGTACTGCATCAGTTGAATTTGGACGGTGCCCCTGGCCTCGACGGTTTCTTTTTTTGCTTCTACAGGGAGTTCTGGGAGATGCTCGAAGGCGACATCATGAGTTGCTAGCCGAGTTTCTGGTGGGGAATCATGGTTTTGAGAGGCTGAACAAGGCCCTCATATTTCTCTTGGTGAAGAGAAGTGCGCCGGCCAAGGTGGAGGACTTCAGGCCCATTGCAGTGTCTAATGCTATATACCTCTTGATTTCAACGATCCTGGCTATCCAGTTGTCTCGGGTGATGAGTCAGATTCTATCCCCTGAGCAGTCTGTGTTCGTCCGTGGGAGGGCTATGGCGGATGGGTTGGTGATGGTTTCAGAGATCGTGTCTGATTGGAAGAGGTCCAGGACCAAGGGTGTGCTGTGGAAGGTGGTCTTCTCGAAGACGTATGGTTGTGTGGACTGGAGATTTCTTTGGGCGTCTCTGCTGAGGAGGGGCTTCCCGGTGTTGTGGGTAGCTTGGATCAAGCGACGTGTCACGACGGTATCTCATGTGGTGCTCATCAACAGTCGACCGGAGGAGGGTTTTTTCCAGCCCCAAAGGGGCATCAGACGGGGATGCCCACTGGCACGTATGTTGTTTGTCATTATGGTTGATGTGATTGCTATGATGGCGAGGTTGGCGATGTCCGATGGGTGGTGGTGTGATTTCTTTTTAAATAATTATTAAAAAAATCATAATTAATTAAATAAGCATGGAGGGGAAAAAATTAAAAAAATAGCTATCGATCGGCACCTGAGGTGCCGATTTGGGGCGCCCCCTCCAAATCGGCACCTGAGGTGCCGATTTGGACAGAGGCTCCAAATCGGAACCTGAGGTGCCGATTTGGAGGTGGACATTTTACAAAACGCACCCCGTTAATACTGTAATTCAATTTCAGTACTAACGGATACTACAAATTATTATTATGTTCATTAGATGTGAATAATTTAAAAATATTTTGAGGAATTATGTAAATAATTTTACAAAATATTATTTTACAATTATTATTATGTTCATTTGAGGACATTTGAGGAATTATGTAAATAATTTTAAAAAATAAAATAAATTTAATAGGCTTTCAATATTTTCCTTCATCACATTTTTTTTGATCTATCGGTAGAGCTTCGTGGTCTCATCTTCTTCCCGATAACGTTATTGTAAAATGTGAAGTATATCTATATTTTTTATTATATTCTTCATTATTGATACATACTTAGAATATTTATAATTGACATATCAACAATATTATAGTAAATATAAAGAAATTGAGAGTGTGAACAATTCATTTACCATTGACATATGTGAACTCAACAACGTACAACTTGACATGAATTAATTTAAAAAAATTACAAGTATTTTATTAAAATCATAAGAGAAGAAATATGAGTTTACAAATAATAAGAAAAAATTTTACAATAACTTAAACTTTCCATATCTTCAAAAATCCCTTCATACCTCCTCCTCCACCTCCTGCACCTCCTCCTTTGTCGTTTCCCTTTCCCTCCATCTCCCAATTTTTTGTGAGTCTCCTCATGTGTTGTCTTCTTCTTCTTCTGCTTGGCCATTTGTTCTGAATGCGTTGGAACGTGCCCTGGAGGATGCGGTCTAGCTGACGACTTCCGTGGCGGTTCGATTGTTTGTGATTCCTGATTTCTTGACGTCCGTACACTTATTGAATGGCGAGGCGGCTCTGATGGAGGAGGCTCAGTGATCCTTACTCCAGGAGAAGGTCTTCGAGGTAGCTCCGGACGTTGTTGTGGTATTATCGTGGATATACCAAACAATTGTCTATCAAAATCAGTTGCCTCCATTCGCCGAACACTATTAAATATCTGCGACTGCAAATCTCCTGAACTATATTGAGTAGACGGTATGAGCTGAGAGGGTCCAGAGTCAAATTGACTCGAAGGTCCAACAAGCGATGGTCCTACAAGATTGAGACATTTTCATTGTTATAAGTATCACAAAATTTAAATGTAACGTATTGAAATGAGTTCGTATATTGTATAATATATTTATACCTGAACCTCTAAATCCGGCTTCACCGATTTGAGACCCTCTAAAGCCATACTCGATATAGCTCATACCTGAAAGATGTTAATTACATTATATGTCACATAAATTAACTAATAAGTAAGAGGAGAATGCAATGTAATAAATTAAGTACAGTTTTACCTGTAGATACGAATCCTGGTTGAATTGGTGGAACTTCCTGCCCGTTGTATCCCTGACTCGAAGGACCAGCAAATGATGATCCTGCAAATTGTGATTGACTGAAAGCTTCTCCATATCCTGCTAGAATGAGATATTCATCTTTTAGAAAATACTACATAAGATAAAAATTAGTTATTTTATTTAGTCATTTTATTACCTGAAGCTCCAAAATTAGTTATTTTATTTAGTCATTTTATTCCATGCTCCATTTTTGTAAATCGTATTGTAGATCCCTTTTCGACTTATGACTCCTACCTAACCAATAACTTAGTCCGGAATTATCGGTGGATTCTGATTGACTCTCCACAAATACTACATCTTCTGCTTCTGCAATTTCATGATAAAAAACGTGAGGTAACTCCTCCATCGGTTCTTCTTCAACATCGTCGTTATTAGCAGAATATGAGTTCCCCCTTTCCTCATTACCTACAGCTAGAACTAGCGAACCATATCCAAAATCATGACAAGTATTACCACCAATATTTTCTTCTAATATTTGAGTATCATTTTCTGGCTCGTCATTTTCGGGCTCCTCATTTTCTTCGGATATTTCTGTCACTAAATCATCTTCTACATTCACTTGTGATGACCCTTCGATATCCTCAAACATGGTCTCATTTGTTGGCCTGATTAATTTAAATCTTTGTCAGTTTAATATAAATGGTGAAATTATTCTATAATTTGAATGTGATTAATTTTACCTCGAAGATGACGGCATATTTTCCATATTAAAGGGAGTAGTTTGTACAAAAAGATGGATAAATCTCACATCGACGATTGAACTCAATATTGCTAATGTTGATTCATCATTGTCAATCGGTACTGCAAAGAAAGTTGATCCCTCATACAACCACTTACAAGTTAATGTAAGTATATACTGGTCGAGCGGGAGATCAGTGACTTCACAGACTCGAGACAGTAAGCCAATATATGTTAATTGGCATGGTAATATAACCATCCGTTTCTTGCCCCCAATATATTCTACGTGGTCATCAGAGACATCAATCGATCCTCCCCAATATATTAAGACATGAGCGGTGTTGGAGGCCATCTATACGAATAAAATAATGATTTAATTAGTTTAATTACACAAAACAATTACTTAATAATCGGATGTAACAATTAGTTTAATTAACATTTCAGTCGGATGTTATCTCTAAAAATCGATAATTTAATTGATATACTAATCACTCAGATATGGAATCCAAAAGTCCGGTCTTGGGGACTCATCGGTGCTCACCACAGTGAGTCCTGCCAGCGCTGTATAGAGACCCTCACGGCGCTCGATTCCAAATCTAAATGACAGTAATTTTAACATGAATATGTGCACTTTTAAATCTAAATGAATGAAATGCTAATGTAATGTCTAATGTCCCCTATTTCATTATTTTCGATTTTTTTAATAATTATTACAAAAATCTTCTAATTAAATGTCTAATGTAATTGACATTAAAAAAATCCATATTACATTTACAATTACTATTTTTCAACATCTTTAGGTTACTTCATAGACAAATGATTTACCATTAAATATAAACAAGAATTATTTTAAAATATATTCTAACTAAGTATCAATTTTGCACATCTAATTACTTGTTAAATTTTAAAAAAAATTCTTGAGTAAAATTACCTGAAAGATGCGTGTCTTCTACAAGAAATGTTATCCAAAAGATAATAATATAATCCAGTATCCGATGTATATAGCGTCCTCACTGATAAAACCCTGCAAAAAATGCACAAAAAAAAGCTACAAAAAAATATCTTATTCTTACTTGAATAAGATTAGCAGATCGAGAGAAGAAATCCCACTTCAGAAAACCGAATGAGTGAAATAAGAGAGGAGGAATAAGGGGAGAAGATGAAGGAGAGAGGGGGAAATTGTGAGAAGAATGGAATGAGGGGGGGTTTATATAAGAAATGGGGGAGGAGGGGACCGTTGGCAAATTTCCAACGGCCCTCTGAGGTGCCGATTTGGGCCATAGCCGTTGGCGCCCCTGCCAAATCGGCACCTGAGGTGCCGATTTGGAGTCGGGGCCAACGGGTATGGCCTCAGGTGCCGATTTGGAGGGGGTGCCCCAAATCGGCACCTCAGGTGCCGATCGATAGCTATTTTTTAAAATTTTTTCCTCCATGCTTATTTAATTAATTATGATTTTTTGAATAATTATTTAAAAAAATTCCCGGTGGTGGTCGTGCTACAAATGTGACGAGATTTCTATTTCATTTTTTGCAGTATGCGGATGACACGGTCTTGTTTTTGGGGGAGAACGAGGAGGGCCTCCGTAGAGCTTCGTTAGTCATGGAGATCTTTGGGGACATTTCGGATCTTCAAATTAATAGGGACAATTCTGTATTGGTGCCATTTGGGCTCTCGGACCAGGAGGTGCGTAGGGCGAGGGGGTTGTTGGGTTGCGCGGTGGCTACCTTGTCGTTCACTTACCTTGGTTTTCCTATGGTGGCGGGGCGGTCTAGGGTTGGCTACTGGAGACCTCTGGTAGCGAGACTGGAGTGTAAGTTGGCAGGGTGGAAGGCGAAATTACTCTCGAAAGGAGGAAAGCTAGTCCTTCTGAAGCATGTTCTCTCGACGATACAGGTTTTCTTCTGCTTTACGAGAGCCATGTTAGTTAGGGTTTGTAAGAAGGTTGAGGCCTTGATGAGAAAGTTCTTTTGATCACACGACAGGTAGTCTTGGGGAGGTATGCACATGGTTGATTGGAGTGTGTTGACGATGCAAAAGAAGAAGGGAGGATTAGGGATCAGGAGGGTGGGTGAGATGAATAAGGCCTTCATGGCTAAGTGGGTGGCGCGCATCTGGGGGGTCGTGGGATCTGGTGAGCTGGCCGTTGAGAAAGATCTATGAGGTGTCGATGTCGCTGGAAGTGGAGTTATGGCGATTCTCGTCCTCCCTATGGAGAGGTATTTCGTAGGTGGTTCCCAAGCTGGGTATCAAGCTGAAGCCCGTCTTGGGGAATGGAGGCAGTTTCCGTTATTGGAAGAATGACTGGTCTGGGGAGGGGATCCTGGGGGATCGCTTCCCAATATTGTTGCAGCTGGCGGCGGACAAGAGGATGGTGGTGCAGAAGGTGTGGGGTAGGGTGTTCTCACCGACCTTTGGTATCTGAGCTTTCGGACCAGAGATGTGAGGAATTCTTGGAGTTGCTGGAGCTGTTGGCACGAGGAGAGGCCCCCTCTGAGGGCAGAGATCACTATAAGTGGGACAACGAGAGATTCTCGATTAAGAAGGCATATGGTTTCTTTGTGAAGGAAGGGGAGGTGTCTATTGCGGAAGAGGTTGTCATGGATGTAAGTTTGATATGGAGGAGCAGGGTGCCTACTCGCATTAAGGTTTTCATGTGGTTATTCAGGCTTGGGAGGACTCTCATGAATGCACGTTGGGGGCAGTTGATGGGGGTGGATGATACTATGTGCAGTAAATGTGGAGTCGGGGAGGAGCATGCGGACCACTTATTCTTCTCGTGTCCGTCCTCATCTGACGTGTGGGCAGAGCAGACATCTCTTGGCTCGGTTCTCAGGACTGTGCGAGTTTCTGGAGGGATATCGGATCGATTTGTGGATACCACCACGAAGAATGTGCGCTTCTGGGAGATTTTTATTCTGAGAATATAATTGAGCATTGCAAGGCGTTGTGTAGAACGTGGATCATGTAACAAGCTGTACCCTTTCCTTTATATATATATATATTTTTTCTTGCTTGATGTGGATCCCTTTCTGGGACTCTACCCGCGTACTTTTTAAAAAAAAAGGAATCAGTAACATATTTTCGTTGCGTTATTATCATGCACCGCTGATTCCTTGCAAATTCAAGACCAAGAAAATAACAAAGATTGCCAAGGTCCTTAGTCACAAATTGTTGTCCAAGGAAATCCTTAACTGACTGAATCCCCTGCTCATCATCATCTGTAACAATGATGTCATTCACATATACCAATATAGCAACAATACCTCTCTGGGATCTCTTTACAAAAAGAGAGTGATCAGTAGTAGATCTAATAAACATGTTGTTCAATCAATTCTAAGAGCTTTTGAAACCAAACTCTTGGACTTTGTTTAAGAATATAAATCGCCTTGTGAAGTCTACATACCATATCTGACTCCCCCTTAGCAGTAAACCCTAGTAGTTGCTGCATGTAGACTTCCTCCTGCAAGTTACCATACAGGAAGGCATTCTTGACATCCAACTAAAATAGAGGTCAGTCACGTACCACAATGACAGAAATCAGGATCTGCAGAGTAGAGTGACAGGCAACAGGAGAAATCTATCTTGGTAATCCACTCCATACGTCTGGATGAATCCATGAGAAACCACTTTGGCCTTGTATCTATCCATTGTACTATCAACATGGTGCTTCACTATAAATAACCACTTGCTCCCCACAACATGTGCACCAGGGGGAGCATCAACAACACTGCCATCTCTTCCGCCATAGCAAGACCCTACTGACTAACCTGCAATGCTTCCTGGTAGGACCTTGGAATCTCAACTGCAGACAGACCCATAACAAATCATTGAAACTCTTCTGAAAGGTGTGTAAGAGGAGACATGGGAAGCAAGGGGATACACAGTGCATGTATGCCTCTGCTTCCGTAGTGCAACGAGCATATCAAGTTCCGCAGCCTCCTCAGTAACTGTCATATCTAAAACCTCCTGCTCATCCTAGTGTAAATGCAAATCACCAGTGCCATCAGTAGAAACCAAGTGTTAAGAACTTACCTGGGACGTGTTGGATGTTGGAGGAGGCACATGAGCATGAGGTCAACGCTGGGAAACCTGTGGAAAGTATGGGGTACAGCAGATGAAGATGGTGGAAACGGTGGAGGTGGAGATGAGGACAAAGGTGGCAACGAAGGTGGTGAAGAGGTAGATTTTGGTGTAGACACATTTGGAGATAAAGGCATGTATACCTCTTCTCTAGACTCCGAAGAAATCTGATTATCACATGTAGGAGAGAAGAACATAATGGATTCAAAGAAGGTGACATCAGCACTAACATAATACTTCCTACGAACATGATCAAAACAACAGTATCCCTTTTGAGTCCTGGAATACGCCACAAAGACGTACTTGATAGCTCTAGGAGAGAGCTTGTTATGACCAGGGGATGTATGATATACGAAAGCAACCGACCCAAAAACACGAGGAGTGAGGGAGAAAAGATCATTCTCCGGAAACACAATCGAGAACGAGATCTTCTCTCCCAGCACAGACGAGGGCATACGACTCGCCAGATAACAAGCTATCAGAACCGCATCTCCCCAATATGAATGAGGAGCACGACTCTGGATCAAAAGGGTCCCGATGACATCCAAAAGATGATGTTTACGCTCAGCCGTCCTATTCTGTTAGAAAGTATAAGCACACGAAGTCTGATGAACAATATCAAGGGTTCTGAGAAACTGTGGGAGCTGACGATTACAAAATTCTAAAGCATTGTCAGAACGGATATACATAACATTCCCCAGAGAAGACATTTTTTATTTCATTAATAAACGACTGACTAACAAGACCAATATCAGACTTGTTTTTAAGCATAAAGACCCAAGACAACCTGGAAAAATCATCCACAACGACAAGATAAAATCTATGCCCCTGATGGTCTGGGACACGACTCAGACCCCAAATATCAAAATAAATTAACTCAAAAATATTGTTACTACTACGACCCTGATGACTCTGGAAAGTAGACCGGTGATGCTTCCCAAGTCGGCAGGCTTCGCACTGAAAAGTAGCACGAGGAGAGATCTGAGGAAGAATGTGACACAACTTTTGCAGAGAAAGATGATCAAAACGGAGGTGCTACACATATGGAGAGACTGATCCATTGTGTAGAGACGAAGTACTAGCATATGGAGATTGGACCAGTCTGTACAATCCTCCTTGCTCACGGCTAGATCCAAATACCATGCCCGTAAGAATGTCTTGAAACGCAAGGGATGAAGGATCAAATATATCACAGCAATGTAATTCTTTGGTGATTTTGCTAATAGATAATAAATTCCTGGAAAAATCAGGAGCATGAAGGACATTATGTAGACGCATCCCTGAAGTCAATTGCACCTCCCCCTGACCAGTAATAGGAGAGTGTGTTCCGTCTGCTATAACAACCGATCTACGTAGATGAGTCGACCAGTATGTACTAAACTGATGTCTATCACCGCAAAGATGGTGTGAAGTTTCTGAATCCATGATCCATTCGGATAAGTCTGCCTTGTAACAACTCGTAAGAGCATATGTTGTACCTGAGGTTGATGCAGACGCTGAGGCGGCTACCTACGAGGATCCAGGAGCACTGGACGGGCTGGATGTAGGCATGAACTCTCTCTAACGAGCTACAAGATCATCGAACCTCTGATCAGAAGCAGGAGGAATACTAACATGCTCAGTCTGCTCCGCAACACGCGCTGAAGGAGGAAAGCCATGCTTAGAACAACACGTATCCTCAGAGTGTCCAGACCTGTGGCAGTAACTGCAAGGCTGACGGGGTCGGCTACCTCCTCCCCTACCATAGTTGCCACGACCACGGTACTGTGTTGGGCTTCCTCTACTACGAGATGCAGCCATAGCAAAGGAAGACTGTTGCTGCTGAGTAACACCGCCAGAAGATATAGGAATCCTGCTCAGTCTACGATATGCCTCGTCCATCGGAGGTATGGTGGCATCTGTAAAGATCTGCACTTGAGCAGCGTCGTACTCAGGATTAAGAGCTGCTAGAAACACTCCAGTCATCACGGAATTCCTGCACGCCTAAGTTGTTCTGGCATAGCAGTCAAGGGGAAGAAACCATGAATCTTCTCAAACATACCCCTTGAGAGGTGTAGAGGGTATGTAGAGGACGTTCATTCTGCTTCGAAGTGAAGATATCATGTTAGAGTTGCAGTATCTTCGATTCGTTTTTTGCCAGAGAATACGTGGCGGCGAGAATGTCCCACATAGCTTTTGAAGTAGGCTGACTCATAATATCATTAGCTATCTCCATTGACATGGTCTTAGAGAGAGATATACGCGCATAGGCATTGTCTGCCTCCCATGAGGCATTAATCCCAGCCTTGTCGTTAGGTTTATCCTTTGTGGGGATGTGCTTCTTGCCGTCACACTGCATTAGGCTCATAAACTGCATGGCCTAAAGATCATAATTTGTCCCATCCATCTTAACAATGGATGATGGACCTTTAAAGGCACCCCAAGGACGAGGCATCGGCTTTGGAATCAACTTTGTTATCTGACATGTTGACAACAATGACAAAGACTGGGGTTGTAGGCAAGATTGACTGAGTCTACACAATCACATAGGAAGACGGTTGTGGGTGTAGACTCATACCACAACATCTTCCATCTGTTTGAGGTCTCCCTAGCCCTAAGTAACTAGGATGATTTTAGATGACTAAATCAACCCTATAAACTCAAGGATCAGACCTCGAAATCGTCGAATAGGGACCCCTAGGACGACGATGCAGTCTGTGGGATGAAAGTCAGGGACGGTTAGCAGCTCTAGGCTGTCGTTCTAGGGGGCAGTTGTGGCAGAGCAGCCCTAAGCTGTCATTCCAGAAGCCGGTGGATGCAGCCCTGGCTGCTGCTGCGTGCAGCGGTGGCATTGGCCGCCACTGCTGCTGCTGTTGTGCGAGACGCGATGCTCGCGGTGGGGTTTTGGTGGGGAGGTGTATCTAGGGCATAGGCTCCGGCCTAGGACCGTCATTTTGATACCACGTGGAAAGGAAAAATAGAATTGTATTTTGCACGAAGCCCTAGAGCTCTCTTATATAGGAGAAAAGCACTATCGGAAAATTAATGAAGACAAGATTAATAAGAAATATAAATAAACCACAGAGAGATACAAATATCTCAACAGGGTAGTTGTCTGGTTCTTAGGGTAAATGGGGAAAAATCCACTTTGGTCTCATTTAACTAGTCACAAGAGGAGATAGCGACCGGCGATGGTATTTTGGGAACTGCACGACGAAGCTTGCCCCTTACCTATCTTGGTCTGCCCTTGGTGTGTAGACGACTAAGGCAGGGGAATTGGTTGTCTGTGATTGAGAAATTAGAAAGGAAGTTTGTTGGGTGAAAGGCACCATGCTTGTCAAGTGGAGGGAGAATAGTGTTAGTGAAAGCAGTCTTATATGGAATCCCAGTTTTCTTTATGTGTACCATATTAATGCCGGTTGGGGTTCGTAGGTGACTAGAAAGGGGTGACGAGACGCTTCTTTTGGGTGCATCTGTGGAGGAAAAGGGAATGGCCTTGGTAGACTGGGGGACGGTGACGAAGCCGTTCGAGCAGGGTGGGTTGGATGTGCTGCAAAATCGAGGACATAAATAAAGCTTTGTTGTCGAAGTGGGTGTTGAGGATCTGGGGTGACGGGTTAGACCCGCCTTCGCGTTTGTTGAGATCCATTTACTCTGTTTCGTCTAGCTTGTACGCAAATATTGGAGTTGTGGCCGCGTCGACTACTCTATGGAGAGGTATTTGTGTTGTGTTGCCCTATATAGCAACATCGATGTAGCCTTTGTTAGTAAACGGGAGGGGGTTCGGATTTTTATAGGACGACTGGACGGAGGAAGGAGCGCTATGTGACTTATATCCTAGGATTATCGCTTTGTCTACCAGGTGGGAGGCAAGTGTGGCAAATATGTGGTCAGAGGGTGCTTGGTCGTGGCAGATTTATCAAATCAGAGGTTTGAAGAATTCATCTCTCTTTCGTACAGACTAGCAAAAGTAAAGGAACTGTCAAAAGACAAAGATGCTTGATGCTGGAGCGATGAGGTTTTTTTATAAAAAAGACATACAAGGTCATTTCTGGTCCGATTATTGGGATGCAAGATGATACTGCTTGAGATTGTACTAGAATTTGGGTGTGGAAACTGCCTGAGGATAAAGATATTTTTGTGGCTAATGAGGAGAGGACGGCTTATGATGGGTGCTTCAAGAGCCAGGATCTTCCCCGGATGTGAGGAGGCATGCATAAGATGTGGTGAAACAACGGAAGATGTTTAGCATCTCTCTTTCAAGTGTCCCAATTCTAGGAAGACGTGAGAGAGTGTTGAGTCCCGGGATTCTATTTGTTCAAATTGAACAGAGTGGAAGGAATATCTAGAGTTTGCACGACTGCATGGGTCATTTGGAGCGATTTTATGTGAAGAATGTACTTGAGCATGCTAGAACTCTTTGCGGGAGTTGGCATTTGTAAATATGCTTATAGTTTTTATTAATATATTCTTTGGCAAGGTCTCTAAAGGCGGTCCATCCCTTTTTTTTCAAAAATTTTGTGATGTGTTTCTTCATGTTTATACCATAAATCATTTTATGTCTTTCTCTTCGTATGCCTGTTGGGTGCTCAGCCCTTGATACCTCAAAAAAAGCATTGTATGTCTTTCTTATTTAATGCATTTCATCATTTATATTGGTTTTCCTTTCATCAATGTATGTCTTTCTCATGTTAATAAAATAAAAAACTCTAAAGGTCCACGATGCTGTTGAGCACACTTCAAGGGATGAGGACAAAACAAATCCACTGCTAGAGATTGTGAGAGTAAAATGCATCACACAGCTGTTACTGCTTGGTGCCCTCGACTGTATCCAGGTAAAATTGTGTCGGCTTGGCATCCTACATCTAGCATGTTTATTTCAGTACGTCAAACCTCTATGTGTTGTTTGTCCCTTTTTTCTCCTCCTTTGACATTTTCATTGTCAAAACTTTATTTTAGTTGTCTTTGTTGCGGATTAACCTAGAGATATTATATTTTTACGAAGACAATTCCTTTTTGTTTGGGCTGCCAGAGAAAGTACTGGAGTCGGCTCAAGTTTCCTCAGAAGTTGGCAATAATGGATATACTATTATCTCTTTTGGAGTTCGCAGCTTCATACAACTCCTCTAGTAGCCTTCGGGATCGAATTCTTCAAACACCTTCGGATAGGTAATATGTGATATTTTCCTTCTGTCTTTTTTCTCCACGTGTATTTACTTTTAGAATGGACAATCTTACAGGCCTCCTTTGAACCTTCTGCGACAAGAAATGGAAGGAACATCTATCTACTTGGATATCTTGCAAAAATCAACAATAGAAGAATTCAGTGATGAAGCAGATGATGTTAAAGTTGATAGAACAAATATCAATCCAAATAGTGATCCTAGCACTGATGAAAATTTAGCGGCAGACAAACCACTGAAGGATATTGCAGAAGGAAAACTTGTATCTTTTTGTGAACACATATTAAAGGAGGCATCTGATTTACAGCTCCGAACCCTTGAGGCTGAAGCTATACATGTGCACCGAATTCTCGAGTTGCGTGCACCAATTATCGTGAAGGTAGTAAACTTGTTTTAAACTTTTTTAGTTGAAATTCTGCATCATCTATGGGTGCAGTTTTAGTGGATTATATTTCTGGTTTCTGATTATGCAACCTTTTGTAGTTTTTAGCACTCATTCAGGTACATATTTTCCATGCTCCGACCAAGAACTTTTTTTCTCCCATCCACTCGTCACCAAAGGACAGGTTGCTGGGGCAGAGGAGACGTAATTGCGAATTGCACCCCTCCACTAGGTAGGGTCTCCAGGTAGTGGAAGCTTGGGGAGCATATGAATCCTCTGTGGAGCCAAATCAAGCTAATAAATGTAGTAGGAGCTTGCCAAGAGAGACTGGGAAATCCTCCAATATCATATGCTACTCAATTTTTCAAGGAAGAAGTGTGGACACTGAGAAGATGCCCATCCAAAAGACTTTATTTTCACTAGTTAATGTATAAAGTTACGAGGACCAGGTCTACAAAGGATGGTGGTATGCTCCACATATTATCAACAGAGAAATGCTTTTCACCCAAAAGATCGCACTGTTTCTAACCAGCCTTAAGGCCCGCATGATGGTCGCTGTCCAGACTCAATTCAACTTCGAATCACCATGTTGTTGATCAATTGATGCCCACCAACAATTAGTTGATGCCATGTCATTGCTGCCTACCACACCTATTTGAATGATTTACGAAGGAAAAAGAAGCAATCATTGTCATCACTTGCCTTCCATCATTGCTGGCACATCACGTCCACTCCCTGAAAGAATGTGGTTCTACAAATCTTGGTCAACGCATGATCCCATCTCATCAACCATAAGAACACCTTACTCATAGAGGGATCTTCTACCTCCATGTGTGCCTACACGCAAAAGAAACAATGCATGGGTCAAAAATCATGGGCTTGTACCGAAAAACAACCGCATTCCAAAGTCTAGTAATCCAAACTAACATAAGGTCTCGGCACCTCTAAAAGAACCATCCAACACCGTCAAAATTTGCCATCCTCTCGTCCGACAACTACGAATGAAAACATGAGCTCTAGCCACTCCCATCCCTGGGCCTCCCTTGCAGAGATCGCGTTGTTCATTGTTATGGTAAACTGATAAGGAAGACGATTGCGAAGAACTCCACATCCAGTCTGTTGGGAAAAATAAGAGTTGTGTTTATTCCTTGAGCCCTAGACTCTCTTATTTAGGGAGAGACCTATGGGCAAATTACATACGGTAGACAAACAAAAGGAGAAACAGATAAAAGATATAAGAACATTGTATAGATAGATATTATTATATGCTATGTACCCGTTCGTTATTTATATTTTTCTCTGGACTACTTTGTATTTTACCCTTGAGGTCTCTCCCTATATAAGAGAGCCTAGGGTTCCCTTGAATAAACAGATAACTCTTTTCTCCCAACATGGTATCAGAGCCCTAGGACTTCCCACCCGCCGCCCCCCCCCCCACACCCCCCTTCTATTTTCTACCGCCGCCGCCGCTCCCATCTGTGTATCAGTACTGCTCCTAGACCTTCTCCAGATGCATCTGTGTAAACTGCATAGTCTTAAGTGCCTGAAGCTGCGATGACTGTGGCTGTGGGCGAGACCTGTTAGAAGTCTGTGGGCATTGTGATCGATAGTGTCCCCACTCGTGATATCGGTAACACTGGATTGGTCTGGTAGATGGAGTGGCTATGTCTGTGCTCCGGACTGGTGGTATGTCTACTCGCTGCGACCCAGATGGTCGAGCGGAATCTGTGTCACGTCCAGCTAGTGCTCCTCCTAAAATAGTCGATGGAGAAGAGCGAGCACTGCCAGAGAACGTCGAACCTGTAGGTCGGAATCGTCTGGCTGACCTCTGCTGCTGAAACGGTCAGTGAGGGCGGTCAATATGCGTGCCAACTAATCAACCGTCTCCTGGCCTGGTCGGGAGCCATGGCTCTGCATGAGAACCATTTATTAGTCATCCAATTTATTGTTCGCAGATAATATGATATATGCTTCTTCTCTTCTTGGGATATAATATGAAAATTAACAAAATCGGTGACATCTGTGGTAATTGAATCTGAATGTCATATTTCCCTTCTCGGACTCACGACAAGTCGGAAGACTGTCGTTATCCGAGAACTTAATGCGATCGGAATTGAAATATTGCGAATGTGCGTATCGGGGTACCACTGCTCTGATACCAACATTGTGAACTCCCGAGGGAATTTTTTTCCTGCTGAAGTTATATACGACATTCATATTCACATTCATAACCACAAAGCTAATAGAGATAAATGCCACCAAATTTTCATTTCATTAACTTCCATTTATTTTACAACATGTACATTGACAGACAGTACATACATTATTCCCAAAAATTTGACTGAAGAGAAGAGAAGCATATTACATTATCAATCGAAACAAAAACTGAAACAAAATAACATACCGTCTGGTGTAAACCCTATCGCTTGGAATCATGAGTAGCTACTGAGCAGCAGCTGTTTGCCTGCCAAAACATGTTTAGGAAAGAAACGGAGTTACAATCGTGAATACAACTCCGTAGTTTAAATAAATAACAAGTAATTTATAATGTGCAAAAGAGAGCAAGTAGATAGGTGGAACAAGTACAATTAACATCTACTTGCGTAAGTAAAAAGATCTTCAAGCTGTTTGTAAGCATCTTTCATGATTGCCCATTAACCCAGCATTTCCCATATATGACATATTTATATTGTAGTTGAATATTCATGAATGTATGAGTGTAAGTATATAGCATCATTTTCTTCAGAGATCATATTTGTGAGTGATGATGGAAGAGTTTGAGATTGGAATGGTTTCTTGATTTATTTAGATTCTTAAGTCTAGTGAATAGTCATTTCCTATCAATCACAACTTTTGATCGTAACTTCTCCAATTCTTAACTTCAATTGTTTCAGATATAACTCCAGATGATTTAGATATATATATATATATATGGATGTTCTGGATGTAGATTCGCCAAGTCTGTTGGCGAAAGTAAAACTCAAGCGGTGAAGAATCCTACAAATGGCTCTCTTGTCTCGCCCTCTAGTTGGAAGTGTGGTCCAATAGAGGGATAGGTCTACTCCCAAACTACGCCACTGAGACGAATGAGAGAGACTTCCCGAAAAAGTCACTCTAGAAAAACAGCCCGACTAGTACGGGTAACCGAGCTCGTACGTAAAACTGAAAAACCGAGGATCCCCCGCCTGGGTATCCTAAAACAAAGGGTCAGCAGAACTAGTCTAAGTCAGGATCCCAAGGAGGCGTAAAAACACTGCGAGCTCGCGTAAAAACCGAAAAGGGACTGGGATCCTAGACCCGCGCACTTGGCGGCCGCTGCCTAACTGGGCTTCCTATCTCCCGCTCAGTTGAGGGTCACCGCGCCCTCGCACAGTCAGGTGTAAGGATCACCATGACAGGCACTATTCATTGTCATCCCTAATTTACCACCATACTTATAATAATTCTTCAATCCTTTCTTAATCACTTATATGATCTATATAACAGATCTAGATATCTTGGTCAGCTATCTTATTGATAGTGATTCGTAGGTAGCAGAGCATGTCTAAAGGATGACTTCTTGAAGATGATCTAACTTTTTGGTCATAAGTTATCATTGATGATGTGATCATATCTAATTCACATTTCAAAACCCCCAACTTCATCATGCAAATCATGATCTGGAATATAATTTCTGAATTAATTCACATATATACAGAACCTTTTTTATGCGAGGATTTTTTTTAATGATGGTCTTGAGTAAGGTATTAACTGTTTTAAATAGGGTCAGTAATGTGATATGATCAAAATAAGGAATATCCATATATATTCAAGAAATCCTTAGTTTCAAAAACATTTCCAAATCCTACATAACCTATTGATTTCTAATATGAAAGCTAAAATACTCTTCGAGTATTAATTTGATCTTCATTAGGATTAGCACCAATGGAAAAAAGATGACAAGAATGTCATACGTGTTGATAAGATGAAAGTAAAGAAAACTCTTTGGTTTAACAACAGTAAGTTACTCTACTGGAATAACTTGTTAATGAAAAGAATGATTCCAAGAAATCAATGAAATAATATTGCCACCATATAGGCAGATTCGGACCAAGAGTCTATAAAATCATTTGGATAGCAACAAGCACAAGTAAGTGGGACATGATAATATTCCAGTAAGTAATAAGGAAAATGGACATTAGCAAGTACCACTAACTCACTAAAATCAACCCAGCATTTTTTTTTTAAATGAGAGAGCAAACATGCTTAAGATACTGGAGGAAGGTGCATACATAAACTAAAATGACTTGAGAGATTTAGGGAAATTATTTTTAACTTCTGAGAATGCAGACTCTACTGTACATATCTAGAATCATTAGTTATATTGCAAGATATACCCATCGCATGCAGTGGAACAATTATACCCGACATGTAATGTTTAATTTATAAACCACCTGATGTCGTGAATGTGAAGAGAAAACTGCAAAGATCAAAGAGCATTCTTTCTCTCATAATTCTGAATATAGTTATCATGAAGAATCAGAATTTAACTCACTCAAACTGCTCTTAATAATCTCAGTTATATCAAAAGGAAGAGATGAAGTAAAACAGACATATATACGTATGGAGATTACAATATGGATTTCCAGGAATTTTATGGAAATTTTGCATAACAGAATATATTTCTAGGAGTTATATTGAAAATCTGAAAAATAGACATATGGATCAAAAGGTGGAGTAATTTCATGCATGGCAGCAATAGAAAGGCTGGGAATGGTACCTTAAATTTGCTTCAAAGTTGTATGAAGGGGATGATCTTGCATGCAACAAGGAAATATGCTCTTGTTCATGCAGCAGAAGACTACTGCTTTAGAGCAGACAACAATCAAAGGAGAGGGGCTGGAGGTGCTCTCTACGGCTGAAATTGGGGGAGAAATTAGAAGGAAATGGCCGATATATATAGGGAGATTGAGGGTTTAATAGATTGCCAAGTGGAGGAAGATTTTAAACCAAGTGGAAGTAAAAGAAGAAGGCAAGTGGAGAGATCAGCTGCTGTTGTACAATGAAGATAGCTGGAAATTCTAAAAAAAATTTAAAAAAACCTCTACTTGACATATTTAAAAAAATCTACCGTACGCGCACCTCGGGCCTCGGATTTTGACGAACAACGGCTTGTTTTGACCGTCTCAAAATGACGATCAATATGAGTATAATATTGATATACTTTCGGACGGGTTTTGAATACCCGAACTTTTCGAGATTCGGTTTTTGTTTAAGATTAAATTTTGTGATTTAAAAATATCAAACGACCTCCGATTGACGAACGGTCGATTCCGTTGGTCTCGTGTCGTCGAATCGGATCTAATGATGGTCTTGGTTTGTTTTGCAGTTTCTGAATTTTTGTCGCGGCTTTTTCGCGGCACGCATTTCAATGCAATCGATTTTTGGTCGATTTCGCCCGAACGACTTTTGTTTCACGATCAGCTGATCGTTTTCGGTTGTTTGGTATTGACCGACAACTTTATTGGGTTTATCGAATCCAAATCGGATCGGGTCCGGATTTGATTGGAAACTGGATGTTACATTTGGATACTGATCATAAATAGTCATTTTCTTTTGAATATGTCCTGCACATGATTTCCACATCTTTTCTTTCAAATGTTGAGGATCTACCTGAAGTCAGGTCAAGATGTGTACTATTGTTACAAGTGCAAGGATGTGATTGCTGTTGAAAAGTTCATGCTTAACATGGAAAACAAATCATCTCTACAAACAGATTGAACTGTCTTTTTAAAAAAACCAGGCATCAAACTTGCCAACAAGAGGACAACACCACCCCAATACAATGGATGTGCACATCCTCTACTCCATTAAGATAGAAATAAAAGAATCTTTTAATTTTGTAAACCTGCCTGATGTGAAAGCTTGCTGAAATGCTTCAGTGTTCTCATGTTAGCTCTTATTAGAGTTTTAGGGGAGTGTTGCATTACACTTCTAAAATTTGGTATAGGTAAGGCCTCATGAAACAAAGGTTCTTATAACACGATATAGCATGTTTACATTAACTAAGCACTTCAGAGTGGGTGAAGAACAAATTAGCCACATGATTTTTCTTAGAGAACAATAAAATCTTATTTCATTCAGCATATATTATATATCATTTTTTCAATATTTTATATTACATTGGGCTAGCGGGTTGGGCCGGCTGGGGTCAACTTTGGCCCGAGCCCGACCTGAAAGGCCTTGTGGACCTAAATTTTGGCACAAGCCCGGCCCATTTCAGTTTTGGGCTTTGGTCGGGCTAGTCTAAGAGGGTCGGGCTTCAGAATGGGCTGGGTCGGGCCTACTCAATGCTCGTCCTTACATATATGTGTGATTGGTGTTGAGCATGAAATATGCAAGATCATACTGTCAATGTTGCCTCTTTTGCTATTATCAGATTAGGTCTTGCCTTTAACGTGCTTTTACGAAGTTTCTAATTTGACATGCAGGTACTCAAGGGGATGAGTCTTATGAATAATCATATGTTCAAGAAGCATCTCAGAGAATTTTATCCATTGATAACTAAGCTCATATGCTGTGAACAGGTAATAATATTTCTATGTTGATTTCTAAATTAGGTTCCTTGTAGGGATTACTTCAATTTTTTCCCTGCATTATAATAGGGTAATTCACCACAGCCTGCTAAATATCATTGTGTACACTGGTATTTGTTTTTCAACTGAATATCAAATCTTGTATACCTACTTCTACCTATGTGCGAAAGTCATCCATGTTCGTGAGCAATGAGATGGAGTCCAACCATCTTCAATCAAGCAGCACACAGAAAAATGGTGGGGAACCTCAACTGGAGCATAAATGAGTCTACATTCCCTTCTAAGAGCTCGATCTGATTTTGCTATGACACTGATCCCTTTAGTAGTGCGTTACTTGTTTTTGCACAAATGGGTATACCATTTAGTTTCAGAGTTCTGTTTTTTTAAGTGCCTAGTCTAAATAAAAAAATTGCATTTTCACTTATCACGTTGACATGGGATTAGTGTAGAGATATTTCTATGTATCTTTTCTGTTATTTATTTCCTTATGTCTATCTTATGTAATTTATCCATAGGTCTCTCCTCTATATAAGAGAGCCTAGGGTTCCTGGAATAAATATCTCTATTATTTTCCTCCAATATGGTATCAGAGCGGCGGTCCTAGACCCGAGCTCGGGTATCCAAAACCTTAGAACTCACTAATCAGCCCCGTACGCCACCTCCCCACACAGCCCCTGCGCCCCTACGCACAGCCCCCCCGTCGCCCCTGTGTTGCCCTCGTGCAGCCCTCACGCGCTCCCGTGCTTGCACGCAGCCCCAGCGCGCACCCGCGTGCACAGTCCAACGCACAGCCCCAACGCGCACTCACGCTCACTGTGCCACCCGCGCGTCGCTCACGCGTGTAGTCTCCGTGTGCAGTTCCCTGCACGCCGACATCGGTCCTCTCGTCTGGCTGATGGGTTTGAGTGCATAAGTCTACATATGCAATCAAACCCACATGTCAGTATAGACATTCACCTTTTTGGTCTTCACGGCATCATGTCTGAGAACAAAGTAGATGTACCCGTCATAGACGCTTTCAGAGGTCTAGCGTCTATTGTCAAGATGAACGGGACAAACTATGAGCTCTGGGCTATGCAGTTCATGAGCCTTATGAAGTCAAATGGTAAGAAACATATTCTTACCGAGGAGGAGCCGGTGGAGAAGACTGGATTTAACGCCTCATGGGAGGCGGACGACGCTTATGCCAAAGTATGACTCTCTGGTACATTGACGATTGAAATCACCAATGTCGTGTTACATCGACCTACTGCTAAGGCGATGTGGAACATCCTCGCAACAACATATTCTCAGGCGAGGAATGAGACGAAGATCCTCCAACTCCAGCATGATATATTCACTATCAAGCAGAATGGATGGCCCCTGCATTCGTTGTATACATCCTTAAGAGGGATGTTTGAGAAGCTACACTGTTTCATGCCTCTTACTGCCACCCCGGAGCAGCAGAAGACATTTGTTTTAAAGCCAAACACGGGTAGTCTCCCAAGCTGGGAGCTACCACCTTAAATTTAAAAAGGAGGAGATGTAGTTACATTAGTGAGAAGCCCAGAAGTTGTATAGGGCATTACAATGGATAAGAGCATTCTCCGAGTAGAACCTTTGGTTTTTAAAGATATTGTCATTTCAACCCTGCCAGATTGCCCACAGCGTTGCGAAGGCCTGCAAGACGTCATCGGTGGAGCCATGCCCCACCTTCCTGATCGATCGCCAAAAAGTCGTTGAATCCTCGGACCATAGCCACGACAAGCTCAATTCACGCCAGACCGCGGCCGAGGCTTGACACTTGAAGAAGATATGGTCCGCGTCCTCCTGCTGTCCATGATACTTGTCGCACATCATGTCCTGAACGCCAAAAATACGAGCCCACCTAACTTTGTCACAAATGCGATCCCTCCTCAAGCACCACAGGAAAATCTTGACCCTCTTAGGAATCTTTGCCGTCCATACCACCTAATCCATGTCATGCACCTCCGGTGAACGGCGTAGGTGTTCGTAGATCTTCTTGGTAGAGAGCTCCCCCCCCCCATTCGAATTGGTCCGCATGCTCGGCGTGGGGACCAGGGAAGATGTCAGCCACCAACGGCAGCTCCGACTGCAACCTAAGAAAACCGTCTAACCTCTGCTATGATAAGTCATTGACGAACATAGGTGCCCAAGTGTCGGTCCCTCCGACCTGATCGAGAGTATTATCGTGCGTTGCTGCAAGGGCAAACAATCTTAGCAGAAGACATATAGGAATGCTACCACGGTTGGTGTATTTCTAGTTGTCCTTGATCTTGAATATGATGTTGCCTGCTCCCATATCCTCGCAGATACTATAATTCCTCCCATGGAGGAAGCCTTCCGCAGGCTTAGCAGGATTACTATTTCATCTACTACTAGTGGTCAGACTTCCTCGGCGATGGCAGCCTCTCAAGGTAGAGGAGGCTCGTCTACTTTTCGTGGACATGGACCCCATGGCAGAGGGGGTCAAATCCATTAGCCCTGCACGTTTTGTCATCGTCCCAACCATTTAGAAGATACATGCTATTCCAAGCATGGGTTTCCTCCATCGGCCCGGGTAGCGGAACAGGTTGAATCTCCTGCAGTTCCTACTTCAGATCAGCGGTTTGATGACCTCGTGGTCAGATTGAGGGACATCATGCCTCCTACTTCAACATCTCCCGGAGGCCATTCAGATGTTGCAGCTTCTGCTTTTGCTAGTACCTCTGTTACAGCTAGCACCTCAGGTACTTATGCTTTTACATCTTGTCATGGATCTGAGACTACAGAGTGGATTATGGACTCCGGTGTGACACATCATTTATGTGGAGATAGACAACAGCTTGCATCATATAGACAGGTTATAGACAGGTCCCTCCAGGGAGAATAGTTGTGATAGATGATGGGACTCATTCCCAATCATAGGATGGGGGAGATCACTTTGACGCCCTCTATGCGTTTACAGATGATTCCTCTATGAACTTGCTTTCTATTAGTCAAATTACAAAGGATTTGCATTATCGGGTTATTTTTGACCCATCGTCTCTTGTTTTTCAGGACATTCTTACGAGCAGAGTGGTTGGGTGTGGGCGTGAGCAGGGTGGTCTTTATTGCCTGTTTCGGACTCCATATGCAGGCGTATCTCCTCCTTCATCTGGATCAAACTGTCCATTCACTTGGCACCTTCGGTTTGATCATCTACCTCTTCAGAAGATGTGTTACATGTTGCCACAGATTTCACTTGGTTCTTCCTTCCAATGCGAGGCATGTCAGTTGGGAAAGCATCATCGATCTGCTTTCCCTAGTCGTCAGAGTCAGAGTAGTAGCTCCCTTTTTGAGTTATTTCATGTAGACATTTGGGGTCCGAGTCTTGTTCCTGATCACCAGGGACACATGTTTTATCTTGGTTGTGGATGATTTTTCTCGGTTGTTATGGGTGTTTCGTTTGAAAAATAAGTCTGAAGTAGGAGAAGTGATCAAAACTGTTATTAATGAAATGCAGAATGTTTTTTCTACCTCTGTGAAATTTGTACGAATTGACAATGCTTTGGAATTCTATACTCGTATTCTATCCTATTTTTTTCATATCGTGAGATTATTCGTCAAACATCTTATGCTTACACTTCTCAAAAAAATGGTGTTGCTGAGAGAAAGCATCGTCATCTTCTTGATGTTACTCAGACTCTTCTCATTCATAGTCGTGCGCCACATTCGTTTTGGGGTGATGTAGTTCTTACAGCATGTTATTTGGTGAATCGTATGCCATCGTCCGTCTTGGGTGAGAAAATTCCTTTTTCTGTAGCTTTCCCTGAGAAGGAGTTATTCTCATTCACTCCTCGTGTGTTTGGTTCTGTTGTGTTTATTCACCAGTTGATTCCAGGTCTTGACAAGCTCTCTCCTAGACCCTGTCAAATGTCTGTTTGTTGGGTACTCCAAGACCCAGAAGGGATACCGTTGTTATGATCCTTTACGTAGGAAATACTATATCAGTGTTGATGTCACAATTTTTGTGTCTGTGATGTATTTCTCTCCTACATGTGACAGGTGGCTTCAAAAAAGGTGACAGGTGGCTTCATCAGACTCAGATGATGAAGTTTACATGCCACCTCCTCCTACAGGCTATTCACCACCTCCTCATGTACCAGTGGTACCACCACCACCTCCTCCTCCTCCACCCCTCCTACTACCCAGTCGAATGTGCCAACTGTTCCACCATTACCTAAATTCTATACCCGTCGAACTACTTCTGCTCATGGTCATCGCCCATCATCCAATATACCCTAGGTTTGTTTTGATAACATGATTTTAATGATGGGTCTGGAGATATATCCATACAGAAATCTTTGCAGGAGAATAGCCAACAGATGGAGGAGGTTAGCAATGACATGGATTTTCCTATTGCAGTTCGCAAGTAGAAGCGACCTTGTGCTTCTTACCCCCTTGCTTCTCATATTCCTTTCATCGTCTAATAGGGGACTTTCAGAGATTCTCAGTACCTCTATCTACCGTGGAAATTCCACGGAATTATCAGGAGGCATTGAAGGATAGTTGTTGGCGCTTAGCTATGGATGAAGAGATGGTTGCATTGCAGTCCCGTGGTACATGGAGTTTGATGTCTGCTCCTCTTAGGGTATCTGTAATCAGTTGCAAATGGGTGTTTACTGTTAAACATCATGCAGATGGCAGTCTTGATCGTTACAAGGCAAGGTTAGTGGCACGTGGCTTTACTCAAACTTAAGACGCGGATTATTTGGACACTTTTTCTCCAGTGGCTCGTCACTCTACACTACGTATCCTACTTTCAGTAGCAGTGGTACGTGATTGACCTTTATTTCAGTTGGATGTTAAAAATGCATTTCTGTATGGAGATCTATAGGAAGAAGTTTACATGCAGCAGCCTCCGGAGTTTGCTATTGAGGAGTGTCAGCAGTTATGTAGACTCCACAAGGCGATATATGGCCTTAAGAAAACTCCAAGGGTGTGGTTTCAGTAGCTCTCATATTTTATTGAGAAGCAGAGGTTCAAGAGGTCTAATGCAGACCATTCGCTTTTTGTGCAGAGGACACTTAGAGATACTGTTGTCATAATGGTTTATGTTGATGATATTCTTGTTAGAGGAGATGATATGCAGGGGATAAAGATGGCAAAAGAGTTTCTAGGCCGCCAGTGTGTTACTAAGGATATGGGCACTCTAAGATATTTCTTAGGATTGGAATTTGCTAGGAATGTGCAGGGTCTTGTGATGACCCAAAGAAAATATGTTACAGACATGTTTGTTGAGACGAGCATGATTGGGTGTCGACCCTCTACTACTCCTATGGATCCTAGCATGAAAATATACGATGATGATACATATGAAGTGGATAAGAGGAGATATAGAGAGATGGTGGGAAAACTCATATATGTTGCTATTACCAGACGGATATCTCTTTTGCAGTGAGTCGAGTGAGTCAGTTCATGGAGCAACCTCAACAAGTACATATGGACGCTATATACATGATATTGAGATATCTAAAATCTTCTCCAGGTGCGGGATTATTTTTCAAGAAAGGAGCAACTCTCTCTGTATCTGCGTGTGCTGAGGCTGACTTTGCAGGGTGTCTTAAGGATAGGAGGTCCACTTTGGGCTTTGCATTGGAAAAGCAAGAAACAAACAAGGCCAGATCAAGTGTCGAATTTGAGTATAGGGCTATGACGCAAGCAAGTACAGATATGATGTGGGTTCGAGCAGTGTTAGCATATTTGCATGTAGATGTTCCTCTACCCATACAGTTATAATGTGATAATCAAGCTGCCTTATTCATTGCAAACAACCCTGCATTCCATGAGAGAATGAAACATATTGAGGCAGACTGCCTTTATACGAGAGATATGATCCAGAAGGGATTGATTTCTACTTCTCATGTCAGCTCAGGAGAGCAAACACCAGATATCTTTACCAAGGCATTACTCAGGGGGGCATTTTAGAAGTGTTTGTCCAAGCTGAGCATGATTGACATCTATGCTCCATCTTGAGGGGGAGTGTAGAGATATTTCTATGTTTCTATGTACCTTTTTGATATTTTATTTCCTTATGTCTATCTTATGTAATTTACCCATAAGTCTCTCCTCTATATAAGAGAGCCTAGGGTTTTTGGGATAAATATCTCTATTATTTTCCTCCAACAATTACCATCACTTAAAAGTGGACTTATATTAGGCCTTACATGAGAGGACATATTGAAGAATAGTTGGAGGTTGCAGCAGCTTGAGAGATAATGAAACACTACCTCATTCATGTTGAAGGTGAATTTTAGCATGGCTTATAACTCCGTTGATTAGAGTTTCGTCTGTAAGGAGTCATGAGGATCTTGATCTACTAGTAATGATAATCTTAACAACAAAATGTTGCATGCAGTATTGACCAATTACAACAATATTGAAACAAAAAGCAATCCGTAACCCACATAAGGATTTTAATGAGGAAACCCAGCAAGGTAGAAACCTAGAACAGAGTTGTCCTGACTCGGGATTTTACAACTGGATCTCCTGGCCCTACACTAATGAAGTACTTAAAAAAACAGACAACGCAACATGGGACTAGAGACCACTAGAGTGAAAATCACTTCCTAGTATGGAGATGGACTCCCACAAATTAAGCACCTTTACAATGTACAGAATACAAATACTCTCGGTAACCTCAATATGTAATAAGAAAATGAATACAAGATGAATAACACAAACTTAAAGAGGTAACTTCAATATGTAATGAGAAAATGAATACAAGATGAATAACACAAACTTAAAGAGCTAAATTGAGCTTGTAAGACGACTGTTTGGATCGCCAAGAGCTTGGAATGAAAGCACTCTTGGAATTTCGTTCTTGAACACAATCTCAATTATTGGAATAAAGTATACGAGTATATTTGCAACTCTTGCATATGTGTTGATGGCAAGGGACATAGGTATCAATTTATAGGCTGTGAGGAGGCTAACTAACCGTTTAGATTACTAAACAAGGTTCGTTTGAAATTATAGTGGATACAAAGATTAATAAAAAAATCTAGCAAAAAGTAATTGGCTGGAAAAATCATTAGTCGATCGAACAACAAAATCAGTCTATTTTGAATGGAAAATGCTCAACTTAATATTTAAGTAGACGACTGGACAGAAAGCTGTAATGAATAGTTTAGTCAACTGATGAATAGATTAGTCAACTGATATTGATTGTTAGTCGACTGAAAATTGAGTTTGTAAATTGACCAAAATATTAGTCGGCACAAATTGGATAAATAGTAATCATACAAGCAGGCACTTGAAATTAGTCAACTAATGAGTAATGTTAGGTGATTGTTCAATGCTATAGTCGATTAATAGTCTTAGTCAGTTATTGAACTTGTACTTTACTGTTAGAGGGTGGGACCATTGATTAGGCTCAAAAGTTAGATGACTTTATCTCCAAAAAAACTTAGACAGCTGGCAAAAGTAAGCAAGTCGTCATAAGAGACTTAGTGAGCTGAATTTAGAGTTAGTTGAGTGTGAGGACTAGTTGACTAGTTTGAAATTTAATAACTGAAAAGGTTTGAAAACTTAGATACTAAGAGTTGATATAAAAAATGGCAAAGACTTCTCCCACTATAAGTAGGGTCGGTTACATGGATTCTTGCACAAAACCATGTTGAAAGATTTGACTATTTTTTGCATTGGTTGTCGACTACTTAATGCAACCCCCACAAGGAGGGATTTAAACTCTGGTCTTTTGGGTGGTAGGCACGCTGCACTACCACCAGACCATTTAAGTGGGTCACAATTCTATGTGAATGCTAAGGGTCGATATGTGAATGCAAATTCTTTGAGGTGTTGCAACTCTTCCAAACTAAGTACAACAGCAACAAAGCCTTTTCCCGCATTAAGTAGGGTAGGTACATGGATTCTTTGCCTCCATTCATATCTATCATGGGCATGATATTAAAAGGCGCACCTCGAGGCGGTCGAGGCGTACGCCTCGAGGCGTGCGCCTCGGCCTTGTCCAGTGAGGCGTGCGCCTCGAGTGGCTGAGGCGTAGCCTCGAGGCGTTCCGCCTCGAGGCGGTCGAGGCGTTTTCCGAGGCGTTTTTATTATTTTGAAGATTTTTTTATGATTTTAATAGTTTACATGGTGGTTTGAGAAGCTTATAAATATATACTTGTTTAGGATAATGATTATACAAGTTAAATGCCTAAATCTGATGTTTCTTTTGTACCCATAACTCCATATTTACTATTAATTATGTGTAACTATTTCAGCAAAGTGCTTCATATTTACTATTAGTTATGTCTAACTATTAATTTATGCAAGATGAATGCTTAAATTTGACCTCTTTCATATTCATATGCTTAAACTCTTTCATATTCATATTTACCATTAACATGCCAAATTATTTTAGTGAACTCTTACAAACATCCTTAAACATATAAAAATGTGTATACGAATTCGAATACTCATATAAGAAAAAAATTTGGGACGGGGGCGCTGCCCCCTGCATCCTCGCAAGGGGTGGCCAACCTGGAAGGGTATGGTGGCACAGGGAGGGCATCAAACCGTTCTTCATCTGGGTATAGTAGAACATATAGTTAGGATTCAAATCATATGATTCATATCAACAACTTGGATATTTATAATGACAACTATAGCCAGTACATTTTAGATAAATTTTTAGTGACAGTTATAACCATTGATTTTCTTTTGATTGGGTAGAAATTTAGAAAGGTTTATGGCATTGAATCATTGACATATCCTTTTTTCATGTTCTTATCTTCATAATATCATCATATATTACATTGTTATATACTATATATTTGTCAGATTATATTATTTCACCAATAAATATATTTTATAATTATTTTTCTATACAAACTGAGGCTTACGCCTCGACTGTCTTGAGGCTACGCCTCGCCTCGCTTTTAGGGAAAATGCCTCGTTCCGCCTTTCATTTTTTCAAACCTTGATCATGGGTCAATCTTGGACTTCATGGGGCTTCTTCACCTTCCCTTAGCCCAGCTCAACATCCCAAAACTCACATCTCCTAACTGGTGCATCAACCGACCTCTTTACAAATGGACAAACTACCTTAAGTGGTTTTCTCTCATCTTATCCCCCGTCGGAGCTACACAAACTCTCCTTCTGATTACATCATTCTGAATCCTATCTTTACGTGTGTGTGTGTGTGTTCACACATCCGCCTTAACATTTTCATTTCTGTTACTGTCATTCTCTGCACATGTCTATGGTTCACAGGCCAACATTCAGATCTATAACGCATAGCAGGTTTCATAGTTGCTTTATAAATCTTTCCTTTGATTTTCAAAGGAATTTTCTTATCACAGAGAACAATAGAGGATCCACTCCATTTAAGCCAACTTGCATTTATTCTATTAGTAACTTCTTCATCAATTTTTCATCATGTTGCAAAATAGATCTCAAGTATCTAAAAGAAACTCTCTTCTGAATGTTATCGTCACCAATTTTCACCTTGATTCCTTCATCATTGCTTCCATCAAAAGTACATTCCATATATTCAGTCTTAGCCCTCCTTATACGAAATCCTTTAGTCTCCAATGCATGTCTCCAGACCTCAAGCTTATCATTTACTCCGTCTCTAGTCTCATCAATCAACACAATATCATCAGCGAATAACATACACCAAGGTATCTCATCCTGAATGTGACTTGTCAACTCGTCCATAATCAAAGTAAAAATGAACGGAGTCAAAGCTGATTCTTGATGCAGACCAATGTTGTTGTCAAAATAATCAGTCTTCCTAGATCGGATCCTTACACAAGATGAAGCTCTATCATGCATATCCTTTATGAAGTTAATGTATAGGACATGTACTTGTCTCTTCTCCAAAACTGTCCACAATATCTCCTATAGGATAGAATTATTAGCATTCTCCAAATCAATAAAAATTATATTGAGGTTCTTTTTTTAGCTCTATAAATCTCCATCATTCTCCTCAGCAAGTGGATGGCTTCAATAGTTGAGCGGCCTAGCATGAACCGAATTGGTTTTCTTTTACTTTGGAAACTTGCCTCAACCTTATTTCGATTACACATTCCCAAATTGTCATAGTGTGATTCATCAGCTTGATACCTTTGTAATTTGATCAATTTCGAATGTCTAATTTGTTCTTATAAAGAGGTACCACAATGTTTATCCTCCAATCTTCAGGCATTTTCTTGCTTCGCCAAATAACATTGAATAAATTTGTAAGCCAAGTCAAACCACGTTCACCTTAAACTCTCCAAACTTCTATAGGAATGTCATCAGGTCATACACCTTTCTCAGGTCTCATAACCTTCAAAGCCTTCTCTACATCCTTCCTTCGTAGTCGTTTATAGCTTGCACGATTCAAGTAACTTTCACTACTAGCTAGATCTCTCAAAGTGACCTCTCTATTTCCTTCCTGTTGGAGTATAAGTTGTATGTGCCTATTGAGTTGTAGCAGGGTTAATGGATCCTGGAGGAAATCCATTTACCCCATCCAGTGTTTAGTCCCACATCGTCCAGTGGTGGGACTTGGAGGCTCTGGAGAGGCTATATAAGGAGCCCCAGACCTCCTGTATTCATTGAGAAAGTCAATAGACAAACACGGCCCTTAGAGGCCTTCTCCCGTGGTTTCATCCCGCTCCTCACGGAGTAGGGTTCCACGTAAATTCATGGTGTTCCCATGTTTATCTTTCTTGAGATTATGCTATGTTTTATCATTCCGCTTCCGCTTCCGAATTTTCTAACATTGTATTAGAGCGGGTTTGATTCTCGGGATTTTAAGTTTTTTTGAGATTGGATTTTTGTTCGCTCATGAATATTGTGGGGTTTCCGTCTGGAACCCTAGACCTGATTTCTGGTGGTTGCCCGTTATGCCGTATTTCTTCTGCAAATCATGCAACGCCCTTCTCCAGACCACTCCGATCAGTTCCAGCAAGGCTCTGCCCCTACACACGAGGTCATCCGCCGCAGGCTCCTGGCCCGGCGCATCAGCAGAACACGCGCGCATCCAGCACGCCCAGGCGCACACGAGTCCCAGGCCCCGAGCCCCGCCTCCCATCGACCCTGGCGAGTCCCATGGTGCACCCCGCACAGCCCGCGTGCCCCCAGGTGCGTGGCGGCGCATCCAGGCATCTTCCGCTCAGCGCGAGTCCGCACATCACGCGCAGTTCCAGTTCCCTCGCGAGCCGTAAAACCTCCAGGCGGGTGGCTCTCAGGTCGTGAGCCCTCAGCAGGGGGCACGGGGCCTTGCGCATCCCATGCGACCCGTGAGACTCTCTGGCACAGCCCGCAGATCACGATGACGGTCTCCACCGCGCTCTCCCTACGCGATCCTTCCAGCCGCGCACAAAGCCATCCAGTTTGAGCGGCGAGTGTCGATATTCCAAGGCGCTGGCGATGCCCTAGCCATTCCGTGGCAGCCACACCTCCAAGTCCCAGTCGCGCCTCCAAGTCCAACCCTAATAGTTCGGGGGCGGCACAGAAACGAGGGCTTCCCCTGTTGGGAACCCTACGGGCCGATGGCCCCTTATTTGTGGGGGCGTCGGCTCATTTAAAAGAAAAAAAAAGGGCTGCATTATTGGGCCTAAAAAGGGGAGGCAAGTATTCAGGCCCAACTGGGCCTGCTTTGTATGAGAAAAAAAAGAGAGATAGGTGTTTGTAAAAAAAAGGTGCGTACACAAAAAAAACGTACGCAAGTTGAAAAGATTTGTGAAAGCCGTAAAAAAAAGGGAAGAGTTTGAACGGCTTAAAAATATGACGGCTTAAAAAAATGGAAAGCCGCAAGTTTCATGTTCTTGTTGTTTACCCCCTATTTATCTTGTCTTCTCCCAACTTTGTTGATGTTCATGTTCCGATAAATATGGGAGAAAGGGGGAGTATATATGTAGAGTCACAGGTCTAAATCTAGAATCCAGATTCAGATATCAGTCTCCAGACCAGCCAGATGATCAGACTCTACAGTTCGATTTCAGACTCGACGATTGTCTTCCGAGTCCTCAGTTTCAGACATGCACAAGGATGCGGTCTTATTTTCAGATGAGCATATATTGCCATCATTGTCAGAGGTCCCCATCATTCTTCTTGTTGTCAGGCCAGAGTTTTTCATGTGAGCCATAGGGACTCCAGAGCAGAGGACCATTCCCTTGAGGGCAAGGGTTTTTATGTGGTATCATAGGTACACCAGAGCAGTGCACCATTCTCTGAGCCAGATGGAGAGACCCAGTTCTCCGACGAGGAGACTTCAGGCGCAGTTTCAGACTCGATGGTCAGATTCCGAGTCTTCAGTTGACTCACACTCCAGCCCGTTTGTCCTCCTCACCTGCACGACATGAGAAGCAACGTCCTCGACTGCAGCAATGTGCGCGTTGGGTTGATATTGTCCGTAGTGTCCTGTAGCGTTGAGTTGAGTTTCTTTCTGTTTGTCCAAGCTGAGCATTGCATGCTCCAGCTTGAGGGGGAGTGTTGGAGTATAAGTTGTATGCGCCTATTGAGTTGTAGCAGGGTAAATGGATCCTGGAGGAGATCCATTTACTCCATCCAGTGTTTAGTCCCACATCGTCCAGTGGTGGGACTTGGAGGCTCTGGAGAGGCTATATAATGAGCCCCAGACCTCCTGTATCCATTGAGAAAGTCAATAGACAAACACGGCCCTTAGAGACCTTCTCCCGTGGTTTCATCCCGCTCCTCACGGAGTAGGGCTCCACGTAAATTCATGGTGTTCCCATGTTTATCTTTCTTGAGATTATGCTCTGTTTTATCATTCCGCTTCCGATTCTTAATTTTCTAAAACTTCCCAATGAAAAGCTTATGGAAATACTGCTTCCACCTAGTCTCTATATCCTTTTGAGTAACAAGCACGTGACCTTCCTCATCCTTAATGCATCGCACTTGAGAAAGGTCTTTGGTCTTTCTTTCTCTTGCTTTGGCCAACCTGAATATATCCTGATAGCCCTCCTTAGAATCGAGATTTTTGTACAAAACTTCATAAGCTTTTGACTTAGCTTCACTTACAACCTTCTTTGCTTCCTTTGTTAGAAAATAAACATGCGGAAGCGAACATGGAAAAATGATAAAGAAATATAAAGAACAGCGGGATTTTACGTGGAACCCTACTCCGTGAGGAGCGGGATGAAACCACGGGAGAAGCCCCTTAACTGGGCGTGTTTGTCTATTGACTTTCTCATCTGTTACAGGAGGCCTGAGGTTCTTTATATAGCTTCTACAGGGCCTCCAAGTCCCACCACTAGGCGGTATGGGACTAAACAACTGGGTGGGGTAAATGGATCCTGGAGGGATCCATTTACCCACCTATTACATAAGTGACACATGCTCCAAATACTCTAACACTCCCCCTCAAGCTGGAGCATGCAATGCTCAGCTTGGACAAACAGAAAGAAACTCAACTCACAATACATGACACTACAGACAATATCAACCCAACGCGCACAACTGCTGCAGTCGAGGACGTTGCTTCTCATGGCGTGCATGTGAGGAGGACGAACGGGCTGGAGTGTGAAACTGGCTCAGAGAATGGTACTCTACTGTGGAGTCCCTATGATACCACATGAAAACCCTTGCCCTTAATGGCATAGGGAATAGTCCTCTGCTCTGGAGTCCCTATGGCTCACATGAAAGCTCTGGCCGACCAACAAGAATGACAAATGATTGGCATGCGTCATCGTCGAGTCTGAATCTGAAATTTGTAGAGTCTGAACATCTGACCGGTCTGTAACATATGATATCTGAATCTTAGAACAAGACCTGTGACTCTACATATACTCCCCCTTTCTCCCATACTGGTCGGAATGACATTGTTGACCACGTTGGGAGAAGCTAAGATAATACATAAATATGGGGAAAACGTGAATATTCTCAAAAGATTCCTTGTGGCTTTTCTTCATCAACTGTTTTTTTTTTTAATAAGCCGTCCATTTTTTTTTTTTTGAAACATTTTTTTTTCAAAGATCACAAATTTTTTTTATATGCGTACGGCTTTTTCTATTGTACGCGCCTTTTTCGATTTTTTTTTAAACACATGCGTACGGCTTTTTTTTTTGTACGCGACTTTTCTCTCTGTCTCTCTCTTTTTTAACAAGTAAAATATGGTCCAATTGGACTAATCATACCTCAGCCCAACCCAATTGGGCTGAACCTCTCACTCCCATCCCTTCTCTCTCTGTTTTTTTTTTAATACACGGCCAACTCAGGCCTAAAATAAAAGTCCCCCTTTTTTTTTCGCAGCCCCCCCGGATCGGCCCACATGGGCTTTTTCTCTCTCTTTTTTTCTCAAAAACAATTTTTTTTTAAATAAACCTCAGGGCTCTTTAGGGTTCCCACGTGATGGGAAACCCCATTTAACGCCGCCGACCCCTTTCGGGGTTTGAAGAAAGGGCCGCCGCCGCTTCAATGGCAGGCGGCGATGGATGCTGTTGCGGCCATGAACGCCTGCGCGGGAAAGAAGATCGGGGGCTGCGCGTGTTCTGGAGGTCGCGCGGGCTTGATCGCGAGGGCTTCCTTGGAGGTATCGTCTGGGCGCGGTCATCGCGCCGCCAGGAGGAGGGGCTTCGGGATTCGCCGCCGATGGGGAAGATCAGAGCACCGCGATGGGGCTGGGGCTGTGCGCCAGCAGATCGATGAGGCGGGCTGTGCGTCGCCTGAACTAGGAGGAGATGGTGCCGCCTGCGCCTGGAAGGTTGATGCGCAGCCGTGCGCAGCCTGTTGGTGGCGCGATGAAGGTGCGGACATGCGCATCTGAAGGGGGCTCAAGTTGGAGCATGTTCGTGTCCCCTGTTCGGTGTTGGAGCATATTTGGAGCATATTTAGAGCATGCCGAAGATGAAGGAAGGCACCGCGTGGGCGCTCGCGTGTCGTGGCGCTGATGTGCGGGTTGCTGGATGTGCGCCATGGCGCAACAGGGGCAGGAGGCTACCGCGCGCCGCTTGGGGCATCGCCTAGGGTCGAATAGAGAGAGCGCCACCCTCTAGGGTCTTGTTGCAACATCGAGGACAGGGGCTTCGGCCTTGGATGGCCTTGCGAGGAGGTGCGAAGCCTCGTTGGAACTGATCGGAGTGACCTGGAGAAAGGCGTTGTTGCGCTGGGGGGTTACGCAGGCTGCGAGTTGGATCTGGGCTGCAACCGCAGCCGTGAATCTCGAACAAAAAATTGGCTTCTGGACCTGCGCGATATCTTCGGATCCGTGAGGGCCTTTCCTATGGCGGTTTCTCGTGCATCGCCTGCACTCCAGAGATCTGAAGTGAGCCGCTGTAGATCGTGAACATGGAGTTGATGACGGCGGTGTGAGGAGACCTGGATCTTGGAAGATTTAGGGTTTCTATGAGAAACCCTAGAGAACAAAACCTCGGATCTGGAGAACTACAGATCTGAATAATTTCTAGGGTTTCGAAAAACCAAAATATAAACATGAACAGAAATAATAATCATCCTCCAGAACAACTTCATAATCGAATCTCGAAAAAAAACTTCAAGAACAACTTCACGAGAATCGACCCGCTCTGATACCATGTTAGAAAATAAACATGCGGAAGCGAACATGGAAAAATGATAAAGAAATATAAAGAACAGCGGGATTTTACGTGGAACCCTACTCCGTGAGGAGCGGGATGAAACCACGGGAGAAGCCCCTTAACTGGGCGTGTTTGTCTATTGACTTTCTCATCTGTTACAGGAGGCCTGAGGTTCTTTATATAGCTTCTACAGGGCCTCCAAGTCCCACCACTAGGCGGTATGGGACTAAACAACTGGGTGGGGTAAATGGATCCTGGAGGGATCCATTTACCCACCTATTACATAAGTGACACATGCTCCAAATACTCTAACATTCTTCGTTATTTTGTAGTTTGTGACAGTTTCCTCTATTCTATTCTTAGATATAGCTTTAAAGGATGCTCTTTTAATTTTGAGTTTCTCTTGGCCACTTGCACCCCTCCACTCCACCGTCAAGCCTCCTTTTAGCCTGGAGATCCTCCCTTTGACTCGCCTAGCATCTCTTTGGCTACCCTTCGAGTACAAGATGCCACCGGCTCCCACATCTAGTTTACACTTCCGTTGCAATCCCAAGATAAGTCTTCCAAAACCTTCTCCTTGAAGATTAATTGCTTCAATTAAAGATTCCATCATCTAGTTCTAGTGATCTTGGAAACCCTCCTTTTCTTTATCAGCCCTTTTATTTGCACATCCATGACTAACAAGCGATGTTGGGTGGTCAAACTCTCTCCTGAGATTAATTTGCAGTCTTTGCAACACAACCAGTCTCTTCTCCTCAACGCAAAGTAATCTATCTGTGTTCTAGTCAGGCCACTTTTATAAGTAATTAAATGCCCTCACTCTTCTTGAAGAGAGTGTTTTCTATGAAAATATCATAAGCCATTACAAAATTTAGAATAATTTTTCCCTCGTTATTTTTATCTCCGAAACCATAGCCTCCATGAACACTAGCATACCCTGAAGCATCCTTTCCCACATGTCCATTAAGATCTCCACCTGGACTAATCATCTCTCTTTGTGGAATTCATTGCATAATCTTATCCAAATCCTCCCAAAAAGCTTCTTTAATCCTTTCATCTAAACTAATCGGTTGTGCATAAACTGAGATGATATTCAGAATTTCCTATTCGAACACCAATTTTAACAAAATAATCTGATCCCCGAATCTTTGTACCTCAACCACACAATCCACCAAATCTTTATGAACAACCACTCCAATACTATTTCTACCCTTATCTTTACCTGAATACCGAAGTTCAAAGCATGTCTTCTCCATCTCCATTGCTTTCTCTCCAACCTGTTTTGTCTCTTGGAGACATATTATCTGAATCTTTTGTCTTTCCATCATATCTCTAATCTTCATCGATTTGTCAATCAAAGTGTCAATATTCCGATTACCTATCCACAACTTCCTTTGCAACCTCTTTGTGACTAACTTCTTTACTCGCATACGCCCATCATGCGAGAACCCTTACAAATTTTGAACTGCGTCCGGGCAGTGATGCATATGAGTTAGCTTATTTACGCGCATGTGTTCCTCATGTGAGAACCCTTGCAAATTTTGAATTAAATCCGGGCAGCGATGTAGCGACCCTTGCCAACTTCTCATTGCATTCGGGCGATGCAACGCGTCACTAGTAGGGAACGCCCCAACGAAATCTAATTTTTTGCTTAAATCCATGTTACAAACTAAGTAAAAAATAAAAATATAGGTGTAGAACACAAGTACGCCGCTTGATTTGCCTCCTAGATCTTTTTCCTCTTGGCTTTGATCTTTTATTAGCAGCTTCTTTTTCTAGACTTGTTCAACAAAGACTATTGTTATTGTTCCGAAACTTGATACATGCTTTGCAAGAAAACATAATTTTGTCATCATTTAGACATGCCTGTTATGCATGAATGAAAATTGTTGACGCCTTGAGGATGATGGGTTTCCTAGTTTAATGGGTGATATGGATGAAGCATGGAGTTATTACAGCATCGTTCTTGGTGCTGGTAAATGGAAAATCGTAGGAGGGTTCGGTATAAATTTGGAGGCATGGCTGATGTCTTTTCACCATAACTGAAAAGGGCATGCCGAAAGCATGCCAACAAAATATAAAATTAATGTAAAAATTAATTAAATTCAATTAATTTAAAAATAATAAAGTTTCGACTAGTTTCCAAATGTATATATAATATAATTCTACTATCATCTTACATTTGAGAATATAAGAGAAGTTGATATAAGATTATATACCCTCGTAGCAATTATCATTAGTAAAAAAAGGTAGAGGTTTACAAAATGGGAGTAAAAAATGCTTGATGTTCATATAAAAAATGAAGATAAATGTAAGAAAAGGCTAGGAAGAAAATGTGGTTGTAAAAACCTCTCCTTACAAAGTTGCAATAGTTGTAGACATTTCTAAGGCTTAGGCATGTTAATATTAGTGATGTACGCCTGTGGATTGAAATTTCAGTGAAATTTCATTGAAATTTCAATTTCGATAGATCATGGGTATCGAAACTCCCCTATAAGTTGATTTCCTGGATTTCAACCGAGATGGGTCAAAATATCGCATATCAACCCATTTCGGATGAAATTCATGGTTTGACCGGGGGGTTATACGACTATTGTTCAACTTGGGGAGTCCTGCCCCCCTTGGTTTAAGCAATGGAGATGAAACAACTCTATAGCTTTTAGATATCCAATATAGCTTGTTCGTTTCATTCCATTTGTCATTTATCTTCGTAAATAGATGCATCTTTATTGTAAGTCTGTAATTAATTCTGTAATTATTCGAACTTTGTCCACGATAGTTATTTCTATGAACAAAACATTGTCTAATTAATCATTATCTACATTTTAAAATCAAATGCTCATCTATTTTTATGAACAAAAGACGTCTTCTAAGTGTTGTTAGCTGAATTATTTCGATTTTCATTTCCAGTATCTACAGTCAGCTCAATAATATGTCCGATATGACCGATATGGTGTGATATAAGGCGTATGGATGAGAGATATGTGTGATATAAGTGTGTGTTTGTAAGTATTAGTTTTTTAAGATCTTGGATTGGATGATATCAATTGCTAGTATGTAGTAGCCAAGAATCATCATTAATATAGATTTGGTCGATATGACCGATATGTGTGTTTTTTTTTTTGAAAAAGTGAAGGGTGGCATATCGATAGGGAACCAACCTCAGGAAATTCTATATATATAGGGTATTGGAAAGTTACAACGTATTACAATCGTATTACATTCTCCATGGTGTACAAAGCACCCTACAGTGATCAATTACATTCTTAGTATGAAATGTACGCCTCCCAAAAATGACGTCATTCCCGGTGTACCGAATCGCCCAAACAAGCGCAAAAGGAAAAGTATTGTCATCATGCTCATATCGACGGACCGATCTAATATCTCTCCAGAAGCTTGGGCAATCCTCCCTAGTTAGCCAAGCAATGTTGGCTCTATTCCACACCTAAGCCGAGAACGAGCAAGAGAAAAACAGGTGGTCTACGCCTTTCGTCGCCTATCCGCATCTATCACAAGTAGCATCTATTCCCAACAGCTGCCCTCGGCACCCTTTGGTGAGAATCCTCCCAAGTCTGAATAGCCACAGAAAAACTTTAATGCCGTTTGGCACCTTGCTTCTCCATATCATCCGTATGTGAACACCAATCTCTTCATCCACCTCCACCCCGTCCTCCACAAAAAATTGGTATGTTTTCTTCACCGAAAATCTTTCATCTCTCCAAACAAAATGATCTCTACTAGAAGTCGGCCCCTCGAGCTACGTCAGCTCGATCTGTAAAGCCAGGAATTCCTCCACCCTCTGATATGACAAGTCCGAAGAGAATACCGACGACCACGCCCCATGGTCCCAAACATGGTGTACCAACTCCTCCCTTTTACACGCCAACTGCAATAGGTGTGGGTAACACTCTCCACCGCCACATCCCTTGTCTAATCATCCAGCCAAGATCGAAAGTCAACTCCACTCCCAAGTACCGGTCTGAACTTAGTCGCCATCTCTGGGACAATCTTGGTAATACACTACCACAACGAAGACAATAAACGGTCCGGACGACCTCCAATGACAAGGATATCCCGTATATCTTCCTTAGTAGATGGCACGCTAGGTCCTTAGATTTCCCCTAAATGCGCACCACCCATTTTGCCATAAAAGCCTTATTCATCTCTTCCACCCGTGGAACTCTCAGCTCATCCTTCTTCTTTGACTTTGTTATCTTTCCCCAATCGACCAAGTGGAAGCCCCTCTTAGCATGCCTCCCATTCGACCAGAAAAATCTTCTCATTATAGCTTCGATCTTCGCACGCACCCCAACAGGCAACATCTGCGTGGAGCGGAAGAAAATTGGGATGGCCGAACGAACATGTTTCGGAAGATCCAACTTCCCTCCCTTTGACAGCATCGTTGCCTTCCAACTAGCCAACCTCCCCTCTAGTTTGTCCAGTAAAGCTCTCCAGTCCTTAGCCTTCGGTCTCCCTATCACCAGCGACAGACCCAAATATGAAATCGGCAATGAAGCAGATGCACATCCCAACACCGTTGTCGCGTTCTGCACCTCCTGCTCAGTGAAAGCCAAAAGGATCCACCACCGACTTGTCCCTATTAATCGGTAACCCAGAAACGTCCCCAAAGATATCCATGATAAGAGATGTTGCGTGCAACTTCTCCTCGTCAGCCCCCAGAAACATAAATGTGTCGTCAACATACTGTAAGATTGGGATGGATATCTCCTCCTTCCTAAACCCAAAACACCAGTCCCTGGTCATTGTCAAATTCACCATCACTGCCAAAGCATCAGCTACAATGACAAAAAGAAGCGAAGCCAACGGGTACCAATGTCTAATACACCTCTGAGGCTAAATGAACCCCCTTCTGGTCTGTCATTGACTATCACATCAAGAGATGCATTCGTAATGCACTGCTTTATCCACGAAATCCGCTTTTTCGGGAATCCACTCTTCTCCAATGAAGTCCACAAGGACCTCCAATCGACGCTATCATATGCTTTGGAAAAAATAATTTTCCATAGCACACCTTTTGCCTTGTTTCTTTTCCAATCCATCATCACTTCAGAAGCCATCACCAATCCGTCAACCATGGCTCTCCCATGTACAAATGCCATCTACTCTAGCAAAATGATCCGATGTAAAACCTCCCTTAGGCGATCAGCACTCTCGGTTTTCAGAGGACAGTATCAGACTACTCTGTTTTTGTCAGATAACGGTATACTGGCACCATCATTCTTGTTATCTATGTTGATGATATAGTTGTCACTGTAGACGATAAAGCTAGCATTTCAGAGACCAAGACCTTCCTCCATAAGGTCTTTGTTACGAATGATCTTGGCCAACTTCGTTACTTTCTTGGCATTGAGGTGATACACAAGGCTTCATCTCTCACAGAGGAAGTATTGCCTTAACATTCTAACTGAGGCAGGACTAGTTGGATGCAAACCACCTGGCATCCCTTTAGAAGTGAGAAAACATTCCACATCTACTAATCCAGTATTTGAGGTACTATACGGTATAGAAACCTAGTAGGTAAATTATTATATCTCACTATTACTAGGCTGGATATAACATATGTTGTGAGCAGAGCCAGCCAGCACATGGAGAGGCTCATTTACTGTCATCAGCGAGATGTTCTTCTAATTCTTTGATACTTGAAGGAATCTCCCAGACGTGGACTCTTCTATGGGATGAATGGGCACACTAATGTCTATGAGTATGCAGATGTTGACTATGCCAATTCTCCTGAGGATCGTTGATCCTTTACAGGCTACGCCATGTTTGTTGGGGACAACCTGGTCACTTTGCGAAGCAAGAAGCAGACAGTGGTCTCCAGATCAAGTGGAGAGGCATAATACAGGGCAATGGCCTAAGCCACATGTGAGATCACATGGCTTGTCTCTTTTCACTATTAACTTGGACTTTCAGCTGCTACCATCATACCTTTATACTACGACAAGTTTGTTATGTACATCGCCACCAATCCTATTTTACATGAGCGGATAAAACGTTTTGAAGTTGATTGTCACTTCATTCGTGATGTAGTACGAGGAGCAAAGATCATCACTACAGACATCTCGATCGAACTTCAGCTTGCTAATATCTTTACGAAGGCACTACTGAAGAAGCACCTCTTGTATTTAGTTTCTAAGTTGTACATGATCGACAAATATGCTCCAACTTGAGGGAGAGTATTAGAGTTATTATGTTTTCTACTTTATTTATGTCATGTAACCCTTCGGGATCTGTTGAGATATTCATATCTCTTTATATTTATTTCTTATCTCTCTTTCTTTCATGTACCTCTCTTGTAATTTACCTAAGGCTTTTCTCCTATATAAGAGAGCACTAAGGTCCCAATAATGAAGTACAATTCTATTCTCTTTCTCCAACATGGTATCGGAGCAACGGTCCTAGACCGGGGTTCCCATATCCCACCAAAACCCTATCCACCTCCCCCTTGTCATCGTTGCCTGTCTACCCAGCCCGCCTCTCCGACCGCCACCCCAGTCAGCTGCTCCAACTCCTGTCGGCCACCCTAGCCGGCTGCTCCAGCTGCAGGTCGCCCCATCTTTGCGGTTGTGCCGCCCGCTGCTGTTTGAGGGCTACAGTTCTGGTGTTTTTGCAAGCTTATAAGGTTTGACCTTTATCGGAATACGTGATTTCGGACATATAAATCACATTTTCAGCCCTAGAGCACAACAATGATTGAAGAGGATGGTTGTATTAGAACCGTTCCTTCATATGATTGTGTAGACTTGCTCAAAGAGGTCTACTTCCTAGTTTAGTCTGGAGTTACAACAATTTTTCCATCATGTCAGAGAACAAGGGTGTCGTTTTTTCGTCGTCTGGTGCCTTCAATGGCCCAGCTTCTATGGTAAAGATGGATGGGACCAACTACAAGTTGTGGTCCATGCAGTTTTGCACCCTTATGCAGTGCCATAACAAGGAGCGTATTTTGACTGATTCAGAGTCGACAGACAAAACTGGGGCTAATGCTTCATGGAAGCAAGATAATGCTTATGCACGGATTTGGATTTCTGGGATGCTCACCATGAAGATTGCCAACGACGTCATCAATCAACCCATGGTTAAGGCTATGTGGGATATCCTGGCTGACACACATGTGCAAGTAAAGAATGAGAGCAAAATCCTTCAATTGCAATATGACATTTCTCGACCAAGCAGAATGGTCGACCTCTTCATGCCCACTTCTCGCATCTCTGAGGCATGTTTGATTATCTTCATAGCTTCATGCCATTACTACAGCACTGAGCAACAACAGGCATACAAGAATGCCACTATGACAGGAGTCTTTCTGTCATCCCTTGACTTTGAGTGCGATGCAGCACGTACTCAACTACTTACTAGAGAGATGATACCCCTGATGGAGGAGGTCTACAAGAGGCTGAGCAGGATTACTACTTTGTCTACTACCGTGGCTCAAACTCCCTCTGCGATGGCAGCTTCTCATAGCAGAGGGGGTACTTTACAGTTTCACGGGTGCGGATCCCGTGGTCGAGGAGGACGTCACCGTGGCTCATGCTCACATTATCATTGTCCAAGACATTTGGCCGAGACATGCTATCTGAAGCATGGGTCTCTGGCATCTGCCCATGTAGCTGAGTAGACAGAGACTACTCCAGCTCCTTTTCATAATGCGAGATTTGATGATATTGTCTCAAGATTCAGAGAGACGATGACTACACCGCCTGCCCCCAACAGCATGATCTTCAGATGTTGCAGTTGTTGTCAGAGCGTCTACGAGTGCGTCAGGTATTGCCTATGCACTTACTAGTTGTAGCAATTTAGATTTGACTGATTGGATCATGGACTCCGGAGCTTCTCATCATATGTGTGGAGATCGGGCTCAAGTTACTTCTTACAGATCTATCCCTCTTGGTAGATCAGTGGTGATTGCTGATGGGGTTCATCTACCCATTGTTGGTCAGGGGAAGATTGTTCTAGCTCTATCGATGCACCTGCAGAATGTCTTACATGCTCCAGCATTTCGGATGAATCTTTTGTTTATTAGTCAGATTACAAAAGATTTACATTAACATGCCATATTTGATCCTTCTTCTCTTGTGTTTCAATATATACTCACGGACAGGGTGATTGGATGTGGTCGTGAACAGAGAGGGTTGTACAGACTAGTCCAACCTCTGTGTATTGGTGTTGCTACTATTTTGTCTGGATATGTTTCACCTTTCATGTGGCATCTTCGCTTTGGATACCTTCCTTTGCAGAAGTTGTGTCATGTTCTCCCTCAGATATCTACTCGTACTACCTTGGAGTGTAAGGCATGTCAGCTTGGGAAGCACCATCGGTCTTCTTTTTCGAGTCGTCACAGTAGTCAGTTGGTTGTTTCATTTTGATATCTGGGGTCCTAGTCGTGTTTGAGACCATCAGGGACGTCGGTTCTATATGGTTGTTGTCGATGATTTCTCCAGATTATCTTGGGTTTTCTTATTAAAGAATAAGTATGAAGCTGGGTCCTATTATTAAATCATTTCTTATTGAGATTAAGAATATTTTTTCTCCTAGCTTTAGAGTTTTCTACTTTACAGGTGTCCCGACTTTCTTATCTCTTGGTATTGTTCATCAGACTTCTTGTGCTTATACTTCGCAGTAGAACGGTGTTGCTGAATGCAAACACCGTCATCTTTTGGATGTCACGAGGACTCTTTTGATTCAGAGTCGAGCTCCTCATTCGTTATGGGGTAATGTGGTCCTCATTGCATGTCACTTGGTGAACCGCATGCCTTCTACGATCCTTGGAGAAAAGGTTCCTCTCTTGATTGCGTTTCCCGAGAAGGACATATTCTCCCTTTCTCTTACGGTCTTTGGGACTGTGGCATTTGTCCACAATTTTACTCGTGGTCGTGACAAGCTCTCTCCTAGAGATGTCAAATGTGTATTTGTTGGTTATTCTCGTACCCAAAAGGGGTATAAATGTTTTAATCTTGCAGAGAGAAAATATTACTTGAGTATCGATGTCACATTTTTTAGTCTATTATGTATTTTTCTCCTACATGTGAGAGGTTGTCTAATGTTGACTCTGACAAGGATGTTTTTGTTCCACCACCTCTGTTATCTCCCCAACAACTCCTCATGTTGAGTCTCGATCATCTCCACCTCCACCTCCTCCACTTCCATCTACCCTGACATAGTTCCCTACCACGGTTTACATTCGCAGGTCCTCTACTTGCCCCTTTGCACACGTGCCTTCACCGTCATCCAGAACACCTCAGGTATGTAATGAACACATTGTTTCTACTGATGGCACTGGTGATATTCTTGTTCCACAAGATACTGTACAGGAGGAGCTGATACCAGAGACTAGAGAGGCTGATGACCTCGATGTACCTATTGCCTTGAGGAAGTTGTGTCGTAATTGTGCCTCTTATCCTCTAGCTACGCATGTTTCCTTGGACCATCTTTCAGAGGAGTACATGAGGCTTGTTGTGGGACTCTCTACTGTTACTATCCCGCGAACATATCAGGAGGCCATACAGGATAGTAGTTGGCGACTTGCCATGGAAGAGGGAGATGGCCGCTCTGCAGTCTCGTGGTACCTAGATTGTTGTTTTCTGCTCCTCCAGGTATCTTTGTTGTGGGGTACAAATGGATCTTTACGGTGGAAGTGTGGATCGCTACAAGGCAATGCTTGTAACACGTGAGTTCGCCCAACCTTATGGGGTGGACTATCAGGATACCTTCTCTCCGGTAGCTAGACATTCAACATTGTGCATTCTTCTATCAATTGTTGTTTCACGGGACTAGCCTCTTTACCAACTTGATGTGAAGAATGTGTTTTATATAGAGATCTATAGGAGGAGGTATATATGCAGCAGCCACCATGGTTTGTTGCTGAGGGGGAGTCTCAGAAGGTGTGTAGGCTCCACAAGGCATTTACGGCCTGAAGCAGAGTCCGAGAGCTTGGTATCAAAAGCTTTCAGAGTTGATAGAGCACCAGGGGTTTGCGTGGTCCACGGCAGATCACTCGCTTTGTTCAGAGGACACAAAGAAGTATTGTTGCTATTCTAGTCTATGTTGATGATATTATTGTCATGGGTGATGATGAATAGGCATTCAGGCTGCCAAGGAGTTCCTAGGTCAGCAGTTTGTGGCCAAGGATCTTGGCAATCTTTGATATTTCCTTGGATTAGAGTTCTCCAGGAACCAGCGTGATCTTGTGATGACCAGAGGAAGTTTGTGACTGATCTTCTACTTGAGACAGGTATGACAGGTGCAAGCCTTCTACTACCCCTATGGATCTGAGTATGAGATTATATGATGATGACATTGTGAGGTAGATAAGAGGAGATACAGGGAGCTTGTTGGGAAGCTCCTATATGCTACCATGACCAGGCCAGACATATCCTTTATTGTGAACAAGGTGAGTCAGTTCATGGAGCAGCCTAGGAAGGTTCATATGGATGTGGTCTATATGATTTTGAGATATTTAAAGACGTCACCTCGTACTGTCTTATATTCAGCAGAGCTACGTCTCTTAAGGTGACAGCTTGTGCAGATGCAGATTATGCAGGATGCCCTAGAGACAGGAAGTCTACTTCGGACTTTGTTATTTTTGTTGGGAGCTCTCTCATGTCATGGAAAAGCAAGAAGCAGACAGTGGTTGTTAGATCCAATGCAGAATCTGAGTATAGAGCCATGGCACAGGGAGCACAGAGGAGATGTGGGTTAAATCGGTTTTGACTGATCTTGCTATTGAGGTTCCTCTTCCCATGCAGCTCTTATGTGGCAATCAAACAGCTCTATTTATTGCCAATAATCAGTGTTTTCATGAACGGACCAAGCATATAGAGGTGGATTGCCACTATACTAGAGACATGATCCAGAAGGGTCTCATATCCGCATCCCGTGTTTCTACTAGAGATCAGACTGCTGATATTTTCACCAAGGCCCTTGCTAGAGGTCCTTTTCAGAGATGTTGTTCCAAGTTGAGCGTGATAGACATATATGCTCCAACTTGAGGGGGAGTGTTGAGATATTCATATCTCTTTATATTTATTTTTTATTTCTCTTTCTTTAATGTACATCTCTTGTAATTTACCCAGGGCTTTTCTCCTGTATAAGAGAGCCCTAGAGTCTCAATAATGAAGTACGATTCTATTATTTTTCTCCAACTGGTTCTTTTATGTACTTTTTCCTTTTTTGCTCTCTAGGATTCTCTTTATATAAGAGACCTTGGACCCATGGAATAAAGATAACGCTCCATTCTTTTCTCCACAAACACTAAACATATTTCCATACAGTTTTGTGGATATGTATAAGGCATGACTTGTTGCCAAGGGCTACACTCGAATATATCAGTGGATTATTTGGAGACTTTCTCTATGGTGGCCCGTTTTCCAACGATGTTCATTCTCATTTCTATTGTCATCTAGTTGTCATCGCCCATTCATCAACTTGATGTCAAAATGTGTTCCTATATGGAGATCTGACTGAAGAGGTGCATATGCAACAGCCTCCTAGGTTTGAGACCAAAGGGGAATCACAAGGTATGTTGCTTTCACAAGGCTATTTATGGTCTCAAATAACGTCCAAGAGATTGGTTTTAAATTTTTCAGATATTTTGTCAAAGACAGGCCAGACCCACTATAGATCATTCCCTATTTGTAAAGAAAATGGGAAAGGAACCATTTGATGGCTAGTGTATGTCAATGATATTATTCACATTCGTGATGATGCACAGGGATTATTTGAGATCAAGGTGTCAAGTATTTTGTTACAAAGGATCTAGGCGAACTTTACTATTTTCTGGCATCAAAGTAGCCAGGAACACTTGCGGTCTGATTCTTTCCCAAGGAAAGTATGTTACGGATCTACTACATTGGATTGGAATGCTAGAGGCTAAACCTGCATATATTCCGATGGACATCAAATGCACCTCTCAATGAAGTGCAAGACCATATAGGTGTCTTGTTGGGAAGCTTCTATATACTACCAATGCTTATCCTGATATTTCCTTTGCAGTCAACAGGGTGAGCCGCTTTATGGCTAAACCGAGTGATAGGAAATCCACCACTGGTCTTCTGCATTGATGGAATCTGGTTACCTGGAGAAGCAAGATGTCGTAACTCGTTTCAGTGCTGAGTTTGAATACAAAACAATGACCCAAGCCACTATGGAGCTAATGTGGAATTCGGTCTGTATTGAATGATTTTCACTTACCAAGCCCAAGCCCGTTATTGTGAGATGTAACAACTCATCTCTATGTTTATTGCAAATAATCCCACTTCATTACCGTACCAAGCATGTAGATGTGGATGTCACTGTACTCATGATATATTAAAAGTGTTGCAGTAAAAAAATCAGACTGCTGATATGTTTACAAAGCCTTGAGCCAGTCTTCCTTCAACAATGTATTCCAAGCTGAGCATTACATCTATGCTCGCTTGAGAGGGAGTATCAATATTTGTATTGTCACTTAGGGTTCAGGTTGTTTTGAGGACATACTTGTAATTCTCCCTTCCACATATACATGGAAAGGGATACCAATTGAGAATTAATGCATTTTTTCTAATTACTTCAATAAATTAAATTTACGCCCAATCACTCCATGATTTATAGATCTCATATACATACACACAACAATAGTTTACTTTTAACAGTTAGCTGAACTAAATGACCCATATTTTGTACACTATTAGACTAAAATTTATGCATTAATGTTAAGTTTAAATGTTAACCCAGTTAACTGAATTGTTCTTAAACTCTAATGTATACATTATAGTTAAAGAATAGACAAATATAATTAGATAATGTGTGGGTTGCCATTGGTGACTGGTGGAGGAGGTTGTCAGAACCCATAGGATGTTGGCGCATGCAGGTGGTGGTCCTGAGTTGTTGGTGTTAGTCCTCAGAAGGAGCACCTGTGTGTTTTCCCTTTCTTGTTTCAGAAAAAAAGAAGAGGTTGGCATTCCAAAGGAGGCGGTGATTTTCAAGGCCAAGAACAGTTTGGAGGAGGCGACATTGAAGGCAGAGGTAGGCATGTTAGAGAAGTTGGGTGGCGATGTTGGGCTATGGGAGGTGTCACAGAGGAGAGGTGGTGTGGGGTGAAGAGACGTGATATCGGGAGGAGGCGATTTACTTGCAACTCGAGGAGATGGGGATTAAGGAGTTTGGGGTTTATGGGTAAGGGAAAGGGCAACAGGTCTATGTGGGGATCCTTGTATATAGTTCAATTTTATGCTTGGAATGCATAGTAATTACCTGAGGCATATTGGCTTCCGTTGGGATACCAAATACGTATTTGTGGCCGCCTATGCTGCATTTTTAACATTAAAGATTCCTGAGACTTAGGGCATCCTTTCATCTTACCTGTGTGTGACAATGGCGTTCTGTTGGGTGGGCATACTTGGTGCAGGTGGACAGGCTGAAATATTAAATTTATGTCCCCATTGTTAGAGCAACCGTTTTGTAGAATTGTTGGAGATGTTGAGTTTGGTGGATAGGTGTATGCCAATTGCCGAAGTTTGGGAGGCTGACATGTGGTATTGGGAAAATGGCAAAATTTAGTGGCATGTGTTTATTAATCTCTTCAGATACCTCCTCTTAGACTTTGTCACTCTTTTATTTGCATCTTTATTCAAAGATTGGATGGTCAGTAAACTCCAGTTATCATCTTTTGACTTTTTTAAAAATATCATGTACTGCTAATAATCTGAAAGTATTAGTCAGTCGCTAACTGTCTAGTCAAAATAATTTTATAAAACAAAAGCAGCCATGATTCATGAATCCGTGCTTGCAACCAACCCCTGGAAAATGCTTGGTTTTTTTTTGGAGGTTGCAAGAATTGGCTACCATTTTCAAACATCAAGTGAACAAAACCCCAAGTGTTAAGAATGACCTCTTGTTTTTAATAAGCGGATGTCGTTTGTATTCCCTATTAGAAACACGGAAGCTCATGATGTTCCATCCCTGTTCCCGCAGATGGAAGTGCGGGGAGCTCTGGGCGATCTATTCAGCATGCCAGTTGACATCATTGTTGCCATGATCCCTGCATCTTTGCAGTTGTTGCATCCCTCTCCGTCGAAGCAATAGATCCCTTTTGTATTTGTGGCATCCTTGCACAGTCCTTGTAAATCGACTTCGTCCAGGTGTGCCTTGAAATGCTTAATATTCTTGATTCCTGTACCTGATAGTCATTCGGAATGAGTCGTCAGAAAAGTTCATCCATCGCCGCAAGGAAGAAATGGTAGTAGAGCAGAGTGCTACTGCACAAGCAGTCAGCTAGATGAATTGTTGTTGGATTTTTCCATGAAATATTTTGTTGTTTTATTTTAATTTATATGAGACCATATCATTGTAGAAACAGATATGCGCAACGAGGAAAAGAAGATGAATTCGTCTGCAGTCTGGATGTCGCATTGTTATAATGATTTCCTCTTGTTTATCACATGCTTCTAAGCACCTTTCTTGTAAACATAATTACATTCTATAGATGGGTTGTTTAGTCATTATTATGCCAAGTTGATACCACTTGAAGTTATTTTTCTAGGATTTTACACAGAAATCTGTTATTTTTTTAATAAAACGTAATACAATCACTTTTAAAATAAAAAATCACAAGTATAATTTGATATAGAATGAGAATTGAGCTTATTTACCTCTCCCATTATTTATTAACACTTATTATAAAGAGAATAAATTTTGTTGTTTTCTTCTAATCATATTTGTTTTGAAATTTCACTTCATATTTTCACCGGCAGATTTAGATAAGTTTAAATTATTAGATTTATCAAAATTTAAAAATTACAATCGAAAATAATAATCTATTAGAATACAAACTTTTACTAATATAATTAAATAAGATTTAAATTGAAAAATCATTTTGCAAATATTAATTCTATTTAAAAATATCATTTGGAAATATGGTTTTTTCATTTTTGAGCATACATGATGGATGGATGTATACTTAGTCCTCGATGAATTCCCGATTCCACCCATGTTATACTTCATGCACAATCCATGAACTTCACAAGCGATTTCTTGTGATTTTCTTTGCAATTGTCTCAAAGAGATTCATTGTGATGTAACATTAGGATGAAACATCCAATAGGGAAATGTGAGAACCTAAAGTAGTTCATCCCCTACAATATTTTCTATTATCAAATTTTATATAGTATTGCATCGGGTATTTGACTTCATCATCCTATCCATCCACACCTTCAACTTTAAAGCTTTAAAGGAAGCCCCAAAAATATTTTCTTCGGATAAGTGCATTGTAAATTGAAATAGTGTGATATACACTTGGGATGGACAATCTTTGCATATAAATAAATAGCATAAACGTGGAAAGGTAAAGTGGAAGCACTTACATAAAGGATGAGGTAGATGAAGCACATGCGGAAGAACCAAACTTTGTTGGCGGCCTAACCTAAAATACTTATTGTAGTGTAAATGGACCTAACTTCCACTACAATATATGATATGACAAGTATTGTGCTTTCTAATAAATATTTTGTATTATAATTGAGCATTTCAATAACTTGAATTTTTGGTGTTTCTTTTGTTTATTACTTGTGTTTAATTACTACTTAAGGATGAATGTCTTTACCCATTTTGATTAAGAAATCGAAAGAAAGCTATGTAGAACACTTTTGTAAAGAATGTTATGTTTGACTGCATCGTTATCCTCCAAGAATTATGTTGAATCCCTTATAGTGTTGGAGGGATTGACCTTAAATTATCCCAAACACTTAAAAAGGGGTTAATCTTCAACATATATATATGGGTAAAATGGGGTTGTCCTTGGGGGAGCTAGCTTGGCTCCCCTACCTCATTGTTTCTCGCATTTTATTTTTTTCTGAAAAATATTTTCATGGATTTTCATAACTATTATTCCTATATTATGTAATTCAAGTTTTCGTGCGAAATAAAGACTTCCTACAGCCCACCATCAGATAGCCAATTCAACAATTTTTATATGTAAAGTGGGAGTGGAAAGTCTTCCGTCTCATCTTTTTTTTAATCTTGTGGATAAGATTTAAAATATGTTATCTTTATAGTTTTATTGATTAAAAACTTATTACCATCGTTTTGGCATGCTTTAAATGTATAATGTAACAAATCTTAATTATCAAATTTTACGGATTTCGGTGCTTTTAGAATGTAGCATACACATATATTATTGTTCTTGGTATTTTAAAAAATAGAAAGAGAGATGGTGAATGAAAGATTTGCCGAATTATTACTTTGGGGAACGTGTCTAGACATGGGAACAAGATGTAAGTTGTAACACCTTAGTTATTACCAAATCCTTCATCAATTGATTGATCCAGTTATCCAATCTCTAATTAGATCCAACTTGGGATTAAAAGAATGGTAAATTTTAATTAAATCGAAATGATTTAACAACTTAAAATAAGTTTATTTGAGAAAAAAAGAAATGTTATAAAATTGGAATATTAGGCCTAAGTAAAAAATATATTGTACTTAATCACTATTTAAGGGTCTAAGATGATCAGTGGTTGTTAATGATGAGCGGATTTAACATAAAAGTTAAAAATTAGAATTAGAAGAGACCATTTTTTAGAATCAATAAATTCATAAACCCGAACAGAAGTATCCCTCAATATAACTAAACATCAATAGAATTACTACAATACTATAGTAAGTATTGGATTCATAAGAAACTCTAAGAACCTATTGGAATATGGATATACACCTTATCTCGAGATAAGGAGACTTTATCCTAGCTGTCTCAAGATAAATGGTCACGTCATAATTGTGTCATCAATTGTATCGTTGTTTATAGTATCAATATAACTTTTTTATCACGAAAATCAATCAAACCTAAATGAAGGATAACCTCACTCGTCCACTATCCCACCTTATTTCGTAATACTCATCGAATGATCCTCGAGGGAGGGATGCTAGGAGGGAGAAGGGAGATCGCAAACTTAAAGGAGTTCTAGTGGAGAAGAAGCAGCCCAAGTTTAAGGTCCAATGTAGAACTTCATTTAACATTCTGATGAATCTCCATTTCATCACATTTATTCTTTCATTTTGAACTTAAATCCTAATAAATCCCATATCTATCATCATTAATTATTATTATCTCCCTTGCATAAGTAAATGAATAAGATACAATAATAATTAGCCCTTTAACTTTGTACGTATTGTAATTAATTAACTGTAATTATTCAGTTTTATGTAATCTTTTATAGTGTTATTATTTTATGTATTTCTTCATCATTAAAAATCAAATAAAAATTAGATTAATATACATAATTAATTTAACATAAAAATATAAATCAAAAATCCAAAAATGAGAAAAGAAAATTATTTTTATTATTTTATTACTTGTTTGATTTTTATCTATATGTGTGTGACTGCATTTCTCCTTGACTTCTACATGAAAGTTGTAGAACTCGTCAAGATATACAACATTCACGTTTACCACTTTTTCTAAATCGGCTTCTAATTATTTTATTTGTAATTATCTCTAATTTTCTCGTTTCTCTTAAATTTCATTGGGCCACGTGATGCCCATAGGGACGCCCACGTGGCTCGCGCTCCTTATGCCACACGATCCCCTTCTGGACCATCAGATCCCCTTTTGATCTGATGGTTCTCATCCTTCCACGCCATTTGCTCTTTGCCACCATCTTATCTTCTTGACTGTCCCGAACCCCAACGTCCATTGGCGCCCTAATTTCAGCCCTTTGAACTGATCTTAATCAGACGGTTGATCATTCATCCCCATCCACCAGCTCTTTAGGCCATTCCGCATGCGATCTAAACCGTCTGACCATTTTGATCAAATGACCTTGCTTCAACACATTCTGTTGTATTTCCAGCCATTCGATCAGTCCGATGGGTGCTTCCTAATCCCCATCCACGCCCAAATCCCGCCCATGCGATTTTAGATGGTTCGAACCTTGTTGTCAACCTCCATCTCTCTCCTTTGTGCCTGACATCCTACTCCAACCGCGACCTTCGCAGAATTCTCCTTCCGTCATCAGCCAACTTCCCAATGAAATGCCGTCACCAACTGCTTCGTCTAACCTCCCTAGCCCGTGCCAACTTCCTAATAAATCCTAACCCTAATTCATTCGGTAATAGGCAGTGGTTGAAACCACCGCCTGAGACGGAACTTCCATCATTTCTCCCCCTTCAAATATCCCATCGCCACCACGAATGGTAGTGTCCTCCCATGTACGAAGAATGACCTAGCCTTCTCCCCTCTCTCATGATAGAAAACAAAGGGATCAAAGCGCGATCATGGAGCTTATCTTCTGGAGTTGGCCCATGGAGAATCGCCATGCTGCAATGCCTAATGGGCAGTTGTTCGGGCTTTCCGTCATGGTTGGACGAACGTAGCGACGACCCCAAGGATGAATGTGCCTCAGCCCAAGCTGATAACCCTCCATGCATCTTCTTCAACTTGCAGGTAAGGTAAATTTAAGTTTTTATTCTATTTCTTGGATTTTTCTGGAATTGTACATAAGCCTTCATCTCAGTAAAACATGCTCTGACCTTCGATGAGTATCCATGATCATTGCTAGAGAGACCATTTACCAGTACCCTTCTTCCATATCTCAAACCACTTTGACGCATTTTCTCCTCCAGCAATGGAGGGAGACCCATCTCAGGCTCCATCTTCTTCACTCGATACAGCATGTCATCTCACTCATTCTCACATGTATGCACATTGTTGTTTGTTTGGTTTGCTTCCCTAACATTCGTAGGTGATACCCCCTTCAATGGTTGGAGTTTCTGACCGTGTTCTTGTTTAGAGTCCCTCCATTGACGATTGTACATTGATGTGTATAGAGCATTATTTTTTAGTCTTCTCCGGCACTCAATGCTCTTTACTATGACACAATCGAGGAGTTCAGACCTTCAACAAGGCCAGAAGATGGCGGAGGAGAGATCAGCAGTTCGTCGAAGCTAAGGATACTCCACCACCATGCAAGGAGGAGGAGCATCCTCAATGTACAAGCATCATTGGATCGTGGAGATCTGACCATGCGCAGTGATTCCAAGCCTCTGTTCCGAGCCTTTCCTTCGGTGGACCGAACCACGTGACGAAGCGTGGAGACGCGACACTTGCCTTCTAGACCTGCACTGACTCGAACCTCAGTTCAAGCCACACGCATGTGCTTTGCGTGTGATGACCATGGACTTTTGCAGCCAAGCACCATCGGCTTTCACTAATTGCAGAAATGTCCTCACGTGTCTGATTTTTTATTATTTGCAACTTAGTCCATATAGGGACCTATGTGTAATATTCTTATTATGTTTTAATTGCATTTAGGCCCCTGGTTTCAATCATGAATAACTTGAGCGTCGTTTATCCAAATGAAGTGATTTTTAATGGCATTTTGATCCTCATTTAGTTGTCTTTAATAAGATATTATTTATTTTATGATTAGTTAGTAGAAGAAAGATTGTTATATTAGAATCTGCATAGATACTTTCATGCTCATTAAATACAACTTGAATCAAGTTTGAATCACTCAATTGGATATAGATTCGCATTCTGATCATTGCTTAAGTTTGATAAATCATCTTAGGGCATAGTATTGAGATGAAATGTGGGTGCTAGTGTATTATCATTTTTTTCATTATGTCACCAGTTTCTAACATGCATTTAATGTAAAACTACATTTCATGTTTTTATGCATGCATTATGTTGTGCATTGGTTGTATATCTCTCTGTTTGACCTAGATGATTTATTAATCACTTAAAATAGATAGTTAAACACCTGAATGATTGTATTATGGCTTTTGTACTTGAGTTAGACCCTGGACTTGCCTAGGATATAAATTTAAGCCACATTCTCCTTATAGAGATTATTTAAATGTGGTTCTGTACGATTCTTGATCAACCATACTACAACAAGTATTAATTAATCTTTTTGATTAGCAATTCGTCAGATGGCACCGTTGTCAGGGACACGGCTTCATTAATATAATTATTTAGGTTTTACATCTCTTATTAAGTTGATTAATATTTAATCTAGGTCAGTATGTATTGTGATGATTCGATGTGTTTTTATTCTATTGTCCTCTTAATAATCTTTGACATTTAACTCTATTTATTTTGTGGCAGGTCCCTTGATTCGAGGATGCTCGAAGAGGAACGGAGGCTGGAAGCTTACAGTGGAGTTCCTGTTGAGAGAGCCGCAAAAGATGCCATCAAGCTAATTCAAAGATCATCTTATTGTGTATATTATTTTTTATACATGGACTATGGACTGTATTGCTTGGTGTGTTATGTTTCACCCTTGCTTGGGTAGAACTCAACTTGATGGCAGATATTAGGGTTTAGGTACACAACTCCTAGACTTCTTTAGAATTGATCTTTTTATGCTTGATCCATAAGATAGGACACACTAACTTTATCTGATGAGATTCGCTCATCTCTAAGATTCATGAGATGTACTTAATCTACATATAACCTAACCCAAATTAATTTGATTATTTTTCCGCTAATAGAATGCATGATTAGGTACGTTTTTTTCATTGACTTGAATGCATTTAGATAATATTTATATATTCAGTCTTGCACGTGCATGGAGAAAACTGACGTCACGGTAAGTTTTTCTCTTGTGCATAGCTTTACGTTTTCATGGCTTTTTCGTATCCTTACCTCATGTTTTAGCACTTAGGATCTAAAGGAAATGGGACCGAATGGTAGATGATGCATTATGTGCTCAAATTGATTAATTAAGTGATGAACTAATTTCTAAAAATGGGACTATTAATGCAAGCTAACCTAATTAAAATGGAGCTAGAATCGATCTTGTATTGGGAGAGCAAACCCCTCATTATTTGTAGGGTTACTTTACATGTTGAGAGATGAGGACGCATCCATAGGATAATGCCTAAATTCTACTTAAACCGGCTCGTAATGAATTCGAATTTTGGATTATCGCCATTAAAAGAGACAAGATAATTAGACATCCCTTTTGTTCTTCAATATGTGTTGGTGAAATTATCGGGTTTGTTTGATATTATTTGACTTTGGTAAGACATCCTGAAAACCCTAGGCTCCATTTTTATCTCCAAAGATTCTTTCATCTTGAGATTCAACGAATCCAGATCCCTCCCTTCCTTAGCTTCCTATTCTTTATACTTAGGCTTATTTTTAGCCAAGGCTAGGGGATCCCATTTCATTATAATCGTTTCCCTCGGGTCACCTATTTTCTTTCATTTCTTGGCTTCTCAGCTTAAGTATAGGGGATCTGAGTCCCTATATTCACTATTCTTTTCACTCAATCATCCTTATTGTGATCTTGGTTCGGTTCTTTACATTTTCTTTATACTTAGTATGAGCTATGGCTTCATATCATTTTATGCTATGAGGACATAGCACCAGCTAAGTATAGGGGGTGTGTCATATATATTGTATATATACTTTAGCCATAGCTCTTAATTTTAAAATTTTTCAAACTTTTGGGCTATGGGTATCGTATTATATTTTTGGAACTGATTTTTTTTAAATATATATATATATTGAAAATGATTTTGAAAACTTTATATATATGACATGATTTTCAAAAGTTTTACATGGTTATTGGAAAATACGGATTGACATGTGTGGGAAAGTCATTTGTAAAATATTTTGGAAAACCTATATTCATGTGACATTATTTTGAAAACGGTTTTACTTAGGTTTAAAAATTGGCTATGAGTTGTTTTGAAAATCTTTTGTAAAATGTTTGAAAGATTTTATAATTATGTGACAATGTTAGTAAAAAATTTTCAAAAATCTTTTCAAAGCTAAGGGTGTAATTGAGTATAATTACTTGCTTAACTCTCTAACTTAATTCAAAAATAAAAATAAATAATAATAATAGTCACAAAAATATTAACTTATTAATTTAAGTTTTTCTTTGACACTTCACTATGCACTCATGGCTTGAGATGGTCTTTAACACTTGGTTTATGAGGTCCAAAAATTTAGAGTTAACCTGTCTTGATCATTAGGGTCTTGGACTTAAAAATTCACACTTCCTTAGTTATAAGTTATGAGTGCTATATTGCATGCTAAATCTCCCTTAAAAAGAATTTGATTATCACATCGCATACATAACTGCATTCATGATTGAGATGAGTCTAGGTATCACTTGAGGGACTGGAATTTGAGGCTTGAGTTTGGATTCGATCTTATGGTGCTCGAGGATGGATAAAATTAATGATGGATTCACGAAACCTGAGTGTCAGCATCTTAGCCAGTATGGGACATGGTTCTCATACTATCTCTTGAACTTTGACCTAAAGTGCCAGGGTGTGATGACATAAAATTAATAAGTCGATCAGTGTGCACCAATCATTGGTAAAAGCACTAGACCTATACAAAAAGAAGGGAATTTCCCTCGTAAAAAATGAAAATAATGAAGAGCTCATCACATTACAAAGCTACATCATTATGAGCTTTCCTTCAAGGCGAGCGCTCCCAACCTTTAAATGTCCACTTGGACCAAGTCTTAGGCTTTTATGAGTCGAGCTAGTATATCAAAAAGGGCTCTACATCGTTAGCGCTACAAGTCTAGGCGCAAGTATATTAGATACTTTAAAAAGATGCATCCCAGTGTACTTTCAGGAAAACAAGTACAGACGGCTCAATCTCTTTTGATGGACACACTGATTGACATTAAAAATATACAAATGTGTTTAGTATTGGCACTTGAGAGAATCCTAGTTCCAATGAGAGGGACAAAAGAAATGACACAATCCTAATACCTCCATTATATGGCCGACTATCTATACTTTTGAGTCTGACGAACTACAGAGATTGTGGATTGAAGCAAGATAAGATTTATTCTCTAGTGTTGAGAGTTGGGTCCTTAGGAGACCTTTTGATATTGGAACTTTTGGTGAAAGCTTAACTACTCTTATGGATGCAGTAAACGCTAAGGCATACTTCTTATATATATATATATATATATGTACGTATGTATGTATGTATGTATGTAGTATGTATCTTGAGAGTTTAATAATTAGAGGAGTTGAATACCTTTGACTAACACATGGATCAACTTAGAGCCTTAGGATTTCTAAAACCAAATGTTCTAGGTCTATTCAAGCCTTGTATACTCACATGCACATGGCAGAGAATTCACTAAATTAATCTAATTCTTTAATTAATTCTTTATTTATTAGCTCGATGACGAGCTTAACTTAAGTTTGAGACAATCAAGATCTTGGAAATCCTCAATCAACAATGATCTAAATAGCCCTAGGTCCAAATTTCTCAAGATCTTCAATTCATTCCAAGGTCTAGATTATCAATGCATCATAATTCTCAACATGTTCACTTGAAGCTCACATTAATCTCCCTAAGGTTCATATAATCAGGAATTAATAAAGAGCAAATTTCCAATTCAAGTTTCTGGTTATTTAATAAAATAATAATTAATCAGGGAGCAAGGTGATGCATTTAATCCATTTATCAAGATAATTATGTAGATCAACTAAGCACTCTACATAACCTAGGTTCTTTAAATTTTTATTTTATTCACACATAGTAGGTTAAAAATAGTATCTAATAAATCCATATTAAAGACAATTAAATGAACGTCAAAACAAGACCAATTTCACTAATTTCGGATATCGAATGCTGAAGTTATTCACACATCAATCATGGGGCTTAAATGGAAGAAAACATAAACTTTTTAATTCAAATAGGTCCAAACAGAGACTAAATAGCAATAAATAAAAGCAACTGGGGCTACATGCAAATTCCACATTGTGTTAAAGGGTATAAATATAATACAAAAAGGCATAGTGGCTTATCTTGATATTTTCCCTAGCTGTTCGTTCTTTTCACGTGCGTGGAGGACCACAATGCAATTTCGTGAAGTTGTTGCGGTCCTACCGCAAAACATCCTCGTCATGTGGCTTGTCACATTGGAAGCTCGAGGCGAGGTTGGTGACGCGGCTCTACGTTGCGTGGCGTGACTGTGAGGCTCAGAGAAGGCTTGGCACCCAAAGCTGGAGGCGTGAAGCGGTGCCTCGGTTGGAGGCTCGCTGCTAATCGTAGCCATTAGATCTAATCTAGGATATCATATCCAAAGGATTTTGTAGCTCTAGTTTTTCCCCCTCCTCTACGAGGGGCGGTATGTGAGCGAAGCTCCAGCGTAGGGGTTTTGGCTCCTCCCGACAGTGTTGACAGCTCTGAACTCGATGGAGGATATTGGGTCGCTTGGAAGATGCTGCAGGGATTGCGGAGATCGATGGAGGCTTGAATCGACGAGTCAATGAAGGCTTTGCCCATGACTAATCTCTAGGTCGGAGGAGGTGTCCGAGTTCTGACCATTAACCACAAAACCAGATCCCTGAAAGTCTTAGCGTGCAGCCACGACTGTGAGGGGTCTAAACAGGGTGTAAGTGAAGTGCAAAGGGGGCTCTGTCATGGTGAAGGAGGACGAGCCCTAGTGGGTCCAATCTTGTGCGAAGCTTGGGGTGGAGCGACATGAAATCGACGACGAAGAAGCGAAGAGAAGGAGAAGATGGTGGCACGAAGGTGTCGGGGATGTGACAAAGATGATGAAGTGATCGGAGAGATGAGAATACATCAGTGTGTGCAAGAATTAACTAGAGAAATAAAGAATCAAAACAAAAACGAAAGACAACAAAGAATAGAGATATACCTTACGAAGAAGAAGGCTAAGTGAGGAAGATGGGCAGGTGGAACAGACCTCTGGGTTAGAGCCTGAAGGGATCTGGTCCTTGCTTAACACGTCCGAGGACAGAGGCGTGAAGCTCGAGCAGCTGGTCCAACTGCGGCAAGGCGGTGATGCCTTGAATCACACTGAGGGATAGACTCGTCGCGACACTCTCTCACGCTCTCTTTCTGTCACGAAGATGGAGGATGATTCTTATAGGACCCTCATGTACATGCGGATGCATGCGGATGAGGGCGGAGGGCGAGTATTTGAGGAGAGGGAGGTTTGGATATGAGAAAGAGGAGAGAGGAGAGGCCAGAGTTGGGCAAAAAAGGGGCAGTTGGAGCTTGGGCTGGACACGGTCAGGAGCGAGAGGGGGTCGACGAGAAGATGGGGAAAATGGGAAGGGGCGGAGCAGTTGTAGACTCGAAGTGGGAGAGAGGGGGCGACCCAAGGAGGAAGAAGGTGGTGCGACCGTTGGATCTCATGATCCAATCGACGGAGTGAGAGCGGGGATGGAGCGTCGAGATCGGATCTAGAATGGAGGATCGAATGGTGCTTAGGGAAGGAAGTTGGCGCGAAGAGAGACGGGTCGCATGGCAGCTCTAGGGAGTGCCACATGGCCCAATGAAATAAAAGAGAAATATAAAAAATAGAGAAAAATATGAAGCAAATATTTACAAGCAAAACTAAGATAAACAAAACATGAAAGTTGTATATCTTGATTAGATCTATAAGTTCCATGTTGACCAAAAACATAAAAAAAAAAGTCAAATAAAGGTAGAAATATTTTTGGGAGCATTTTTAAGGAATAAAAACAATTGATTTTTAATTGTTTTGTTTGTAAATTTATAATTAAACCCATAGCAAATGTACACAATATTTATCTATTTTTTTGGTAATTTTGAATAAAAGAAATCAAAATAAAAAGGGAAATAAAATATAAACATATATATACACTAACTAAGGATAATTAATTGCATAGAGTCGGAAGTTAATTTTAGTTAATTATGTACAAATTTATTGGGAAGTTTAAATAAAGAGGACAGAGAATGATAATTAATATGATGAACCACAAGTTCATCGAAGGCCTCACATTATGAGCATGGCTTCAACCTGGGAGTACCTGGAGAGATTATCTAAGAAATTTTATTTTGTTGCACATCTTTACCTTCTATTGTTGGTCAAACCCAATCGCAAGTACCCGAAATATGGCCAACAATGAAACCAAAATAAAACTCGTAATTCGTATACATTCATTTACAGACTATCATCAACTAAATATGTCCATTTAGGCCATACCACAAGTAAGTTTATGGTTCTATTTATATTGCATATGAACCCAAAAATCCTATGAATTACACATCAAGCAAATAAAAAAACAACACCCCAAATCAAATGACAACTCTTCTCATAGAATTGTATGTGTTGTCCAAATCATTAAACTTCTGCCCAAACACGGATCACTTCATCAAACTTCTACTCAAAAAAGGGTAGTTCACAAACCAGTAGCTCTACTTGGAAACAAATAAAGTCCAAAGAAAAGCTGGCATATGTATATTCATGTACCTAGAATTGCTAACTTCCTATTTAGAATCTGATTATTTGAGAGAAATTGATGGGTTTTAATTATTAAATGAGAAATATGTTAACACAATGTGATGTATGTGTCGTTGCAACCCACAATTCCCCAAATAAAAAAATATTTATCTAGCAAAAATAAAATAAAAATGCGAGTGCTATTATTTTACCTGTATAACAATGCAGGATCAAACCCAGGGAGGAAACAATACCCTAGGGTTATTTAATTATTGCTAATTAATATAGGATTTTTTTCTTTTTCTCTTTTTGTTGTTTAATCCTTTTTATATTTTTTAATGAATTTCTAATAACTTTTAATTTTTTATATTTTCTGATGATTTATTTTTCAATGATTTTTTTATATCCTAATTTTTATCTTTTTATTTTTAAAAGAAAATAAATATAAGAAAATGTAATCAAAATAAACAAAAGGGTCTTTTTAGATTTTTCAACAATACTAAAAATAGTCAGAAAATCAAAATAAAAATCTTTTATGTTTTATATATCTTTGTACTATTTTTGAGAATTTTTTGCAATTTTTAGAATTTTTTAAGGATTTTAAACATAATAAAAACTAAAATAAAACATAAAATAAATTAATCTATTATTTCGGAGTTTTAAAAAAATTAAATAAAATCAAAAATATAGAAAATCAAATTCATCGGGAAGAAAAATTTTCAAGCTTTTAATACTCATGTATTTTACTAATTTGTTAATGATTTTATATAATTTTTTATAGGTTCCTATGTTTTTCATTTTTTTAGGGTCTCCTAATGAATTTTCAAACAAAATTTATACAAAAATAAAAAAATATAAAAGAAAACTCCATGATTTTTTTAAGAATTTTTAAAATATTTTCCAAATTTTAATGAATTTTAAAACTAAATAGAATAGATTTTTGATATTTTTGAATTTTTTAAAATTGAAAAAATGATTTAATTTTCAAAACAGAAATATTAATGGTAAAACCACTAATCAAGAACTTAATCATATTTTATGGGATTTTTCGAGTGAATTAGTAATTGATTAAAAGTAATAAAAGATAAAGCAATTAATCAGCAGAATGAGGACTTAAACGCAACTATTTTAAGTTTTTGCACTAAATTAATAACAAATATAAAACTACTGGATCAAAACTGCAAAATGCCCACATTTCCATGTGAATGAGCACATGAATCTGGGTTCGGAGGACCAAAATGCAATTACTAAAAAATAAAGGATCAAATTATAACAAGAAACAATATTCTATTTATTAATAATTTTCCAAAAGGCATGTGCTAGCGCATGTGGAGCTATATAAATAGGACTATAAATAAATAAAATAAATCGACAGGGGCTCCATGCAATTATTCAGGCATCAAAAGAAGGACATGTGCTTATTAAAGACTTATTTACAATTAAAAAGAACTGCATGGGAGGAAATGTCAAATCTCCATAAAAGCATGTCGTGCACGTGCGGGATTAATGGTTGTGATGTGTAGCAATAGATCTGATCTGATGGCTAGCTTTTGGGCATGAATGGAAGGTATGGATTGAATCAGGAGTTCGTTGTTCTTGATTTGACGTCGTTCAAGCCATCTGGAAGAACTTTTTGAATGTGGCTCTGGATTTTGTTCAATCAACTCGATCTCCGCTCTCAATGCTCAAATTTGGTCTCTAATAACTTCAGAAGACCCACGAAGAATCTCCACGTCGATCTGATATGACGGAATGGTCTAGGTCCCGCTGATCGAGGACCTGAAGATCTGGCTCTGAACTGTATGCACAAGCGCCTCTATGTGATGATTCAAGCTCCGGATGATGCTCCAAACACCTGGGAGTTATTGTATACTCGGAGGCGGTGCTCCGACGGTAATTAATAAGCAGAACCAAAGGAAGATGGAATTTTGTGGGTCGATCTCCGATGATGTGGTCGATATGAGATCAAAACTCAGATCCGACGTAGATCTGGTGATCAGATGGTGACAGAAGATGCAAAGAACATTCCTAATGGAACAGTGATGATCAAAGGTGGATAAAAGCAAGTGGATGACCTCCGATCGGGAAGATCAGAGGCTTATATGGAATCTATTGAATTAAACCAACGAACGAAAAATAATGAGTTAAAAAAATTGAAATGCAAATTATACTATAATACCCTACGGTGGAAAAGTGGTGGTCATGACCTCGATCCGGTCGTGGAAGGATGGAGAAGCTCAGTTTGTCAGTGGAGGTCTGGGGCGATCTAGATCGTGCTAATCACCTCAAATCCATGCTCCTAATCGAGGGCGGAGAGTCTGTCACAACCCTCGAGCTCCTAGAATCAATCTCGGGCGAAATTGAGGTGAAAATGGATTAGAGATTGAAGGTTTCCATAATCTCTTATTTATAGAGCTAGCGAGGGAGCATATTCGAAAATCCAATGGGGTGTTCGAACTGAGGCTAAGGGGAGAAATTTTTATCAGGCCAGTGACTTGGGTAATTGGATGATCAAAAGGAAGAGAAATCCGAGGAAAATTATATCAGATTTGTCCAGGAAAATTCAAAGAAAAAGTCATGTTCATGCTTTTATTCGGGCAAGAGATCAAATGGAGAGTTGACATGGGTCAACAGATATGGGTCCGTCAATCGGCGTTTAGACCCGAATGGGTCCAAACCCTAAACGACAAAACATCAAGAATAAAAATTAAATCAAAAATAAATAACAAATGTATTTAAATCAATAATTACAAAATAAATTGTGCTTATAAATTATTAAACTATTTTTAATGCTTTTTAATAAATTAAATAAGTTAATTAAAGAGGGTAAAATAATTAAAAATCTTTATTTATAGATATTAAATACCTATATATGTAATATATATATTAATTATTTTTACAAATAAATACATAATTTTATATTTTATTAATGTACATAATAATTTGAGGATTTTAAATATAATTTTATTTATTTTGTGAATTAACTAAATAAATTAAATAAACAATGCTATATACAATATAGGTACATGATACCTATAGTAGAATACATATATTTATTTTTGATTATTTTCAATTTTATAATTTTATTTGTATATTATATAAATAATATAAAATATGTACAAAATAGTAGAAGTACAATATGTCCAAAAATATAAAGAAATAAATAAAAGAAAAAATAATATGTATAATATTATAGACACTATATACAAATATCACTCTAAAAAGCCAACTTTCACATCTTAACTTCGATTTCTATAAAATCACTTTCATTTTAAAGCTTATTTAATTTTGAACACGATGAAAGTGAGTTTAGTTTTCTGAGTTTTGTGGAGAAGATATTGATCTATCAATTTTGGCTTTACGGTTTTTTCATAGTGTTGTTTCTCTTATTCTATAAGGGCTCCCTCTTGCAATTATTTTTATTATTCACAGCTTACTTTTATGTACAAGTTCGAAGAAGAAATATTTTTATTATAGTTTGTTTTTATGATAAATAAAATACTAGAAAATATGTGCAATATGTACAATGATTAATCTATACATGTGAACATTGATTTTCTTGATTTTTATTGATAAAGACCCTATCTCTCCCTACTTTATTCCTTGTCGATTAGGTCACGTTTTGATCTACTCTTGGGGTTAGGATCAGCTTGTATTTATTTCATATATACAGTCTTCTTATTTCTTTCTTTTTTCCTTTATTTATTTATATTTTTTAGGTTAAAATAATGATAAATATAAACTATTTATAGATGATCTGAAGTTTATTAAAAAGTGAAAATTAATAAGAATTAGAGGTGCTTTATAAGGAAATTTAAGCTAAAATGAATGAATAAAGATGATGAATAGGTGATTCATCATCCCCATATACTTTACCTTTGCTAGTCCCTTCGCAAACACTTATTTGAAGAATAAGTGAATAAAAAGAAAAATAATAAAAGAAAAAGGAAGAACTTATAATAATTTTGATTGTTAAACTAATCCTCATAATATCAAAGTATGAAGCTCTGTCAGACCTTCGGATTATTAATTTAACGGAACCTTATTGGGAATAGGATTTAAGACTCAACAGCCTTTAGGTTCCACAAGTCTTTATTCAGTTTGCCTCGACAGTCAGGTTAGAATCAGTCCTCATACGCGAATTCTGATGATTATGGATCTTACTTGTATCGTATAAGTGATATATAGCTCTCCACATCTGAAATGACAAAGAACAATCTTCTCTTAGCAAGGTGACCCTAATTCCCAAGTCTAGATACTCCTTTCTCGAGGAGCAGGGTATTTCCTTCTAAGTTCATGTATGTGGTGTATCCACAATCGAGGAGGAGAGAAGATAGAAGAATAAGAAAAGAATTGGAGCGTGGCTAGTGTAGCCACATCTCCTTGTGAAGCTAGACAGTGTAGCCTTGTCTCCACTAAGATTTGCAGGTTCTATGAAGCTTGGACCATTGTGGTCATGTATGTATATTTGGTGTATTGGCTTCTTTTTGGTGGAATTTTATGTTACATTGCATTGACCTTTTTTGCCCCGATGAATATAGAATCTTTTTTCCTTCCATGTTTGGGGTCTTAGAAAAATTGTGCTAGCAGATCATCCCTCATCTGAAGCTTTATTTCAGCCCGCAGCATCCTGTCTTAAGACATCCATGCTAATAAACTAGGTTGGGGCACACTAGCCACTCAAAGTGACTGTGTATGTTTTCATTCACGTACATCTCTTACCAGAGGATTCTGACCCTCATCACCTCATCTGTGTTGAGCTATGCACAAGGTGCTTGTCCAAGTTAAAGTCACTATCTAAAAGAATCATTATTGAGGAGGGATCTTTACTGGTATGATGTTCCTCATAAGGCTGGAACACCACCGCTGTGGCGACCGAATGAGAATTGCTAATCAAACAATAATTAACCCATAGTATAGACCAAGCAATGCATAAAAAATGTGGAGTTGAAATTTATTATAGGTGAAGTATGTAGAGGTCGAACACAAGGAGCAAGGGGGATAGAGTACAAAAATTGTCTAAAAAGACAATAAATGTTTTATGTTTTTTGTAGGGATTTTTTATTTTTTGTGGGTTTTAGTATTTAATTTTTTTGGCATTTTTAATTATAAAATATTTTTTGGTTTTAATTTTATATTTTATATTTTTTGATTTTTAATTTTTTTTAATATATATATTATGTATACAAGATATGTAGATAATATATACTATATAATACATATATATAATATAAATATATATAAGATATAGAAAAATAAGAAAATACCCTAAGTACAGTCTTTTTTTAATAGTTTTTATAAATACATAGGGAATTTTTAATAATAATAATTATTATTATATGAATAAATATAACTATATACAGTATATAGACTAGTATATATATAGATATAGATGTAAATACTCAAAAAGGGTAAAATAAAATCATTTTATGTTTTTTTATCTTTGTCTCTATTTTCCTTTTTATTTTGTCCATTTTTTGTATTTTAAATTGAATAAAAACAGCAGAACAGTGAGTAATAATATATAGTCAGAATGTTTTGGATTTTAAAAATAACTAAATAGTTCAAAATTTCCAAAACTATTTTTACTATATAATATATATAATAAAGAGCTACATAAATAGAAAATAGAATTTTTGGGATTTTAGGAATTTTTATAATTTTTTAGGGTTAGATGGGATTGTAATTTTTTAGTTTTTCTTTTGTATTTTTAGTGATTTTTGGTCTGTAGGTTCAAAATATAGTGATAAATCATTCCTACTTTTTTTAGAATTTTCCAAAGTATTTTTCTAATTTTTATATAATTTTTTGCAAATAGGGAATAAATGCAATATTTTTAATTTTTTAAATATAAGAAAATATTTTAAATGGACATACAAAAATTATAAGTGATTTTAATTAATGTTAGGCACTTAAAATAAATTTCCTACAAATTTTTTATGCAAAATGGTATTTTTAATGCAAGACAATAAAAAAATGCATACACTAGTAGGGACTAAAACGTAATTATAATTAAATAAAAACGCAATTCAGAACAAAAATATAAAGTCTAGGGGCCTCTACGCAATTTTCTCTGAATATTTAAATCATTAAATGTTGGTAGGGGTATAAAGGTAATTTTAAAATAGCGACAGCGCATACAAACAATTTATCCAAAAAGTTTTAAAATGCGTTACGAATTTTATGGACTAAATAATAACCAAAACAAGCAAGGGGTCCCTTGCAAAAAGCCCACCCCCTCACGCGCACAAGCATGTGAGGTGACATGGCGAGGGACCCAAAAGCAATAAATGAAATCTTAAGGGTTGTTATGCAATTTATACAAAATATTTTGAACTACAACTTGAACTTTATGGATTAAAAAGAAAAGACAAAAGTACGAGGGTTGAATATGCAAAAACACTAAGGCGCTAGAGGACTGTCGGATTGGTTTCACTTATCCACGTGTCGAGCGTGCAACGATCAACGATGCTTCGAAGATGGGCTTCCCAGATAAGAACCCAACGGATGATAGGGCAGTCGAGGATGGTTAGATCCAATGGATGTGCTTGGATTTAGAGGTCGAAGAAGATATGACGGCTGATGCTCTTCACCAAGAACAGGGAAGAACAGCAGGTCAGGCGATCTTTGATCGGGTGCTTCCTCCTCTGGTGGTCTCTAGTGAAGCCACAAGGCTCAAAATTCTCTTGACGGCTCACCGTAGCAACTGGATGCTTCAGAAAGTCCCAGGAGCTCAGACGACGTCCCATGAGGTCTATGAAGTTTCGGAGCTCTAGGACCCTTCGACTTGGACAAAATCAATCCAAGAGGGGTCCTTGGCCTCCAGAACCTACAAGGTTAGTCAAGGTACACAAAAAATACTATGGGGTTGATTTGGGCAAAATGGGTGAAGACGGCGTCGAGGCGACGGGCTTTTGGCGAGCGGTGGAATTGGAAGTCTGGTCTCATGATCCATAGAGGATCAGGATGAATGAGGGTGTGTAGGGTGTATCTGAAGTGGCGAGGATCGAAATGGAGATGAATGGTGAGTCGAAGAATAGCGAGGGCACGGTGAAAACGGCCGCCGGAGCTCAGCTCCGGCGAACTACAACTTTGAAAGTTCACGAAATAAAATACGAATTTAACTGAAATAAAAGCATAAACTACTCTAATCTAAATCCTAGGAACAGAAATAGAGCAAATAACTATGGTTCTACCTCAAGAAATGAAGGATCATGAAGGAGCTCTATCACGGCTGGCCGCCGATTCCCGGATCTCTGCCTACACAACTCTTCCTCCACACCAACGAGTCCAGTGAGTCTTCCATTGTCACCAGGAAGCTTCAACGCACGAGAATTCAGGGATTTCAAGGGCTAAAGGGATCAAGTTTGAATGGAAGTAGAGGAGGGGTATATGTACAAGGAGGACTTTGACCAGGGTTTCTGCTCGAGGTGATGATCCATTGATCAAGGAATGTATGGTGCATGAAAGAACATTGATCGAGATATAAAAGTCAAGAAGAACTCGACTGGTTTGATGAAAGAGTCGAAGTGAAAAAAATTGAGAGAAGTGGGTGGTCAGCGAGGTTAGCAAACCTAGGGCTTTAGAGGGGCTAGTTGACAGGTGGGTCAACCTAGGATGGCCCCTCATTGGTCCACATGTCCGCTAAGAGACAAAACCAAAAATAAATTCAATAATAAATAAAAATAAAATAGTAAATTATACATAAAATATTTATTATTTTATGTAGTATTTTGATATAATTTTTATTTATTTTTCTGAGTTTATTTTTTGTTTGTTACTTTTTGGAGGTACATTTATAGGTATATTTACCTATATATTAAATATTTTACTTTTCTTTTCATTTTCTATTTTATTATTTTCTATACATAATTTATATAAATAAATTTTTATTATATTTTTTTGAAGTTATATGTACACTTAAATAATTAGGTGTATTTATTATATAGGTATATGTGTGTATATTTCATCTATATATTTTAATATACTTATTTATTTTATTCTCTTTACATTAATCTAATTATGTACATATATTATAAATAATATTTATAAAATGATAAAATTATAAAAATATGAAAAACTATATAGAATAAATAAATGATTATCTTATTCAAGTATACAATAGGGGCCTGAAACCTAACTTTTGCATCATAATTCCAAATTGAATGAATTCACCTTCATTAAATAGATAATTAAATTTTATATTCAATTAAAGATAAGTTCGTCAATTTTGATATAGTATGGAGAAGCTACAGGTCTGTAAAATTTAGATTCTGAGTGTTTAGGGTGCACTGTGCATTATTTTTATGTAAATTTAAACTTTATATTTTTCTATGTATTTTTATCTATCATTTTAATGTACAAAGTTATTGATTTGAGATATAAATAATAAAAAAATAAAATAGGTCCCAAAATAAATTATTGAGGAATTAATAATTAGGAATTTTATTGTTTTTTTGCCCTTATATACCCCTACTTTATTCCTTGTCGACCCAATCATCTTGATGCCTAAGTCTTGGGGATTAGGGTTATTCAATACCTATGGTATTTCTTTTCTTTTCTTTATTCTTTTATTTTGACTTTAAATACAGTATTTTGTACAATATTTATAGCATAATTAGTAGATGTATTTTATGCAAAATAATTTTATATACATGCATTTAGCTAGGGTTAAAAAGGCCAAAATGAAAGAATGAAGGTGATGAAATGGAGATTCATCACCGCCCTATACTTGCCTTGCTAGTCCCTAGCAAACAACTTGTGCCTATAAGTGCAGATAAGAAAATAAATAAAAAAAAGAAATAACTTGGAGTGATTTTCGACTCTTAAATTTATCTTATTAAAATCAAAGTTTGGAGTCGGTTGAGACCTTTGGATTATTGGTTTGTTTGGAACTATACTAAGGTTAGGAAATGTGACACAACAGCCCTTAGGTTCCATAATCCTATCATCAATTCTATTCACAGTCAGGTTAGAGCCATCCTCTCAGCCGCATACTCTTGCTACTTTGAAATGACAAATCCATGTGTATGAATTTTTCAGCTCTTCTCAAACAAACCGCTAAACTATAGAAGAGTCTACTCTCCTGGAAGCTCATCCTCGTGGAGACAGGTATTTCCTTCTAAGGTCAGATACTGCTTGTCTTTACAACCGATTCGGGGAAGAAGGTAGAGAATGGGAAAAGAACTAGGAATGGATCAATGTAGTCTTCGTTCCCTTGTGAAGCACGGTCGATGTAACCAAGTCTTCACCAAGGAGCAGGCTTTTTCTGAGTTCGTATTTTGGTGGAATTTTGGTTGTAGGCTTCTTCTTTTTTAGTTTGGCCCATTTTTTGGGATCTTGGAAAAAGTTGCGCTCGCAGACTATTCCTCATCTGAAGCATTGTCACAATCCAGTCTCCAGTTTTTAGATATCATGGCTGCCAGAATAATTATGTTAAAGTACTAATTTGGCAATCCTCAGAATAGTTCCTGAGCCACCCTTGACGAAGCAGACTAGTATCGTCTCGACTTAGACTCCAAGATATTTCAACGAACCCATCTGAGTTTAGCTAAGTGTTAAGTGCAAGGTCTTCTAGTCAAGCAACTATATCAAGAGTCTTATAGATGATATGAAGGGTTCTAGTTAGACACAATGAATCGACCCATATGCATAGTCTCATGGAACCAAAAGAATTAAGCCAAGGCGACCAGAGTATTCCAATTCTAGTCCCTTAGCGAGTTCCTCTGAAATTAGTGTATTATATTCTATACCAAGCTCCAATCTTAGACTTTAATTCAGACTTGTTCGATTATCTTGATCAATCTGAAAAATGCAAATGCTATGTACTATGCAATAGAAAATCTTTTTATGAAGCAACTTCCTATTTTTGAACTTTTTAGAGATTTTGGAAAAAGGTTTTGCACACTTTTAAGAAAGTTTTTTGAAAAAGATTTGCAAATTTTTAGGAGTTTTTTTGGGATAAGTGTTAGTAAAAGAAATATGTACGTTCTATTTACATGGGAATGCATTTATATTTACAGAGACTTTGCAAGTTGTAAGTTAGGAAATATTTATAGGATTTTATATACAAGATTTTGTAAAGATTTTGTATTTAAGTTGTTGTTTACACAAGGATAAAATATTTGAAAATAATTTTGCTGACATTTTGAAAACTTACTTTTACAAATAATTATGAAAAATAATTTTACAAACATTTACAAAAGTTGAAAATCATTTTGCAAACATTTTCCAAAAGTATATATAGGTTTTTCAAAGTACTTTGCAACCATTTTTCAAATCATTTGCAAATTGATTTTCAAAAATTTATTTACACAAATAAAAGAAATTTTTACAAACAAAAGAATTTTATAAAGATTTGAAAATATTTTGCAAAAGTTTTTCAAATAATTTTCAAAAGATTTTTCAACCATTTTTTAATTATTTTTGCAAAACATTTTAAACCTAATTACTATTTGTATTTATAAAGAATTCTTGTGTATTTTTATTAATTAGTTATATTAATGAAAATATGAAAGTATGAGTTATGGCTAAAGTATATCAGCATATATACGACCCCTCTATACTTAGCTTGGGTTATGTCCTCATAAATCAGAAAGAAAAAAGAAAGACATAACTCGTACTAAGTATAGAAAAGTCTATACTACAAGACTAAAGAATTAGCGATGCAAAGTTGACCCCCCCCCCCATGCATAGGATGAAATAATACTGACTATAGCATATTGTACACAAGGCAGGAAGGGTCAAAGATGGGAATGTACGAAAATCATTGGCTGGACATGTCCCCCTATACTTAGAGTGAAATATACCTAAGTATAGACGTAATATCAAGAGTTGAGGGGACATGTTAGGATCACAAAATGAACAACTCGGTGTGCTCAACCCCCCCCCCCCCCGCTACTTAGGATAAAGTACGTCCTAAGTATAGCAGTGATGAAAGGGGTGAACACCTTTTCGGAAGAATTTGAAGATAGAAAAGGAAAAATAAGAAAACTAAATCTTTCTGTTCAAGTATCTGATCCTTTGGACTCTGGGAGCTCATCTTGAATACAATTTCAATCAAATCGACAACAGAGAGGAATGTGTCGTGCTCTAAATACGTCTTCAAGAACTGTATGGATGATGAATCCACGATTCATCATCGCAATATCTTGATCTTAGCAAAATCTCCGAGTAAAATTCCTGAAAAATGTCCATAAAATCAATAAATTAACAAAATAACTCTTGTAAATAAAATACACTAATTACTGTATATAAGATTGTACAAAATAAATTAACAATAAAAAAAGCCGCAAAATCAAAGGAGTTTTATACTTGTAAATAGCCCAAACTTCATGGATTTTTAATAATTTCATTTCAACTCCTTTTTAGCTAATTCTTTCTCTAACTTGTTCATAATAATGTATATAAAATACAAAAATACAAAACAAATTTTATCTTAAATAAATGCTCCTAGATCCCAATGCGAAAAAGCCGTAAAGACCAACTTCCAAGCTAAATTCCGCTCCGTATGAACTCCAAATTCACCAAACTCACTTTTAAAGTTCAAGTTAGAAAATTATCTATCCAACGGAAGTGGTTTCACTAAATCGGAGCTCGTTTGCAAAAGTTGGGTTTTGGGACCTAGATGTACATTGTATACCTTGTATATATTTTTCTTTCTTTAATTTTTATTTTATCTTTCTTAATTATTAAAAATACAAAAATACCATGCTTGTGTTGTATTTTATTTATATTATTTTATTGTATTTTTCCGTTGTAAATATCTCTTATTAAAAAGACAAAAAAAATTACATATTTAGAAAAGTAAAAAAAAATGTGTACATGTTGTTTGTCTTCCCTTGTAAATTGTCCACTATCTATTTTATTTTTTTTATTCTATTGTAATTAAAGTAGATAACTTTATTTCATTTTATTTATTTAATTATTTTACATTCTCTACAATAACCACCATTCAACTCCATTACTCCACCCATATTTTCTAACTTCTAATTCAACTCCATCATTTTATTAACCTCCATCCCACTCCATCTTAATTCTAACTTCCATTTTCTTCTTTTTTATATACATGTCATTCTCCTCAATTTTGCTTTTGATCCATCTTTATGTGAGGAGAGCCTAGTTCCCTGAGTTGAATCGGTGACAGCGACGCAAACGCGGTCGAGCGACGACGGCCCTCTCTCCGGTGTGATCCGTTGGCTTTTTGGCCAACATCGCAGCCGCAACCGCGCGCTGCTCGAGCTCATCGCACGCCGGCGATTCGAGCGAAGACCGTGCTCACGAGAGCACTTCATAGGCGCCCGCGTTCATCGTAGGTAATTTTATCATCTTGGTTTTTTTTTTTGCAATTTTTTTAGCACACCATCTACCCTCACTTCCATCACCACCATTTATAACATCATCATTTTTTTCTCTAGTTTAGTTCATCATCACCCACCAATCCATCTTATTTTTCTTTATCATTTGTTTCATGTTAATCAAAATTTAAAAAAATTAAATAACTTAATTAGCACAGCAGTAAAAAAAAAAAAAAAAATAAATAAATAAAATAAAAAAAAAAGCAACAGCAGCGGTGGACACCCACCGTCGCCGCCCACGCCCCTTCCTCCACGGGCGGCACCGGCCGCCGCACCTCAGCTGCCCGCCGTGCGCGGCCGCCGCCACGCCGCCACGCCGCCTCCAGCGGCGCTCCTCTGTAACCGCGACGCCCCTCCGCCGCGCCTGCGCCAGCGCGGGCTGCCGCACCACCAGCCACCGCCGCGGCTGCCAGCGCAGCAGCCGCCCCTCCGCCGGCCCCTCCTCCACGCCAGCAGCTCTCCCTTCCATCTCGGTCGTCCGCCGCGCGCGCGCGCCGGCGCCGACCGCCACCGCCACCACCCACGTTTGGGTCCACCTCCATCGTGCCCAGCAGCAAAAGGAAGAAGAAGAAAGGGTCCATTTTTTTATTATTTTATTGTACAAAATTACAAACTTTTTCCGTCAAGTTCTTGTAATTACAAAACAGTCCTGTGCTTTTGTTGTGTTATTTAAGTCATTTACATATTTGCAGAGACACCCCTATGTTTAGGCATTAATTTGGACCTCATTTTGGCATCGTTTTATGCAATGAAAAATGCTATCATGTTGAACAACTTATCCTCTATCATCTGATTATTTACTTGTATTTTTTATGATAGTTGGGTAATTAATTAAAATTGTCAAATTGAAATTCTGTGTATTTTACCCATTCCGTGCTCCTAAATTTATATCTTACACACCGTTGCTCTAAAAATTCCAAAAAAATATATATATGATGCCTTGATATGTGATGAGTTTACTATCCAAATTTCAACCAAATTGGAGTTGTCTTGTGCCCGAAACAAATTATTGAGTGATTTTCGTATTTGATTTTTAATTAAATCCACAGACATATTTTTATGAAATTTCAAATCTCTTGGATTGCTTATATAAATATCTTTCTGAGATAAATCACATTTTGATTAATTTGATAAAATGGATTAATTAGAAATTATTTACTCACTGTCACTCTGTTTTCACTAAAAAAATTCATAAAAAGATCATAATTTGTCAGAAAAATCCAAAAAAATTACTGTAGTCTCCTTTCATGATGTTTTAGTTCCAGTAAATTTTTCATAATTTTTGCTTGCTGCTTGTGGTGAAAAAATTACGAAAAAACCCATAAAAAGTGTGTATTTTTATTTATTGCATATTAACCCCGAAAATTCTAAATAAATGTGTTTTGTGTTCATCACTGGATTAGGACTCTAGGAAGAATACGAATTGGCTAATTTGGACTTCTTTTCCATTAAAATTAATTTGGCCTTGTTGTATGTTTTCTTAGTGTTGTAATTCACTCGTATTTTGTTTTTGGCATTCTACTTGCATAAAAATCTAAAAAAAACCGCATTGGATATCTAGATCTTAAATTTGCAAATTAACCCCAAAGTTGTTCCTTTGCCTCCCTGAGTTCGACCCCGGACTTGGCCCGGGATATAAATTAAGCCGAGAAACTCTTCACGGAGATCTTCTCTCGGTTCTGACCGAATCGCTAAGTACACGTGCTACAACGACACCAAATTAAACAATGTATTCAGCGACCCGTCAGATGGCGCCGTTGCCGGGGAGGCAAACGGCTTAGGGATTAGTTTCAAAATTTTGATTTAGTTTTCCATTTACTCGGGAAGTCTGACCCCCGAGCCACTTGTATTTATTCCATTTTTTTGCAATTATTTCTCTTTATATTTTTGTATATAACTTGTTGTTTATCTCTCTAATATAAATTTCATTTTCCTTGCGAGGGCCCGGTGGACTTGGAGTGCATCGGAGGTCGACGGACGCGACACGCGACGACTGCTGAAGTGCGAGAATAAAGCAATTTATTTTTTGAGAGAATTTTGTAAATTATTGTAATTATTTAGGTAGTTGCTCATTTCTAGCGGCTCTTGTTTTGAGAGCTCGCGCATGTAAAAAGACTTAGACATTATTTGTGGTGTGTCGAGCCTGTTTCACTCTCCGGCGAGGGTGGGGCTTGACTTGAGTGGCGAAAATTAAGGATTAGGCACACGTTAGTATAGAATCAAATTTGTTTGTGCCCCTCGTAAGTTAGGCCACACTTATCTTAGAAGATTTCACATATCTTATAAGATTCATAATGAGACGCACATAGACACGTACTACTTAGCTCAAATTCAATTAATTCTTCCCCGCTAATAGTATATTGTTTAGGTGTGGTTTTCTCGATCTGCATGCATTTAGTGTAATATTTACAAATTCTGTTCTGCATAATGCATGAAGAGTGCTGGGATTCACTGTAAGTATACCTCCTTCTGAGCATGCATCATAGTTTCTCGTTTGCATTCTGATTTCCCGATTCCCATCTTGTTTTACAACTTAAGGTCAAAAGGAAATTGGGACTGAACGGTAGACGTGCTTGTGTGTTCACATAAATTTCAAGTGAAAACCTAACTCTAAAATTGGGACTGAATTGAGCAGGTCGATTAAAATAATTGGAATAAAAAGAACCCTTGTTCTCGGGTGCATAAAGCCCTCATTGTTTGTTTTTATTGCAAGTGAGAGAGAGACGACCCTAGGATAGAGCCAAGTCTGGATTTCTTACTTACTACTGGTTCTTTATTTTTTAGGCGATTAGCTACTTTTCAGTGAGGATTTACGGGTAGCCGGTAAACGGTCCGGACTTCCTTAGCAGAGTGGGAGGTTTAGAGGATGCATTAGTCCTCAAGAAAGGGGTAGCCGTATTTTTACGGTCCATACTTACTCCTATATTGGCTGAAAGTAGGTCAAACTAGTCGTAAGAACCGGGCCAATCTGTAGGAAAATACGGGCACCTAACAGCTCGTTAATCTTTCCAAAGATTGTATTCTCACCAACTAAAATTGACCAGATAAATCGGCCGAACTCTTACGGCCATCACGTGTTGAGTTGGTGAAATTGTGGGTTTGAATTGCGTTTGAATTGTGTGAGTCACTCCGCACATTTACGTGCACCGTAGAATTAGCGCCTCATTGATTATCGTGATCTAATCGATTCTTTTGACATCGAAGATGACTGATTGGGGGGATATTTATTCGGACTTTGCGAATCTCTCGTTGAACCCTCCTAAAAGTACGTCTTCAAAGGTCCAAAGCGCAACTTGGACCAACCTGGACTCATGACCCTCTTGAGCCCAGGATCACTCACCCTCGGGATGGTTACCCTCAAACCATTCCATTTCTCTCTTCCCACCTCACCGAGGAAGACCATCGCCTTGGTGAGAATATCGTGATTCATAAATCCTCTTCTAATAAAGAACACATTGTTGATTCAGGCCATATAGAAGACACGAGTAAAAATGCCTCCAAAGAAGAAAGAAGAGGAAGAAGAGAACCATGAAGACCCGATGAGAAGTATACTAGCCCGATTGGCTGCATCTGAGCAGCAACAAGCATTATTGAGAGCTCAGTTGGGACAGTTAAATGTTGGGTCCAACTACCAATGGATGCGGCAAACAACCCCGGACAATATCAGATTCATAACTACTTGAGTCCGGCCGAACCCGAAGTTGATTTTGAATTGAAGCCGCATTTCTGAACCTGCTGCCACATTTTGATGGGAATGCTTCTGAGGAGCCATATGCATTCCTAAGGGACTTTGAGCTCATCTGTGTTAACCTCAAACATAACAATGTTAGTCAGGATTATATTAGGCTCAAAGCCCTTCCATTTGCCTTGGGTGGAAAAGCCGATTACTGGGTGAAGAATCTTGGAATCATCATCACCACATACGCCCAGTTCAAGGACCTGTTTTGAAGAAGTTCTACCCTTTGAGTAGAACTAACATGATGAGGACGCGCATTACGAGTTTTTCCCAATTACCCCATGAAGCTTTTTGTGATGCTTGGGAAAGATTCAAGGACATCCTGCAGAAGTGTCCCTGTCATAGATTGAGATGACAACATCTTGGTCCAATCCTTCTTCACTGGTCTCAACCCTGAGATGCAGGGGTTTAGTGAGCGCTGCCTGTGGAGGCAGCTATACATCACGAGGAGCGGATACCGTCTGGAGGGTATTCGAGCAGATGGCTGAAACTAGCCGCTCACAGATGGCCAGCAGGGCCTATACACCATCCCCCAGTTCACTCTCATCTGGAGGGGGGAAATCAGTTGTAGTTCGATCTCTCTCAGGACGTGATCCCTAGCATGGGACTTCTGGCTGACAAGCTTACTGTAGTCGAGAGGATCGACAGGAGGATTGATGAGTTAGACCGGAGCGTCTCCAAACTTCCAAAACAGATGGAGGAGTTGACTGAGAAGGTATCTAAGATAAAGATACCTGCCGTGACTGCACCCACTGCTCCCATTTACCGAGTTCACCATATTCAGGAGCAGTTGGTGTCAGGGCAACCCCAGCCGTGGGAGCAGGACCAATCCTACACCCACTCTTTCCAGCAGCCACCTCCATTAGCAGAGACAGTCCAGGAGGAGCCTCCACCAGTTTGGAAGGTGAATGGGATATGGTATACTCAGGACCCTGCCAGGCAGGGAAGTACGGGGAGACCGACAGACCTATCAGCGTCCCCCAACCTTTCACAATACCGCATTCACCTCCGCACCACCTCCGTCACAGCAGAGCCCTGGATTCCATCCACCCCAGCAGCAGAGGCAGGCAGTACCAGCAGTATGGCCGACAGGGCCATTACGAGACGGGCCAGCAGGGCCCGCAACCCCAGCAGCAGCAGCAGAGGCAGTACACTGGCCAGCAGGGCCAGTCTTCCCGTTCTTCTTCCCAGTCTTATCCACTTCCTTCATCGTCTAGTCCCGTGGATATTCAGCAGCAGATACTCGATGAGCTACGTTCCTACAGGAACGAGGTTCAGGACTTACGGGTGGATGTCAACCGCCTGTCCAGATGGCGAGACGAGCAGAGTGCACCCTCTACCTCGATTCCCAGCCCAAGTTCAGGCTAACCCTAATAGCCTGAACCGTTCTAGTTCTCAGCAGCACTTTGGTCAGGTATACTATTCAGCATCTCCTAAATCTGAACATGAGATTTCTTTCGTGTGACGAGGCTAACCACATGTCACTCAGGAGCGGAAGGACCGTGGTCGTACCTGACCGGGCGAGGGACACGAGGAGGGGCATCTCTGGAGCTCTACCCGAGGAGTCTTCAGAGGACGAGGAGGAGAGGCATCATATTTCAGAGCCCCATCAGCACCATTCGAGGATTTCCACTCAGGGAACCGAGAGGAGGAGGAGAGCACGTATGCAGCATCGTCAGCATGGATATTCTTCTGAGTCTACGGAGGACCTTGCATCTCCGGTTGTGGCGGATAGCACTCCAGCTTCTATTCACAACCTGTAGTAGATAGTTTAGATTTTGAGTCCAGTTGCATCAAAAAGATTCTTGTATGAAGAACTCTGTTTTCCGTTAATGCAAAGAATGATCTTTCAGTTCATGATTCAGACTCTTCATCCTCTGTTTCCTTAGCTTCAATCCCTTTACCCCGTGCTCTTACGGCAGGAAAGCGCATCAAAAAGATTCAGAAAGATGACCCCGACATGGCACGGTTTTGTAAAGAAAACATCACAGTTAAGGTGCCATTTGATGAATATGTGGCTAACACATCCTGCCTTTCCAAAAATACCTTAAGGTGAGATGCACACCTACAAGGGTTAGCAGGAAGAAAGATAACCGAAATATAAAGACACATGTCCTTATCAGTAGCCACAACCTATTGTCTCAAGAATCAGACTTTGCCAAAGAAAAAGAGAAACATGGGTGCTCACTATGTGGGAGAGTCGTATTGACGACATTGCGTTTGCACGCACACTCTTAGATAACGGTTCTTCGATCAACTTACTCCCCTTAGCATTATATCAGAAATTGGAGTTGGGACCACTTCGCAAATCTAGAGCTTTACTCCAATTCGCAGATCGTTCAATGAAGAGACCTAAGGGAGAAGTGAAGAACGTCGTTATCTCGATTGAGGGGCGAAACTATCAGGTGGACTTCACAGTCTTGGACATGGAGACCCCCAACCATTGGAGAGAATCTCAGATCATTCTCGGGCGACCCTTCCTTAGGATCGCAGGCGCAACTTTCGATTATGGGTACGGGAATGATGAAGTTCCGTTCTCCATGCGGAGAAGTGAACCTTGAGATGAAGCAAACCAAGTGTCAGCGACCCGATTCAGAGAGTAGCACAGAGTACTCATCTTCAGAGGCAGACTGCAGTTTGATTAGCACAGTTGGGATTTGGGGACAGATTCCTTCAGGACAGAGCGAGACCCTTTCATCTGGAGAGGATATAGTGCATGATGTAGTTTGCCGGGTGTGGTCTGATCTTGCTAGAGATGCATCAACCTATTCTCATGATGACTTAGAGATCCATCCGGATCTGTCAGTTCCATCCTCTTCGGAACAATCATGGGACATAGATGACGAGTCGGACGTGGCTTTTGCCGATTGTTTGGATACTTTTGACGATCCGACTCCCCATACTTCTGATTTGGTGGCGAGTACTACTCAGCTTAGCCCACCTTCATGCAGCACGGAACCAGATTCAGATTCAGTTCAGCCAGATCTGCTTGATGATACCACATTGCCAGAACTGAAATCACTACCTCCTACACTCAAGTACGCCTTTCTTGCGGGACCCAAAGAGAGATACCCTGTCATCATTAGCTCAGACTTGACTTTAGAGCAGGAGTCTAGGTTGTTAGAAGTCTTAGAAAGGAACCGCAAAGCAATAGGCTGGACAGTGTCGGATCTTGTGGGCATCAACCCCGCTCTCTGCTCGCACCACATTTTTACTGAGGATAACGTGAGACCTTCCCGTGAGTTTCAGAGGAGACTTAACCCCAATCTACGGGAAGTGGTGAAGAATGAAATTGAGAAATGGTGCAAAGCAGGGTTCATATACCCTATTTCTGACTCCAAGTGGGTGACCCCACTTCATGTTGTCCCGAAGAAGTCGGGAATTCAGATGGTCACCAATGAGGAGGGGGTAGAGATCGCGACACGAGTACCCACGTCGTGGCACGTCTGTGTCGACTACAGGCGCCTGAATGTCGCGACCAAGAAAGATCACTTTCCCTTGCCTTTTATTGATCAGATCTTGGAGAGACTCGCAGGGAAAGAGTTCTTCTGTTTTCTTGACGGGTACTCAGGCTACAACCAGGTGGCCATAGCCCCTGAGGACCAGGAAAAGACCACATTCACATGTCCATTCGGTACTTATGCTTTCAGGCGCATGCCATTCGGGCTCTGCAATGCCCCGGGCACATTTCAGCGGTGCATGATAGCCATATTTGCCGAGATGGTGGGAGATTTCCTGGAAGTGTTCATGGATGACTTCTCGGTCCATGGTGATTCTTTTGATACATGTTTAGCGCACTTGGACCGAGTCCTCACGAGGTGTAGAGAGGTGAATCTGGTACTCTCCTGGGAGAAGAGTCACTTTATGGTGACGGAGGGTATCGTGTTGGGGCATGTCATCTCCAAAAGGGGAATGGAGGTTGACCCTGCCAATGTGGAGGTGATTAAGAAACTCGATCCACCTACCAACGTGAAGTCAGTGCGGTCATTCTTAGGGCATGTTGGATTCTATAGGAGATTCATTCAAGATTTTTCAAAGATCGCCCGCCCACTGACTGAGCTCTTAGGGAAAGACATAGAGTTCGTTGTAGATCACAGATGTCTGGAGGCCTTTGAGCTCTTGAAGAGGAAGATTTGTGCCTCGCCTATCCTACAAGCTCCTGACTGGTCTCTCCCCTTTGAGATCATGACTGACGCTTCAGATTTCGCTATAGGAGCTGTGTTAGGACAATGGCGAGAGGGGATTCCGTTTGCGATTCACTATGCGAGCAAAGTTTTAGATCCTACACAGAAAAATTATACAGTGACTGAAAAGGAAATGCTCGCGGTAGTATGGGCCCTCGAGAAGTTCAGATCATATATTTTGGGCTCTAAGGTGACAATATATACAGATCATACAGCCATTCGATACTTAATGGAAAAGAAGGACGCGAAGGTGCGTCTTCTTAGGTGGATTTTACTCCTCCAGGAATTTGATTTGGAGATTAAAGATAAACCTGGAGTGAAGAATGTTGTGGCTGATCACCTTTCTCGGATTGAACTCAAAGATTCTCCTGATCATGAGCGGATTAGAGAGACCTTCCCAGATGAGTCAATTTGTGCTATTGACTCACTCCCGTGGTATGCCAACATGGTGAACTATCTTGTCTCCAAGCAGGTTCCCCATGGTTGGACTAGGAGCAACATTGATCGACTGAAGTCGGATTCGAGGAGATACCACTGGGACGATCCTTTCCTTTTCTTCGAAGGACCGGATTGTGTTTGGAGAAGGTGTATTCCTCAGGAGGAATACCATAGTGTCCTCACATATTGTCATTCACTTGAGGCTGGAGGACACCATTCGGGAAAGAGAACCGCTCACAAAGTACTTCAATGTGGATTATATTGGCCGACCTTGTTTAGAGATGCCATTGATTTTGTACGGTCGTGCCCAATCTGTCAAAGGATGGGAGGGACAGTTGGACAGAGAGATGAGATGCCCATGCAACCGATGATTATTTGTGATGTTTTTGACACATGGGGCATAGATTTTATGGGTCCCTTTCCCAACAGCCAAGGACATGAGTACATATTGTTGGCGGTTGATTATTTATCTAGGTGGGTGGAGGCTATCCCAACCCGAACCGCAGACAGCAAGACTGTCTGTAAGTTTGTGAAAGACCATATTATTGCTAGGTTCGGGGTGCCAAAAGTTTTGATATCTGATGGGGGTAGCCATTTTGTGAACCGAGATATGAGATCTTTAGCTAAGGACTATGGATTTGATCACAGAGTTACTAGTCCTTACCACCCACAGTCCAACGGCATGGTAGAGGTTTCGAACAGAGAGGTGAAGAGTATTTTGCAGAAATTGGTTCGTCCCGATAGGAAGAACTGGTCTCAGCTTTTGGACCAAGTTCTGTGGGCCTATAGGACAGCCTACAAGACACCATTGGGTACTTCACCATTTAGAATGATCTATGAAAAGCCATGCCATTTGCCCGCAGAATTGATTCATAAATCCGAATGGGCAATTAAGAAGATTAATTGGAGCTGTCACCTAGGGAAGCTTTGCCGAGACTTGAACTTGAACGAGCTCGTGGAAATCCGAAACAGGGCATATGACAACAGTTTGATTTATAAGGACAAAGTAAAGAGATGGCATGATCAGCACATTAGGTGCAAAGACTTTGTCCCTGGACAAAAGGTATGGTTGTTCAATGCCAGGTTGAAGATGTTCCATGGGAAGCTCAAATCTAAATGGACGGGTCCCTTTGTGGTTAAGAAAGTGCACGAGAATGGAAGTGTAGAGATAGCTGATCTCACAGATGGTGCACAATCTCATGTGGTGAATGGACAACTGTTGAAGCATTTTGTTGATTCCAAAGAGCAGTTAGTCCAAGTCGAGGTCATCAACTTCATACAGAGTGAGCACAGAGCAGATACATCTTATTACTCTACATGAAGATGCAGCATCAAGATTCAACATCTTAGAAAATTCCATCACTCTTGTACATATTCTCCCTTCTTTGTATATTCTCGAGATCACGTCGGTTCTCACACTTACTCTTGTCCTATACTTAGGCTGACCAAAGCCTAAGTATAGGGGGGGACCGATGCCCGCCATGTGTATTTACTCATCATTTCTCCTCTTGACCTCGTCCGCCCCATTTTTGCTCTTCTTCTACACTTAGGCTGACCAGAGCCTAAGTATAGGGGGGCGGATCGACTTCTATACTTTTTGTTATTTTAGCTTTCCTACGCTTAGTACGAGCTATGTCTTTTTGTCACCTAGTGCCATGAGGACATAGCACAAGCTAAGTATAGGGGGGCGTGTATATATTACATATATACTTTACCCATAGCTCGTACTTTCACGTATTTTTTGTATATATTATACAATAATTATGGGGTGGGTAAAACAAAAAAAACTCTTTTTCCTTATTTGCTAAGAAAAAAAACTTTCAAAAAAAATCCTCTTTTGCTATAAAAAAAACTTTTTCAAAAAAAAGAAGAATCTTTTCTTATTTACCTATCTTTTTCAAAAAAAAAACCTCTTGAAAAAAAAAAGCAAAACTTTTCTAACAAAAAAAAACTTCTTCTTTGCCTTTGTTTGTCAACAAAAAAAAAACCTTTGTGAAAACTAAAAAAAACAATAACTAAAAAAAACTAACTAATAAGTTGGTTTAATCCCTGACACAATTCACTTTCACACAAGACTAGTGATGTTCAAGAACACTTGGTTTATGAGGTCTTGAGATTTTGAGTTAACCAGCCTTAGTCATTAGGGTCCTTGACTTAATTATTCACATTTCCCTAGTTTGAAAGATGTGTGTGCTATATTGCATGCTTAGTCTCTACCTTAAGAATATGATCTGCACCTCACATACACGACTGCAGTTATGATGAGATGAGTTGTAATTTCACTTGAGGAACTGGGATGAGGGATTTGAGTTTGGACTTGATTTAATGATGCTCGAGGATGGGATAAAATCAATGAAGGCTTCATGAAACCTGAGTGTCAGCACATTTAGCCAATATGAGAACATGGTTCTTATACTATCTCTTGATATTTACCTATGTGCCAGGGTGTGATAAAATAAAAAAAATGTTGATCAGTGTGCGCCAACTCTTGGTAAAAGCAGTGGAGCTAGCCACAAATACTACAAAGCAATGAAATGTCAAAGAAAAAGCTCTCATTCCACAAAGTCAATTATCAAAAGAGCTTCCACCAAAGGCGAGCGCTCCCAACCATTTCAAAAGTGTCCACTTGGACCACCGCTATTAGGATCAGGAGTCGGGCCTGCGCCAAAAAAAGGGCTCTGCATCGTAAATGCTACAAGTCTGGGTGTAGAAGGTACGATAGGTACTCAAAAAAGGCACACCCCGGTGTACTCCCAGGAAAACAAGTGCAGACGGCTCCAACTTCTCTTGACGGACGCACTGATCAACACCAAAAAAAATGCGTTGCGTAATAAGGCACTTGAGAGGATCCTTGTTCCAATGAGAGGGAGAGAAGAAATGACACAATCCTATGCCCTCCATCGACTGGCCTTCCATCTACACTTTCAAGTCTGACAACTAAAGAGACGGTGGATTGGATGCAAGAAATGACTTATTCCCTAGTGTTGAGGATTGGGTCCATAGGAGAGTCTCTTGGACTGGAACCTTGGGTGACGTTGCGACTCTACTCTTATAACTGCAGTCCACACTTAAAGTCATATCCCTTATATATACGTATACAAAGAGAGTCTGATGATTAGGGGAATTGGGTACCTTTTGACTAGAGCTTGGTTCAGCTTAGAATTTTAGGATCTCTAAAACCGAGAGTTCTTGAACGGATCAAGTCTTGTATTCACATGCACAGTCAGGGATTAACCCAACTTATTCATTCTTTATTTGCTCGAGGACTAGCAAAGTTTAAGTATAGGGGGGTGATGAATCCACGATTCATCATCGCAATATCTTGATCTTAGCAAAATCCCCGAGTAAAATTCCTGAAAAATGTCCATAAAATCAATAAATTAACAAAATAACTCTTGTAAATAAAATACACTAATTACTGTATATAAGATTGTACAAAATAAATTAACAATAAAAAAAGCCGCAAAATCAAAGGAGTTTTATACTTGTAAATAGCCCAAAACTTCATGGATTTTTAATAATTTCATTTCAACTCCTTTTTGGCTAATTCTTTCTCTAACTTGTTCATAATAATGTATATAAAAATACAAAAATACAAAACAAATTTTATCTTAAATAAATGCTCCTAGATCCCAATGGGAAAAAGTCGTAAAGACCAACTTCCAAGCTAAATTCCTGCTCCATATGAACTCCAAATTCACCAAACTCACTTTTAAAGTTCAAGTTAGAAAATTATCTATCCAACGGAAGTGGTTTCACTAAAATCGGAGCTCGTTTGCAAAAGTTGGGTTTTGGGACCTAGATGTACATTGTATACCTTGTATATATTTTTCTTTCTTTAATTTTTATTTTATCTTTCTTAATTATTAAAAATACAAAAATATCATGCTTGTGTTGTATTTTATTTATATTATTTTATTGTATTTTTCCGTTGTAAATATCTCTTATTAAAAAGACAAAAAAAATTACATATTAGAAAAGTAAAAAAAAATGTGTACATGTTGTTTGTCTTCCCTTGTAAATTGTCCACTATCTATTTTATTTTTTTTATTCTATTGTAATTAAAGTAGATAACTTTATTTCATTTTATTTATTTAATTATTTTACATTCTCTACAATAACCACCATTCAACTCCATTACTCCACCATATTTTCTAACTTCTAATTCAACTCCACCATTTTATTAACCTCCATCCCACTCCATCTTAATTCTAACTTCCATTTTTCTTCTTCTTTATATACATGTCATTCTCCTCAATTTTGCTTTTGATCCACCGTTCTTTCGATAAGAGAGGAGCGAGCCCCCTTGAAGTTTCAGGTGACAGCTGCGGCTTCTTCACGGTTGAGCAACAACCTCTTCGAGATTATTCTCAGGTGAGATCCGGCGATCTCTCGCCGTAGTAGCCCCACTCGTGAGGCTACCAAGCTTCGGAGCAACCGCCATCTCCTCGAGGCGACAACGAAAGCCGCATGACGCGGCTTCACATTCGGCAATTCCAAGTAATTTCTCTATCTACGCTTTGTCAAATTTTTTATCTAACATCGTTTGTTCATTTTGTTTATCAAACAAAAAAAAACACACCATCATTTAATTCATCCACTACCACCATCACAATCATCATCTAACACCACCACCATCATCCTCCCATTCTCATTTCTCCATCAAATCACCATCACCACCATTACATAAAAAACATCACCACTCTTCATCACACATTCATTTTCTACTTACAAAAAAATCAAAAAAATACAAAATAAAAAAAACAAAAAAAACAAAGCAGGTGCAGTGGCAGCCGTTCTCATCCTCCAGGCTACGCCAGCCCCCGCAGGCCAGCCGCCCGGCCACGACCGCCGTCCACCTGCACCAGCTCCAGCCATCTCCTCCGCGCGCGGCCAGCGCCACACGTCCGCCCCTCACGCAACCACTCAGCCTCGCCGCCCCCGCAATTGGCAGCCCCGCTGCGCCACTCTGCCTCCTGTGCGCCGTCTCCGCCAGCGCGGCCAAGCGTGGCCGCCGCCCGCGTCCTTCGCGCGCCCCACCGCCAGCAGCATCTTGGGCAGTCGCGCCACCCCAAACCGCCCGCAGCCCCCCCCAGGTGCACTCCGACCTCCCTCCTCCGCGCGGACAGCACGGCATCCGCCTCGCCGTCTCCGCCTTGGCCGAAGGCACAGCCGCCCCGCAAGTCGCCACTCCCACTAGCGAGCCGCTCGAGCGGCGCCGCCCATCGAGCGCTGCCGCACTGCCCACGAGATCCACCGCCGCGCCTCCAATCCCAGACCGCCGGCCCTCCTCCGATAGCGAGCGCCTCCGCCAGGTGCACCCTCCTCCGCCGCCTCCAGAACGACGCGCGTGGCCGCCTGCCACTCGCCTCACGGCGGCGCCGCCTCCTCGCGGTGCGCCGCCTCCAGAAGGACGCCGCCTTCGCCCCGCTCCATCGCCACGGCGCGCGCACGGCTGCCGCCTCCTCCGCTGCCTCTGCTCATGGCCGTACGCCGCCCAGCCGCGCGGCCCTCCAGATCCATCCGCCCTCCTGTGCCCTAGCAGCTTGAGGGTGTTCATCTCCGAAGGTTGTTTTTATATTTTTTTATTTATTTGTGAAAATTGCAATTTTATTCTTTCATGTTTTGGTAATTACAATTGCACCCCTGTGCACAATTTGAGTTTACAGTTTTAATTTCGTTATTGCATTAAGACCCCTGACTTTGATTGTTAATTTGGACACTATTCTTGCATCATTTTTAATCAAAAAAATAGCATATTGTAGCACAACTAATTCTTTATCTTTCAGCTATTTATTTATATTTTTGTGAGCTTTTGATTATTTATTAAAAATCAGAGATTGAAATTGAGTGATATTTTACCCATCTAAGCTCTGAAATTTGCACAGCCATATTTATTGTTCTAAAAATTGCGAAAAAATTATTGATGATGCCTCACATTGTGCTTTAATTACTATCCAAGTTTCATCAAAATTGGAGTTGTCGATTGCATAAAATAAATGTTAGAGTGATTTCAGTAGTTGATTTTTAGTTTATTCCACGAATAACATTTTTGTAAAATTTCAAGTCTCCTGTATTCCTTGTTATAAAATCTATTTGAGATAAATCAATCTTTGGAAAATTGATTTCGTGGATTTATTAGGAATTAAATACCCGAGTCACTCTATTTTCAGTAAAATATTCATAAAAAAATCATTAAGTGTCAGAAAAATCCAAAAATATTAGTGTAGCTTCATTTCATCATATTTAATTTCCAGTGAATTTTTCATAATTTTTTCATATAATTTGCACGAAAAATTGTATAAAAACCCCAAAAAAGTTGGCATTTTTCATGTTTGCATTTTAAATCCAAAATTTTCAAAAAAATACATTTGCATTCATTGTTGGATTAGATTCTTAGAAAAATTACCATTTGGCTGATTTAGATTAATTTCACATTAAAATTAAAATTGGCTAAGTCGCTTGTTTTCTTAATAACCTAGTTCACTCGCATCTGTGCATTGGCATTTTATCGCATAAAAAAATACCAAAAAAAAACAACTTGGAAAACCGTAATCTAATACATCTAATCTGATCTCGAGTTGTTCCTTTGCCTCCTTGAGTCGACCCTGGGGCTTGCCCAGGCTAAATAAACATCAAACCGCATATATTCATTAGACTATTAATTAATTTGTGCGGTAATTTTTGACCGATCGCGGATCTATCCGACTGCAACGCACTAGTCAATCATACGACATATAAAGGGTAGATTTTCGCGCTCGTCAATGGACTACGAACGGTTGTGCGTTAGGTGACAATTCAGATATCAATAAATTCATGTTGTCACACACAATTTTCACAATAAAAGGTCTGATCCATTTGCACTTCAGTTTCCCTGGAAAAATTTTCAGCCTTGAATTAAACAACCACACCTTCTGTCCAGGTTCAAAAGTCTTCCTATGGATGTGTTTATCATGCTATTTCTTGACTTTCTCTTTGTACATCAGGTTGTCGTCATATGAGTAGTCTCTAAATTCAAGCAAATAGTTCAGCTCCACTTTTTGATTTTTACTAGCTTCTCATAATCAAGGTTGCACATATTCAATCCCCCAAGTGATTTATGAATTAATTCCATGGGCAGGTGGCATGGCTTGCCATAAACAAGGTGGTAGGGAGATATGCCAAGAGGAGACTTGTACATTGTTCAATATGCCCAAAGAACTGAATCAAGTAGTTGTGACCAATTCTTTCTATCTGGACGTACAAGCTTCTGCAAGATAGTCTTGATCTCCTTGTTGGAACATTCAGCCAAGCCATTTGGTTGAGAGTGGTACGATGCTGCTACACGATGCTCAATGATGTATTCTTTGGTCAACTTTTTGACCTCTTTATTAATGAAGTGGATCCCCCCATCAGATATGAGAATCTTAGAAATCCCAAACCGTAAGATAATGTTGTACTTCAAGAAGCGACAAATTGTGCAACTGTCTACAGTTCGAGCAGGGATTGCCTCCATCCATCTGCTTACATAATCGATGGCCAGCAGGATGTATTTTAAGCCCTAACTGTTAGGGAAGGGGCCCATGAAATCAATGCCCCAAGCATCGAAGATGTCGAAAATCTGGATATATTTTAGAGGCATTGTCTCGTATACTGATGTTCCCAACCATTCTCTTATAGTCAGTACATTTCTTTACGTAATCCTCTACATCCTTGAATAAAGTTGCCCACTAAAGGCCACATTGACATCCTCTTTCTAGACCGGTGTCCACCAGCTTCAAGCTTGTGACAGTGTTCTAGGATACCCATTATTTCCTTCTGAGGTATGCACCTCCTAAAGATGCAATCTGTACCCTCTCTGGATAGATATGGATCCTCCCACGATAGAAGTGAATGTCAGCCAAGAATTTGTCAACTTTGATCTTCGGTCAGTCCGATGGAGTCCTCTTGGAGACTAGATATTTCATGATTTCCGCATACTAGGGGTGATAGGATATATACAAGATTGCCTCATCTGGAAAGATCTCTGTAATCGGAATGGAGTTCTGCTCAGGAGATTCAACATAAACTATTCTGGAAATATGATCTGCCACCATATTTTTGACTCCTGGTTTATCACAAATTTCTAAGCCAAATTCTTGGAGTATAAGAATCCATCGAATTAGATGAGGATTGGTGCCTTTATTGCTCTGTAAATACTTTATGGAAGAGTGATCAGTGTATATTATAACCTTGGATCCGAGAAGATGTGATTTGAACTTCTCCAGGGCAAATATTACGGCTAGCAACTCTTTCTCTGTCACTGTATAATTCTTCTGGGCTTCATCAAGTGTTCTGCTAGCATAATGAATTACAAATGGCAGCCCATCTCATCTTTGTCCTAACACAGCACCAATTGCGAAATCTGATGCGTCCATCATGATCTCGAAAGGTAGAGACCAATCCAGTGGCTAGAGGACAGGATCATGTGTAACCAAATCCTTCAGCAGATTAAAGGATTGGAGGACCCAGTCATCGACCACAAAATCAGCCTCCTTTCCAAGTAACTCAGCCAACGGTCAGGTAATCTTGTTGAAGTCTTTAATGAATCTTTTCTAGAAACCGACATGCCCCAAAAATGACCGAACTTGCTTCAGATTTGTGGGTGGCTTAATTTTTGAAATTACATCCATCTTCGTTGGGTCAACCTCCATGCCATGCTTGGAGATGACGTGACCTAGTACAATCCCTTTAGTCACCATGAAGTGACTCTTCCACCATGATAATACAAGGTTCACCTCGCAACATCTCTTTAGAACTCGGTCTAAATATCCAAGACATTGATAAAAGCTATCATCGTAGACTGATAAGTCATCCATGAATACTTTGAGAAAACTACCTACCATATCAACAAATACTGCCAACATGCATCTCTGGAATGTAGTCGGTGCATTGCACAATCTAAAGGGCATTCGACAGAAGGCTTATGTTCCGAACAGACAGGTGAAAGTAGTCTTTTCCTGATCTTTTGGAGCAATGGTGACTTGATTATACCTGGAGTAGCCATCCAAGAAGCAAAATAATCCTTCGCGATTAGTCTTTCGATTATTTGGTCAATGAAGGGCAATGGGAAGTGATCCTTCTTGGTTGCAATGGTGACTTGATTATACATGGAGTAGCCATTCAAACGTATGCAGTCCACACAAACGCTCTATGAAGTCGGCACTTGGGTCAGAACTTACTCTCCTTTATCATTGGTGACTATGATGGTCTATGATTTCTTAGGAACTACGTGCAGAGGACTCACACATTTGTTGTTGGAGATGGGATAGATAAATCCCCCATCACACCATTTCGTGATCTCTTTCATGACCACCTCCCTCAAGTTTGGATTCAATTTTCTTTGAAATTTCCGGGAGGGCTTGCTATATTCTTCAAGATAAATGTGATGCCAACACAATGACGGATTTATCCCATGGAGATTCGTGATATTCCAGTCAATTGCCTTGCGGTTTCTTTCAAGAACTGCAAGCAAACGAGATTCTTGTTCTTTGATCAAATGTGAATTGATAATGACAGGATGCATGTCTAGATCACCTGCAAGGAATGTGTGCTTCATGTTGGAGGGAAGAGGTTTCAGTTCCGGGGGAGAGGAGTCAACTTGATGGCAACCTCAATGATGGTAATAGGTGTCGGCTATTTCGATTGTTGACTGTCCACCACTGTACATTCTAACTTAGAAATTAGGACATCATACAAATCTGTAATAAATTCATCCTGCTCGGACCAGGATGGTTGTTCGGAAATTTCATAATATCCATCAGTAAGGATCTCGTCATCAAAGATATCAGGAAATTTGATTGTGTTTTCTAAACCCTCCTCCGAAGAGAGGAATGCATGTGTTTCATTGCTATTCAGGAACAAATATGTAGCTCTGATCTCAGCTAGAAATTTGCAGTCTTCTTTGTCGTGCGGTTCAAGCACTCTCGCAACAGATGCGTTGACTTCTGGACCGTCTTGATCAGAACTTTATTGTTGTTGGAGTGGAATGTAATCTCTCTAATGCCATAGTCTACCACTGCCTCGACTGTTCGAAGGAAAGGCCGACCTAGGATGATTGGAGTGTGGAGCGGAGGTGCGAAGGTGTCCATATCAAGGACAATGAAATCCACAGGAAACTGCATCCATTAGACTGTGATGATGACATCCTCTAACATACTCCTGGTCTGCTCAACGGATCTATCTGCGAACTGCAGAATCATCTTTGTAGACTTGAGCGATCCTACTCCAAATTCCTTGAGCAAGGAAGAAGGCAATAAATTGATCGGTGATCCACTATTGAGCAATGTTCGTTCGAACTCTTGATTAATAATCTGACATCTGATGAGTGGTACTCCCTTGTCTTTCTGTTCGCTCGGGAGACTGTTGATGGCGTTGACTGTAGCCATGGTCAGAACGTGCATCTCTGGTTTTCTCTTTCTCTTTCTCTTTCTTCTGTTCAGACACTTTGTCTTGCATGCCTCTTTAAGTCCTCTTTTCACTGCTGGCATACACTCCATGGCTTTCAACAAAAGGTATTTCAAGAATAAGATTTTGCAATATGCTCATAATCTCATAACCAAACAAAGCATTTTTCATTTTTTTATTGTTTTTGCCTTCATTATTTGAGGAAAAGGATTATTTACCGCGGTGTGTCCATATCTTGATTTACAAGTAGATGACAAAATATGAAAAATCATCTACATGTTGTGGACCAAAAAATGGTGCAGCCTTGGCTCCCTTTGGCTGGTGTTTGTTTGGCTGCTTGGGCTGGCGTCTCCATCACAGCCATGGCCTCTCCTTTGTTGTTGTTGTCTTTTTATTTTGTATTTTCTTCATTTTTTGTGTTTTTGTTGTAGGTGGTGCTCCATCCAAAAAATCTTTGGCCCCATCAGCTGGATCGGCTAAAGATTCACCATCAGACTCTTTTTGTTTTCCTTTCGTAGCTGCAGATGGCTTGAGTGTCCTACCGCTCTTAATAGTTACAACATTAGATAAAACAATATCATTTCTACCCGATTCGGGTTGAACAATGCAACCTACATGCTCCTTGCGATGGAAATTATTTGGATTTGCTTCAACCTGGGTTGGAATGGTAGTTTTTGTGGTCGCCAGGCCGTCTATATTCTAGCTCATCTCAGTTATGTTCTTGATTAGTTGGGCCAGAGAGCCAAGTGCAGGGTTGACCAGAGCAAACTCAGAGGATTCGGCCTATTGTGGCTTGTGGCTCTATTGATAGTGTGGAGGTTGTTGCTGGTATCCCTGAGAATATTGAGAGGAGTAGGAAGAGGAAGAGAATAGTATTGCTGGTATGGCTGGGAGGAGTGCTGATGATATTGAGCAGTCTGTTGCTGGTAATGTTGGTGGCAGTATCCGAACTGCTGTCGGTAGTTCTTCTGCCTCCATGTATATCCTTTTTGCGGAGGCTGCTAGTGATGGGTCAGGTTGGGCCGGTATGTCTTCCCTCCTTGATGTTGGTGGAATGGTCGGTTAGAATTGTGTTGACCCTGTGGTTGTCCTTGAGGACGGGTCAGTTGTTGATCATTGCTCCAGACACCATTCACCTCTTAAATGAGTGGAGGAGGTAGGGAACAAGGCTCGAGGTACTGTAGCTGGAACTCAGATGGCTGGTAAACAACCATCCGTGTCTGTTGTTACGGCTGCTACGTCTTGGGGGCGTGCACATAGTGATGGTATGGGATGTTAGATTATCAATCCAAATTGTACATGATATTTGATAATCAACAAACCCAATCATGATATGATAGATTAACATTTGAAATATTTGATTAAAGGAGAAAATGTATAATATGAAATGAAACTATTGTAATAACTTGTAATCATTATATTAATAGTTTTGTCTGTGTCATAAAAAAGGCACACAAACATGTCTATAGCAAAGTAATCCAAAGTGCTCTCAAAGAGTATTTATCATAGTATCTCATATTGCGGGTACAAGTACACATTCTATGAAACTGACATATACAAGGTTACACTAACTCTCCCTCGAGAGCACATTTGACAAGTAAATTCTTTATTCTTTTATTATTTATTAATGAGGACTATTGTAAAGCTAAAGTTTCATATTTATTAGCAAAGAGACCGATGTGGTCTAGGATATAAGTATTGGAGCCTTTGAGTCATGGGTTCCTTTATAAGCATACTCAGAGTTAGAACTTAGCACATATATTCACACGAGACATAGCTACGGTAAAGGAATGGGGAAAACAAACCGCCAAAACTTCTTTATTAACCACATCCTGAATCACCTTTCAAAATTCTAACATCCAAAATACCGCTTGGTATAGTCATATCTAATGCTATTTTGAGAATTAAGATCATGTCTAAGTGAGAACCTTAGAATACCAAATGTGCCACTTGATATCAAACTCCATCAAGAAACTTAGAATACAACATCAGACATCAAGTATAATGCATCATCATGATATTCTAGGTATCTTACATGAGGTCCAAGGGTACATGCACAATCTCTTATGATGCCTAACTCCATATACCCACAACAACACGTGAAAATGCATTTTATGTAATTTCCATTGTATGTTCTTTATAGTTTTACTTACGTAACCTGTGGGATTATTTTATAAAACACAACCCAAAACAAAAAGTCATGGGACTTAGAAAACAACCTTTTCAAAATGTCATATTATGTGGTATCCCTATAGAGGTATTTGTATAAGCCTCGATGTACATGCACATCCCTTAATCGAGATCTTATTATTTTACATAGTTGTATATACATGCTTTTTTTGCATCGATATACACCGGTGTATTAGTATATGTATTTGATGCATTGGTGCATAACTTAGTCAGTTCGGTCAAAGGAGGTGTAAGTAGTACTTATCATTATACCGCTACACGTTCTTATGTATTTATTGTAAGCACCTCCATGACAAGGGTAACCAGTGCATACCTCAAGTATATTGCAACACTTCCTCTTCGAGGCAGGGGGAACACCTCTAGGGTTTTTTTAATAATAGGCACGGTAAAGTTTCTCAAGTGCATATTATAGGAGAAAATGTGAAATAGATAACAAAGAGGGAAAGGAGCATTGTTACCTCTAAGGACGTTCCCTTAAATTCTACTTATGTTCTTTTTGATGTCTTCAACAATCCAATGGCCACAAACACGTACACAAAGATGGACTTATGCGCCTCCATAAAATAGTGTAGTCTTGGGTCTCTGTTTCGATGAACTTTGAGCAAATATATTGGTGATTTAGTGATGGTGTGACGGAGTTCCACTGAGGGAGGAGAGATGGTTGTTGGCGTTTAAGGTTTTAAGCAGTTTACCGCCTACATTTATAGGCGAGTATTCGGATCTAGACCTGATTCGTATCTTTAAGTGTATCTAACTTGTTTACATTGAAATGACCGTAACTTGAGTTGCTATGATCATAATGTTCTCCTGCTCTAGGAAGGTGGGGTCTTTCTTTGGGAGTGGAAAGTCCTCCATCTCATCCTTTTATTTTTTTATCATAATGTAACAAATCTTAATTATCAAATTTTACGGATCTCGGTGCTTTTAGAATGTAGCATACACACATATAGTATGGTTCTTTGTATTTAAAAAAATATAAAGAGAGAATGTGAATGAAAGATTTGCCGAATTATTACTTAGGGGGAGACGTGATCTAGACATGAGAACATGTTGTAAGTTGTAACACCTTAGTTATTACCAAATTCTTCATCAATTGATTGGTCCAGTTATCCAATCTTTAGTTAGATCCAACTTGAGATAAAACAAAGGCAAAATTTAACTAAATTGAATTTTAATGATTAAACAACTTAAAATAAGTGCGTTTGAAAAAAAATAAGTAATGTTATAAAATTGGAATATTGGGCCTAAGTAAAAAAATATATTGTAATTAATCACTAGTTAAGGGTCTAAATGATCAGTGGTTAATAATGAGTGGATTTAACATAAAAGTCAAAAAATATAATTAGAAGAGGTCATTATTTTAGAATCAATAAATTCATAAACCCAAACAAAATTATCTCTCAATATAATCAAACATCAATAGAATTACTAAAATATTATATTTAAGTATTCGTCATTGGATTCATAAGAAACTCTAAGAACCAATTTGAATGTGGGATATATGCCTTGTCTCAAGATAAAGAGACTTTATCCTCGCTATCGCAAGATAAGTGGTGACATTATAATTGTGTCATTGTCTATATAGTATCAATATAACTTTTTTATCTCCTGAATCAACCAAACCAGAATGAAGGATAACCTCACTCGTCCATTATCCCACCTTATTTCGTAACACTCATCGAATGACCTTCGAGGGAGGGTTGCTAGGAGGGAGATGGGTGGATCGCAAACTTAAAGGTGTTCTAGTGGAGAAGAAGCATCCCAACTTTAAGGTCCAATGTAGAGCTTCATTCAACCTTCCTTGTTTAATCAATTGAATTGATGAATGAATAATGATTTTCCTTTTTAAAACAAATCAATCAAAGTTAAAAATGTCCCCTTAGGAATGAATTTAATTTAATATATGGGTGAGTTTGGTATTATATTGCCTTCGAAAACGATGACCTCCTCGACTAATAAACTATTGCCACTGATAAAAAACCACGAGTGGTCGTTATCATTCTTTAAATCTATTTAAAAATAGATGCATCTTAGTGGTAATAATTAATAAGGAAGGAATAAGAAAGAAACGATATAATAATGGATGAAGAAGAATTGGAACTTTATTTGCTTGTCGATGATGCATGGATTAAAGTAAATAAATTTAACAATGACGTCTGATTGGAGGACTGAGATGGGTGGAATTTAAAAAAACAAAAAAAAGAAGGATGAATAAATAGTAAATGTTTGAATAGGTAGGAGAGTCGAGATGATTAATATGATGTGATATCGGTTATGCACCATGTTGGTTATATTATGATTATCATACGTTTTGATGTTTACTTTGTTGATTTGGATGATTGGAAATGTTAAAGTAAACATGGGATCCGCATCCTCATTTTTAACCCAATAAGGGTTGAGTTGGGGGAATCCAAATCCTAACGAGGCTTACATCTTAGGGAAAATTGATTTAACATCGGGTAGATAGATGATTAAAAGAGGGAAGATGTAAAAAGAACAAGGTAATTGAATGTACATATGCTGGTGACGTAACAATGATGAAGATGGCGGCATCGCAAGGATCATGAATATTTGAAGCAATTATTCGAAATAGAACACATGCTAGTAAGAAAGAGACACATAGAAGTGATAAGGGATGAAGGGTTCAATGTTCAAGATAGGGCAAAACAAGGATCATGCTAGGAAAAAGAAATGGGATTTGAGGAGATATGAAAGCTTTTCACAATGGGGGTTGCATCTTTCACCTACTTTCACATACTATCAGAAGAAAGTAGGTTCAAGAAGCTTCAAGCAGGTTCAAGTATGTTCAAATAGTCAGCTAAAAAGATGTGCATTTATGCTATCCTTGCTAGAAATCATCGTCATTCTCTCTGTTGTTGAATTAAGCAGGTACCTTTGATTCCAATCCCCGCCTTGTAAATTGTGCTCTATCTAGTTTTCATGTAATGAGAAAAGTGGTGTTACGATGAAAATATGAGAAAATATTATCCATTGATTTTTTAGAAGAGACGAGAATAGATGTTATGTGTACATAGGTAATAAAGACTAATTTTAGTATTATACATGATCATGGTATATGGGATATCTTAATATGCCATTATTTGGGTTGGGCTAGTGTGTACATGATTTTGGTTAAAGGAAGGTACAAGTCCAATGCATTTATTTAAGGGTCAAATTTTTGGTCCAATATTGGCACGGTCTAAATCAAGTTCAAATTTATGTCAGATAATGGATTGGGTCGAATTATCCTAATCCATGTTCATTCATGTCTGTCAAGCAATGGATTGAGATCATATCATATAAAGTAGATTAATGAGTTAGCATAGAAGAAGATCAATAATATTATACATACATAAAAACCTGCCTAAATTTTATGTGGTTGTTGATGTGGCAGTCATATTATGACAAATACATTCCTAACATATCTATATTACTTGAAATAAATGTCAAAAAGTGACTTAATTGTAACATCACCTACTAAAATATCGCACTCAACCCTTGCCTGCTAAAGAAAAATAGCATGCCAAAATCAAAAAATATTAGGGTTATAAACATGTAGTGAGAAATAACAAATACTCACGGAAGGATTACACATTTAACTAACCCATTAGCAAGAGGTCACTCCAATTATCCTTACCATGCAACCAAATAGGCCTTAATCGTCAATAAATTATACATTAGCAAACAAGTAGAGAAGCAAGGTCATGGTTAATTACCATGCAACCAAATAGGCCTTAATCATCAATAAATTATACATTAGCAAACAAGTAGAGAAGCAAGGTCATGGTTAATTAAGAAATGGAAGTAAATCATCAGCAAATTTTACGTTAATTATAAGAAATCCAATTTAAGAAGAGATAAGCGATTGATGATAAATAGCAAAGGTGAGAGCAGATCTCCTTATTGTATGCCCTGTGGCAGTTTCAAGAAGATTGGTTCTTTCGATGGCTATAAATAACCATAACATAAATTTCTTAAGAATACCTTTCAATTGAATGCATCGAAAGCTTTCTTAAAATAGATTCCTAGTGCTAAAGTTATAAATATTTAATGAATATCAAGTGGTCAATACTTCATTAGACATAGGGAAGCATTGAACCCTTGATGAATTTAACATAGTAAATGATCTAGACGGTAGAATATTAAAAATGATAGATTATAATAATGATCAAGTTATTTTTGTAATTCTCTTTCAAACGGGATTTTTATATGTTGAACAGAGAATGATCAAGATAGTTTGAGGAATGAAAGTATCTTATTTTTTCCTACTTGTATAAAAATGTAATACATATGCAAGAGATTTGGTGATCTTCTAAAAAATTGGACATTGTTCTTGGTCAGTTGGGAAGAACTTGTGATTATTTTATAGAAAGATAGTGTTCTTAAAAAAAGAGGTCAACAACTTTAAGGTCATCTTCACAAATTAAATGATAGAGACTCGAACCATATTTCTTTGGTTTAAAATAAGTGTAACTTACAAAAAAAACCTTAAGTATATGTTGATTCTCAATTAAAGATTTTATTTCCAAAATCTGAATTTATCATTAAGATAAGAAAGTAGAATGTTTTTTAAGAAAATGGTACAACACATCAAGCAAAAAAGTATCACACTTTTCTTATGAAAAATATTTTTTATATTTATCCCAAACTTTGAGACTTTTTATACAATCTACCAATGAAACCACCAACGAGTGGGTGATGAATTGCTAATCGGCTAAGATAAAATGTGCTCGTTGTAGCACAAGCCAAGAAGCAATCAACAGAACCAAGTCAAAGTTCTCCGCAAGGAGGACTCGACTTTAATTTATACATGTGCAAGTCCAAGGTCGAACACATGGATACAAGAAATTATTTAATTTGATTAAAGTGTCAATCATCTATTATTGTGATTTATAGGCTATCTAGATCAAGTACGATGTAACAAACAAGATGCACGCAAATTTTCAAAATATTTTTTATGCACTTATATTACATGAACAAACAATGATGCAATGCAAGACATAATAAATGCACAACTCACAAATATACTCATGATTAAGCAATTAAATTACTTGTGAAATTAATTGATAAATTAATGAAAAATTAGTGTATTAAAGAATGCAATCCAACCACAATTCAATTAATTTGTAATTTTTAGATTACTATAAGGTTGGATAGACTCAATAGGCTCTATGAATAATTAGATGCAAATGATAAATCAAAATAGAGACAAAAGTACACCAAAATAAAGAGCACAAAGAGAGTTTTCAAATGACACCAATTTCATTGCAATTGGATTTAATGTTCACAAGTTATTCAAGAAATAAATCATGGGTATACATGTAATAAAAATATAATTTTTTTAATTACAAACAAGTCCAAAAAGGACTAAGTTACTATTACAAAAAGCTGTTTGGGTCTAAATATAAATTATCTAGGCACTGGGCTTATCTGTAATTTGTATAAATCGAAGGGGCAACGATGCAAATTTCATGTTGTCACGTGCATGGGACATGTGATCTGGTAAGCTTCGGGTGGTGCAGGCAAATGCAATGCATCGTTGCCCCGTGCTCCGGAACTAGTTCGGGTCACCCGAACCTTAGGTATGGATCGGTGCCTCGGTCTTCGGCTTGGTGGAGACGTGGTGTAATGGAGATCGTAGGATCATGCCTAATCTGGGGTAATCAAACGGTTACTGTTGATCGAAGAAATTCGTCTTCCTCTTCCACCAGCGGCAACGAAGTCGGGGCTTCGATGAAGCCAAATCTCCTCCTCCTCGGCCCCTTGAGTTGTATGAAAGTCGCGAGACATTCGTGAGAGTCTCGTAAAGATGCTTAAAATTAGGAGGCACGCGAGGAAGGTCTGTAACCTCTGCTCGATAGAGTGTCGTCAGAGAGTCAAGATCAGCGTGCTTAGACTTTCTCCGATCAATGAACTTCTACAGCACCTGCAAGAGTTAGAAATGCAGCCCAACCAAATACGAATCTATTGGGATGAAGAGAGGATAAAATGGGGGTTTCCTGGAGATTGAAGATAGAAGCCTAATGAAGCCTAATGACTTCTTCTCCCTTGCAGGAAGAAGAAGGGAATGAGGAAGAAAACAATCATGGAGAAGTGGTGAGGTTTCACTTGATGATACACGTGAAGGTGTAGTGTATGGTGATAGTTGAGATGGTTCCGGATAAGTCAACTGTGATGGAATGAATCAAAGAAAAATAGCAAAGAGATGATAAAACCAAGTTACAAATCTTACCTGAAATATGTGGTATGAAGATAAGAGAATCAAAGATGAATCTTAGCCTAATTGTGAAGCTTGCGTTTGTTGATCGTAGCTTAACCACAGGAGGCACTAGTGGAAGCTCAAGCAGCAAGGGTTTCACTGCAACATGGCTGCTCAGCCATGGATCTCGTTGAAGTAAATCTTCATCTTCGCACTCTCTCGCACCTTGACTCTGTCACAGTATAATGGAGAATGTTGGAAGGTTTACTTGGAAAAATGGCGGACAACTGTGACGATGGTTGGGGATGGATTATTTGAAGGAGAAGATATGGGATGTGGGCGGTTGAGCAGGCAGTTTCAACCGCCCATATGTTGACAGAGATGGGACAGAGATGGATATTGAAGGATAGGCACGGGTTAGGGAAGTTAAGTAATTCAAATGTGGGTGTTCTTTGATCGGGAGACCGGCTGAGGAAGATGGCAAAATGGGGAGAAGTTGCGAGGTTGAGCAGTTGACAGAGGAGTTGGGTGAATGGTTGCACTGGGGACGATGAACAATGACCGTATGATCTGGAGATCAGATGACCACCCTTTGAGCGCAAGTGGATATTCAAGATGCACCTGGTCAGGGAGATCAGATGGTCCAGAAGTGAGATGGGCAAATCAATGAAAGTAGGCCACGTGGCTGAAGTAGGTGGCGCCACATGGCCTAATAAGATTTAAGAGAAATGAATAAAAATAAAATAAATATAAATGAGATAGAAGGAGGCCGAATTAGAGAAAATTATGAACATGAAAGTTGTATATCTCGATGAGATCTACAACTTTCATGTAGAACTCAAAGAGAAAATAAGTCAAATATATACGGTAAATATTTTTGCAAGTAATTTAAAGTATTAAATTACTTATTTTAATTTCTTTTCTTGTTTTTTGGATTTTTATTTTATAAATTATGTTAAATTAATCATGTTTGATGTTTTAATAAATACTAAATACATAAAATAAAGGTACAATAATGGGGATTTAATACACAATAATTAGAGTTAATTATATACAACACAGTAATTAATAATTAATGTTATTTTTTAGTGAATTTTATTGGTTTTCTTAAGCTAGAGAGATAATATAGATAAATAATGTAAATGAATCTAGGATTCATCAGTGGGCTATAGATCAAAAAAAATAAATACTTGATAGATTTTTGTTTAATAAGGAAACAAAGTCAAAGAAATTGTTGTATATAAAACCGATTGATAAACTTAGTGAAATTGCATGAATATAGTCTAATTGTCTAGTTGTTGAGCATACACAATCAATGCTTAAATTAGAACGACAAAATACGTTTAAAGAAGGGATATTGAAAAGATGTGAGCTTACATAGATGCATCCACGATATCATGTTATTACACATACTCACTAACACAAATTACATGGAAAACACTTTAATGTTGCTACATTTGCGTACATGTCCATCCAATTACTTTTATTGTCGCTAATAGCATTGAAAAAATGAAATAATGATCTAAACCTTTTCAAAAAATCCTCGAAATATGATATTTGTGCATGCATCCTTGTAATCGTTGGAAGGATATAAAACTAAAGGATGTCTAGTTGTTGGTGACAAAATGGATGTGTTTGTTTTCACACAGTGGTGTCTATAGAGATGAATGAGCTGGGTTGGTTTCAACTTGAACTTAAACTTGGCATCTAGCTTGGACTCAGATAAGCTTTGAGTGCAGATTGGCTGACTCGAACTTGTTGAGTTCGAGATGACTCATGATCCCATTAAAGAGCCTTTTCCAGGTTGATGTCTATATTTATTGTTCGTGAATTATCTTTAACGAGTCGAATCAAACGTGTTAGCAAACTCTAAGTTCTTAGTAGAGAACTTTAGCGTATTAACCAAAATTTACATATTATTTATTTGTATTATTATTTCAAGTGCAATCTTCCAACACACCATATGAGTCTCACAAGTAGACAACATGCTTTAGAGGCTCCTATGTGCTTCTTCCTTCATAGAGAGGGAAAATAGGTTCTCTTTTAGTCCCGTTGACGTGGGTCTAAAAGTTCCCTCCGTAGAGAGGTCAAATGCCTCTCCCTTAGCAGATCTATGTTATCTACCTACATGCCACTAAAGGAAAACCACCGTGACATGCAAAGATTTACCGCAGGGATAACTCATCTATCTGCAATACAGTCAAACTATGATAATGATAAATCCATCATATATATAATGTATATTATCAAGTTGATTTATTGAGTTGAGCAATGCTCAACTCAACTCATTATGACCATCGAACTGAAGACGTAAGTTGAACTCAACTCCAAATACTTATCAAGCCCAATTCATGAGCCATAAACAAGTTGAATTAGAGTTGAGTTCATCAAGTTTGAGCTTTCTTGACACCCCTCGTTTCACATTAGCTTGATGACATTGTATGCTCAGTGGAGATATGAAAGATGTTTAGTAATTATTTAACTTATATTTATGATATCTTCATTTGTTGTTACGAGTAAGAACACGAGCTTATTCAACTCAAAGAATTTATTCAACATAATTTTAATATTGTAAATATTTTTTATATTTATGATCGCTTCAAACCCGTGGAGGAAAAGGTATATAAACCTTTAATCTATTCAAAAAACAAGGCTAGGGGCTAGGGATTTGAACATTCCACTTAGGCTTGCGATTATGGTTCACTTAACTTGGCATTCAACCATTAATTTTCATACTTGAGGGATCTTTTCTAGCTAGAACTCCTCCTTTTCTTGCTCTGAGAATGTTCGCAATGATGTTTTCATGGTTATCCCCCAGGATTCGGGTACTCGGCTGCCGCGACCCTGATTCCGGGCCGTCGGATCCTCCCATATCCGGTTCTGGTTACTCGGCAATAATTTATCCAGCAATCACAACTAACATTCAGAAACAAATTACAAATAAAAATAATCAGAAGAAAGTATTTCAACACTTTTCTATTCACAAAATAAGTTTACATGATCCATTGTCCCACTACAACCATTTACATGTACATCAGCTGAAAGTAAATACACAGAAATATTACTAACTACCTTACAAAGTAAAGTTACTCTGGCTGGCTGGATGCCTACTATGTAAGCTGGCTGGATTACTAAAGTCCTTGTGATGGCTCACCAACACCTATTAGGTTTTCCATAAATCATAGGATGAAAATTAGCGAATGCTAAATAACGAAGAAGAGAAAAGCAAACAAATTGTGTAATTTTTCAAAACTTGTTATCACCAAAAAGTTTCATTCCTTCTCATTAATTTAATTCATAATCCTTTTCTATTCCACGCCAGGGATTAGTCCAGGGGAACCCCACCATTCTTGGACTCCGAAGCTGTGGACCCTTTGGGATTGGAGATTGTGTTGATCTTGGTAAGCTTATGCTGCTGCACGTCGCCTCAACCAATCCTCCAATACTACCCTGACAATTTCCTTTTCTTTTATTAAACAGGGTCTCAAACCATCAGCCCGGAAAACAAATGAGCACACCGTCCTCGAGGACTCGGTTTCTTAAAACCTCAGGCTAACATTTAATGATATAACCTAGCGGCTTTAAATACATATTATCGTGACCCAACCTCTATTGAACCACCCGTACCTCCACATGGCACGACCACATCTTCCGTCGTTCCAACCCGAATATATTGGCTCCCGGTACCACGCGTTGCAAAACATTCAATTCGTGCGCACTTATCATAATAGGGCAATCGTGTACCACCTAGGTAGGGAAACACCAATACATGTTCCTTCCGACAAACCTACAGGTTGCATGCCCGACATGTATTTCTACTCCCAGTCATCCTTAATGTGACACACGATCCTTTTCAGGATCCAACTCAAACCACATCAATTCCCATGATGTAATTCTTACGTTAAGTCTTTGATTTGTATAATCCGCAATACTTAGTGTAGACACATATATATATTATTCATATGCATATATACTCGTATTTATGCCTATTTTAACTCCCAAACCCTAACTTTCAAAGCCACCGCATCGATTTGATGCTTAAACCTTATTTTCGTAGGAATCACAAAGTAACTTTTTAGACCTTATCAAAAATAGCCAAAATTAGGGTTCTTTATAACACAGAACATAAAATCAAGAATTTCAATAATCTCGTTTGAAAACCCAACAGCAAAAGGAAGGATTTCGTCACCTAATCGAGCTCTCTCTCGCGTATGCAGTGTTTTATCGTGTTTCGTTTTCAGAAAAGATGGTTTAAAGCTCTTGAAACGATCGAATTTCATTTTCGTATCAAAAACTCTAAGAACATGCGAAGAACGAACGAAGAACACGAAGAACGCGAAGAACACGAAGAACGCCAAGAACATATTTTCTCTTGAAATTACGGCAGAGCTTCCCCTTATATGGTGTGACATTTCTAAGAAAATTTCAGCAGAGTTTCTCCTTATATCGAAACATATTTTCGGAAAATTTCGGCAGAGTTTCCCCTTATATCGGGACATAGTTCAAAATGAAAACGAAAAGAGTTTCCTCTATAAAATCAATTGTGAGGAAAAACAACAGCAAAACTGAAATAATATACTCAAACAATAAGAGATGAAGAATCGGTAGACACCACGAATCTTAGGTGAGTGAATGTGTGACGAATCACATGGTTCACTGACGTGCATAACCGCCCGCACCTAAGTAGGGTATTACACAGATTTCTCCATCAAAATAACTATAAAAGCATAATTGAAAGAGTAGAAACATAAGCGATGGAGAATCAGTAGACACCACGCGTCTTAGATGAGTGAATGTGTGACGAATCACAGGGTTCACTGATGTGCATAATCGCCCGCACCTAAGTAGGGTGTTACACAGATTTCTCCTCGAACCACAATAGAAAACGAATCGGAAAGAAATATGAATCAAGAACAAAACTTGGAAGAAAAAGAGGATGAATTGAAAGCGTAGCTTACGAAGCGACTAAGAGAGGATCATACCTTCCTCCTCCTCGTTCTCCCGGCAGCGCTTCGCTAGCGCTCTTTCCCCGCCTCCCACTCCTCCTCCCGACCTCTCAACCCTAGCCCTTGGGTGGTGGTGGTAGTGGAAATCGTAGAGAATAAATGGGTAGGGGTATTTATAGGCTCTAGAAAACCACTAATCATGGTTAGAAAACCATGGTTTAGACCTTAATCATGGTTTAGCGATCCATGGTTTTGGCCCATGGTTTTGGCCAAAACCTATCTCAAACTTGGGGCTTAAGTCAGAACATTCCAGATGATTCTAGATTCGCTAATGACGCTTAATTAACACTAATCGTGTTTAACTTTCACTAATCGCGATTTAACTTTCACGGTTTACCCTTATCTTTCGCTAACTATTGATTAATGTTTGCTAATTATCATTAACGGTTTTCAATCCGTCATTATTTTCTTTAATCACACTTAATTAGTTTTAATGACAATCATTATGGGTTAATGACTTCTTAACCCTCCTTACTTCTCTTTCTTCCGAAAATCATAACAAATCGAAACGAAGTCGGATTCATACGAAACAAATTCTGTTGGTTTTCTCTTGACGGGTATGATATAGGATCCAAGGGATGCCAAGTTCGTGACTTTACAATTATAAAAACCTTAAAGGAAGTCTCGTCCTCAAGACTAGAAATGCAGGCATAACAACCTTAAAGAGGATTGAAACATAACAATCTTAAAAAGAATGAAAGTTCTTTCATTTATAATAAACATATACAGAATACATAGTGTTATCATTCAAACAAGTATGAGTATTTTTCTCTCATTTCCTCCTCAAGTTCCCATGTGACTTCTTCAAACTCTCGGTTCCGCCATAATAATTTAACTATAGGCACCTCTTTGTTTCTCAACTTCTTGATATCCCTTTCAAGTATTTGCACAGGTATCTCTTGGTATGTCAAGTATGGATCAACATGTAAATCGTCATAACTTATCTTATGCTATGGATTCCTAACGTACTTTCTCAGATTTGATACATGGAATACATCATGTATTGCCGAAAGATGTGGAGGAAGCACAAGTCTACAGGCAACTTTTCCAATCCGATGAATAATTTCAAAGGGACCCACGAACCTGGATGCTAACTTCCCACGCAAGCCAAACCTCTGAACACCCTTCATAGGTGATACTTTGAGAAATACAAAGTCACCTACCTCAAATTCAAGGTCTCTTCGCCTGATATCACTATAACTTTTCTGGCTACTTTGAGCAGTCAATAGTCTTTTTCGAGCAAGCTCCATAGCTTCCCGTGTCTCTTGCAGTGTATATGAATCATAAAGGCTCTTTATCCCGACCTCTTGCCAACACAAAGGAGTAGTACACCTTCGTCCATATAGTGCTTCAAATGGTGCTATGCCAATACTTGTATGGTAACTATTATTGTACGTGAATTCTGCAAGAGGTAAATGTTTAATCCACGATCCCTTCCATTCTAAGGCACATGCTCGTAGCATATCCTCTAGTGTTTGAATCGTACGTTCTGACTGACCATCTGTTTGTAGATGATATGCTGTAGTCAAGCATAGTTGTGTACCTAAGGCTTTCATGAAGTTCTCCCAATAGTGTGAGGTGAATCGTGAATCTCGATCAGAAACTACTTCCTTCGGGATACCATGGAGGCGAATCACATGTGTAATATATAACTCAGCAAGCTGGTCTGGAGTGAAAGATAAGCTTATCGGAATAAAGTGTGCTACCTTTGTTAGACGATCTATTATAACCCAGATACTATCTTTACTACCAGTCGTCTGAGGTAAGCCAGTAACAAAGTTCATGGAAATGCTTTCCCATTTCCATTCAGGTATAGGGAGGGGTTGCAATAATCCTGGTGGCTTTTGATGTGAAGCCTTTACCTGCTGGCAAGTGAAACATGAATTCACAAACTCAGCAACATCTTTCTTCATTCCTGGCCACCAAAAGTATGAATGAATATCCTTATACATCTTTGTAATTCCTGGATGAATAGATAATATAGAACAATGAGCTTCATGTAAAATGTCTTTCCTCAGTTCAGGTATGTCTGGTACACAAGCTCTGTGATGGTTATATAGTAATCCATCTTGTATATGGAATCCCTCTATCTCATTCTTCTCAAGTTGTTGTCTCATGTCTTTAAGGACTGGATCATCCTCCTGTCCTTTCTTTATTTTATCCCAGATCTCTGGTTTGTATCGGCGAGGAATAGTTATAGTATCGGCACTACTATCAAATGATTTTTATTCACATAACGTTAATAGTAAACCCCAGAAGTGGATAACACTCACCAACACAGGTGAATAAGTTCTTCTACTAAGGGCATTTATCAGTCCAAAAAGGCATAACTAAGAATTCATAAATGTCCATATCTAGTTCGAAAGGCTGTCTTGGGGATATCCGCATCTTTTATCTTCAGCTGATGGTATCCAGATCTTAAGTCAATCCTGGAATACACAGTCGAACCCTGTAACTGGTCAAAGAGATCATCTATCCTTGGCAGAGGATACTTGTTCTTTACGGTCTTCTTGTTTAGTTGTCTATAGTCAATGCGCAACTGCATTGACCCATCTTTTTTCCTGACAAATAAGACAGGTGCACCCCATGGTGAAGTACTAGGATGAATGAATCCTTTATCTAACAGTTCTTGCAACTGTACCTTTAACTCTCGTAACTCAGCTGGTGCCATCCTATATGGAGGGATAGAGATAGGCTGAGTATCAAGTATGAGAGAGATTTCAAATTCAATCTCTCGCTCAGGTGGTAATCCAGATAGTTCCCCTATGGAAATACATCAGGAAACTCGCATACTATAGGTATATCTTCCATCATTCTGTCTGACCTTGATGGTGTGGTTACATAAGCTAAATAGCCATGACACCCTTGCTCTAACAACTGTTGTGCCTTCAATGTAGAGATATATTCGATATTATCATTGGAAGTCTTTCCAATGAACTGGAACTCTATCGAGTTAGGAAGGTGAAACGTTACTGTCTTCTGAAAACAGTCAAGACATGCATGATGCCTTTCTAGCCAATCCATTCCTAGTATAAGATCAAAGTCCTCCATTTCTATTAGTAGTAGTGAAACAGGTAACTGATGTCCCGCTATCACTACTATACAATTATCCAGGATTTTTCGGATTATAAATACTTGTCCTCCAGGTCCCTTGATCAGATAGGACTGTTGTACTTCTACTGGTATCTTACCCAAAGTGGGTACTAACCGTCGAGCAATAAATGAATGTGAAGCACCAGAATCAAATAAGGCATGTTTTTCAAAAGCCATGAATAGTAAGGGTACCTTGTACGACTGTGCTTGAATTGTAGGCTTGTTCTTCAGTGATTGCATTTAGCTGGCCATTATGAACATGCAAGCTAGAACCCGCAACACTTTGTGGTGGTTGTTGTGTAGGAGATGCTCCTTGTGAGCCCCGACCTCTACCATGTCTTCCTCCGTGTGTTTCTCCATTGCTCGAGGTAGATGTTATACTGTTAATTGGGGTTGATTTAGACTCTGAACCTCTCAACTTCGGACAATCTTTCTTGATGTGGCCTTCCTGATGACAGTAAAAACACACACGTGCTCCTGTTTGAGCTGAAGAACCAGCCACAGAGGTGCTAGCTCCCGCTGCTGAGTCGCGAGGATATAGTGGAGGTCTAGAGAAACCCCTTCTTCCAGATAATTCCTGGCCCAAAGTCTGTGGCGAGCTTATATTAGATCCGGCTGGATGATAGCGACGATCTCTACGGTTATAATATGCCTTGCTTTTGGATGGTCCACCATTAAAGTTGAAACTTCTTCTTTGGCGGTTTTCATCCCTCTCCATCTCAATACGAGAGGCGATGTCCATTGCTTCATCTACGGTTGTAGCTCTAAAACCAGCAATCTTTTCTCGTAGATCTCCCTGAATACCGCTAATGAATTTGGTAAGACACTCTTGTGGTGAAGCTTCTAGAGCTGGTGAGTAACGTAGTAGCTCAGTAAAGTGGATATGATAATCTCATACGGTCTTAGAACCCTGATACAAAGAAGCCAACTCTCTCCTCTTTAATTCTTCCCAATGAGAGGGACAAAAGTGAGCTCGGAATCTCTCTTCAAAGATATCCCATGGAACAGGATCTGTTAATTTCTTGGAAATTGCTCTCCACCATCGTCTTGCATAGTCTGCTAAGGAGTAATCAGCAAAGTGCACCCAAGTATCTGTTGGTACGTGTATTATTCTCAACATCTTGCTGACGTCATCAAGCAATAGTTCTGCCTCAGCAGGTGTCTCTATGCCTTTAAATTGAGGAATCTTTCCTTTTCGATAACTGTCTAGTAATGTTTGGTGTCTCAGAAGGGCCTTCTCCATTGCTCCTTCAGTCGGGGTAGGAGCAGACTCAGTTGAAGGATGGAAACTAGATTCTTCCTCAGAAAGATGGATAGAACATTTAATCCTAGCATATGTAGGCTTCGATGCCTCGGGTCTCTCTGCTTGTGCATTGAGCCTCTCCTCCAATGTTTGTTGCCTTTGCCCCATGTCTTGGAGCATTTCCATCATGGCCGCTAATTATCTAGACACGTCTTGGTCTGCAATGATCCCGGGATGAGTAAAGGTCAAAGATCAGATCCTATATGCCTTAGCACGATGTACTTAAGAGGCAATGACTTGTGAATGGTATTGCAGTCAATTATTAAGATCAAAGGATCTTAATACAACCTTAGTTTTCTGAATACCGCTCATAGTTGTTAATTACTAAATAAATTACTGGAGTAATCGGGCTCTGATACCAATCTGTCGCGACCCCGATTCCGGGCCGTCGGATCCTCCCATATCCGGATCTGGTTACTCAGCAATAATTTATCCAGCAATCACAACTAACATTCAGAAACAAAATACAAATAAAAATACTCATAAGAAAGTATTTCAACACTTTTCCATTCACAAAATAAGTTTACATGATCCATTGTCCCACTACAACCATTTACATGTACATCAGCTGAAAGTAAATAAACATAAAGATTACTAACTACCTTACAAAGTAAAGCTACTCTGGCTGGTTGGATGTCTACTATGTAAGCTGGCTAGATTACTAAAGTCCTTGTGATGTCTCACCAACACCTGTTGGGTTTTCCATAAATCATAGGATAAAAATTAGCGAATGCTAAATAACGAAGAAGAGAAAAGCAAACAAATTGTGTAATTTTTCAAAACTTGTTATCACCAAAAAGTTTCATTCCTTCTCATTAATTTAATTCCTATTCCATTTCTATTCCACGTAAGGGATTAGTCTAGGAGAACCCCACCATTCTTGGACTCCGAAGCTGTGGACCCTTCGGGATTGGAGATTGTGTTGATCTTGGTAAGCTTATGCTACTGCACGTCGCCTCAACCAATCCTCCAATACTACCCTGATAATTTCCTTTCTTTTATTAAATAGGGTCTCAAACCCTCAGCCCGGAAAACAAATGAGCACACCGTCCTCAAGGACTCGGTTTCTTAAAACCTCAGGCTAACATTTAAAGATATAACCTAGCGGCTTTAAATACATATTATCATGACCCAACCTCTATTGAACCACCCGTACCTCCACATGGCACGACCACATCTTCCGTCGTTCCAACCCAAATATATTGGCTTCCGGTACTATGCGTTGCAAAACATTCAATTCGTGCACACTTATCATAATAGGGCAACCGTGTACCACCTAAGTAGGGAAACGCAATACAGGTTCCTTCCGACAAACCTACAGGTTGCATGCCCGACCTGTAGTTTTACTCCCAGTCATTCTTAACGTGACACACGATCCTTTTCAGGATCCAACTCAAACCACATCAATTCTCATGATGTAATTCTACGTTAAGTCTTTGATTTGCGTAATCCGTAATACTTAATATATACACACATATATTATTCATATGCATATATACTCGTATTTATGCCTATTTTAACTCCCAAACCCTAACTTTCAAAGCCACCGCATCGATTTGATGCTTAAACCTTATTTTAGTGGGAATCACAAAGTAACTTTTCAGACCTTATCAAAAATAGCCAAAATTAGGGTTCTTTATAGCACAGAAAATAAAATCAAGAATTTCAATAATCTCGTTTGAAAACCCAACAGCAAAAGGAAGGATTTCATTACCTAATCGAGCTCTCTCTCGTGTATGTAGTGCTTTATCGTGTTTCGTTTTCAGAAAAGATGATTTAAGGCTCCTGAAATGATCGAATTTCATTTTCGTATCAAAAACGCTAAGAACATGTAAAGAACGAACGAAGAACACGAAGAACGCCAAGAACATATTTTATCTTGAAATTTTGGCAGAGCTTCCCCTTATATGGTGTGATATTTCTAGGAAAATTTCAGCAGAGTTTCCCCTTATATCGGAACATATTTCTCAGAAAATTTCGTCAGAGTTTCCCCTTATATCGGGACATAGTTCAAAATGAAAACGAAAAGAGTTTCCTCTATAAAATCAATCGTGAGGAAAAACAACAACAAAACCGAAAGAATATACTCAAACAATAAGAGATGAAGAATCGGTAGACACCACGCATCTTAGGTGAGTGAATGTGTGACAACTCACAGGGTTCACTGACGTGCATAGCCGTCCGCACCTTTGTAGGGTATTACACAGATTTCTCCATCAAAATAACTATAAAAGCATAATTGAAAGAGTAGAAACATAAGCGATGGAGAATCGGTAGACACCACGCGTCTTAGATGAGTGAATGCGTGACGAATCACAGGGTTCACTGACGTGCATAGGCGCCCGCACCTAAGTAGGGTGTTACACAGATTTCTCCTCGAACCACAACAGAAAACGAATCGGAAAGAAATATGAATCAAGAACAAAACTTGGAAGAAAAAGAGGATGAATTGAAAGCGTAGCTTACGAAGCAACTAAGAGAGGATCATACCTTCCTCCTCCTCGTTCGCTCGGCAGCGCTTCGCTAGCGCTCTTTCCCTGCCTCCCACTCCTCCTCCCGACCTCTTAACCCTAGCCCTTGGGTGGTGATGGTAGTGGAAATCGTAGAGAATGAATGGGTAGGGGGGTATTTATAGGCTCTAGAAAACCACTAATCATGGTTAGAAAACCATGGTTTAGATCTTAATCATGGTTTAGCGACCCATGGTTTTGGCCAAAACCTATCTCAAACTTGGGGCTTAAGTCAGAACATTCCAGATGCTTCTAGATTCGCTAATGACGTTTAATTAACACTAATCGTGTTTAACTTTCTCTAATCGCGATTTAACTTTCACGGCTTACCCTTATATTTCGCTAACTATTGACTAATGTTTGTTAATGATCATTAGCGATTTTCAATCCGTCATTAGTTTCTGTAATCACACTTAATTAGTCTTAATGACAATCATTATGGGTTAATGACTTCTTAACCCTCCCTACTTCTCTTTCTTCCGAAAATCATAACAAATCGAAACGAAGTCCGATTCATACGAAACAAATTCAGTTGGTTTTCTCTTGACGAGTATGATATAGGATCCGAGGGATGCCAAGTTCATGACTTTACATCGGCAAACCGATTCCACGCATATACATTTTCACATTTAAAATACACAATATAATATAAGAAGGAGAAATTTTGCATAAAAGACTGAAATTTAAAATTTCTTTCCATTCATTACAATACGATTCATGTCCACAAAATATATCAGCTATATACATTCAAAAGTTGTCCATACATATATGGTACATTCACATGTATCTCAACATAACTACAAGCAAGTGAAAACAATAAAAGCTACATCAAGTACTATACCGATAAAGAACTGTAGCTGCACAAAAAGAAATAGCTCCAAGCCACTCATTGTTACGTCTACTTCTGAGAACTTGCAGATCCAACACATAGGTATGTTATGACCAAAACTGCTCGGTATGACATAAAAATTTCAACAATTAAGGTATAAGAAGTGTGCAAAAGGAATAACTGGGGTAAATTGTCCTCACAAAGAAAGCAAACTCCAGTCATTTTTCATTAGATATAAATAACTGAAGCTTTGTGGATAGTCTGTGGTCTTGGTTTACGTGAGACCTCACACTATGACTCTAAGGAAATGAGAAGGCCTTAGGGTTGGGCACCTCTATAGGCATGCAGTGGGGTCCGATGCATCATAATTAAGTTCCAAACACGTCCACTTAGCTTCACTTATCAAATTGTGGCTTCGATCACCAAATCAAGTTCCAACCCGTAAATCATCACGAACCATCCAAGTCCACTACCCATACGTAAGAGTCCACGGTGACGTAGGGTACAAGTCAAGGAATTGATTTCCAAGATCATTCGTACCATAGTTGAAATCAACACGACCATCCAAATCCTCCTATGCCTAGGAGACTTGAATTCATTCCCAACTTCATTTAACCACATTTCCTGGAACTACTCTCTATTGTTCCCACTCAAAATACCAGCTATTGTGGCCTACACCAGCCAGTACACGAGTGTTAACTCTAAGTGAACAAGCGAAACACTAGACGACCAACCATGACTACTCGATATGTTCTCTAAGTACTAAGTGAAGGCACACAAGTAGTGAAGCTGAACATTGTATGACTTGCACCTCGGTGTGCCAAGCAACATATCTTCCAACCATCGTAGCTACATAGTAGTGGTTGGGATAGTGACCATCTAATCTTTTACTCGGGTCTCCAAGGATGCATGCTCCTCCCTTAATGTCGACGGGTTGATAAACCCAATCAACCCCCAACCTTTTCAATATGTCAAATGACTGGAAGGCAGTGCAATCTTTAACATATATGTTGAAACATCATATATATCACAAAACAAAATATCGGATCATACGTTTTGTCATTGCACTGTGAGAAGGATAACATGGATAAATTTTTATGGTGAAATTTCTATATATACGTACTCAGGTTTGTCACCTGTAACGTATAATCGATGGCAAAAAATTGTGACCCAGTCTAAACAAGTAATTGTAAACCATCAATATAAGCTAATAGATGTGTATAACATTGTATGGCATTTTAATCCAAACCACTAAAACGTCAATTTTATGACATTGGTTATTCATGTAAATAACTCAGCCATGGCCGGTCCCAAACCTGGTAAATTGAGGAGGGTTGCGTGTTAGGTAGCCGACAACTAATGTAAGAGATACAAATTCCTAAATAGTGCTCTTTTTAAGAACACTATTTAGGAATTTGTCTCAAAATAGTTCGGATCTTTTTCAACATGGATTTAAACAAACATTTATATTTTATTGGGAAGTTCTCTACTAGAAATGTGTTGCATCACCCGAATGTAATGAGATGTTGGCAAGGATCGTTACATCGCTGCCCGGATGTAGTTAAAAATTACAAGGGTTCTCGCATAAGGTACTCATGCAAGTAAATAAGCTAGTTCCGTTGCATCGTCGCCCGATGTAGTCCAAATTTACAAGGTTCTCGCATGATGGATACATGTGGGTAAAGAAGTTAGTCCAAAAGAGGTTGTAAAGGAAGTTGCGGATAGGTAGTTGGAATATTGTCACTTTGATAGGTAAATCTATGGATACAGTCGATACGATGGAAATAAGGAAGATTCTATTATGTCTCCAAGAGACAAAATATGTTTGAGAGAAAGCAAGGGAGATCAAGAAGCAACTGCTTATAATCTTTTCATAGCAAACACTCTCTTCAAGAAGAGGGATGGACATTAAATTACATATAGGAGTGGCTCGACTAGAACACGGATAGATTACTTTGCGTTGAGGAGAAGAGATCGGTTGTGTTGCAAAGACTGCAAAGTAATCCTGGGGGAGAGTTTGACCACCAAACATGACTTTGTGAGTCATGGACGTGGAAATAAAAGGGCTTATAGAGAAAAGGAGGGTTTCCAAGATCACTAGAACTAGATGGTGGAATCTTCAATTGAAGCAATCAATCTTCAGGGAGAAGGTTTTAGAAGACTTATCTTGGGATTGTAACAGAAGTGCAAACGAGATGTGGGAGGCGGTAGCATCTTGTATCCGAAGGGTAGCCAAAGAGATGCTATGTAAGTCAAAGAGAGGAGCTCTAGGTGAAAAGGAGGCATGGTGGTGGAGTGGATGGGTGCAAGAGAAACTCAAAATTAAAAGAGAGTGCTTTAAAGCTTTGTCTAAGGGTAGAACAGATGAAACTGTCACACACTATAACATAGCGAAGAAGGAAGCAAAGAAGGTTGTAAGCGAAGCTAAGTCAAAAGCTTATGAAGTTCTGTACAAAAATATTGACTCCGATGAGGGTCAGAAGGATATATTCAGGTTGGCTAAAGCAAGAGAAATAAAGACCAAAGACCTTTCTCAAGTGAGATGCATTAAGTATGAGGAAGGTCGCGTGCTTGTTACTCATAAGGATATAGAGATTAGATAGAAGCATTACTTCCATAATCTTTTCATTGGGGAAGGAAATAGAGAGATCGCTTTGGGAGATCTAGCTAGTAGTGAAAGTTACTTGAATCGTGCAAGCTATAGACGAATAAAAAGGAAGGAAGTAGAGGAAGCTTTGAAGGTTATGAGACCTGAGAAAGGTGTAGGACCTGATGACATTCCTATAGAAGTTTGGAGAGTTTTAGGTGAGCATGGTTTGACTTGGCTTCTAAATATATTGAATGTTATTTTGTGAAGCAAGAAAATGCCAGAAGATTGGAGGAGAAGCACCGTGACATCTATGTATAAGAACAAATGAGACATTCAAAATTATTCAAATTACAGAGGTATCAAGCTGATCAATCACACTATGAAAATTTCGGAACATGTGATCAAAAGAAGGATAAGGCAAGTTTCGAAAGTAAAACAAAACCAATTCGTATTCATGCCAGGTTGCTCAACTATTGAAACCATCCACTTGCTGAGGAGAACAATGGAGATTTATAGAGCTAAAAGGAAGAACCTCCATATTGTTTTTTATTGATTTGGAGAAGACGTGATTCTGTCCCACAGGAGATATTGTGGAGAGTTTTGGAGAAGGGGCGCGTACATGTCCTATACATTAACCTCAAAAAAGATATACATGATAGGGCTTCATTTTGTGTAAGGATACAGTATGGGAAGACTGACTATTTTGACATCAACATTGGTTTGTATCAAGGTTCAACTTTGTGTTCGTTCCTTTTTACTTTGGTTTTGGACGAGTTGACAAGTCTCATTCAGGATGAGATACCTTGGTGTATGTTATTTGCTAGTAATATTGTGTTGATTGATGAGACTAGAGATGGAATAAATGAGAAGCTTGAGGTCTGGAGACATGCATTGGAGACTAAAGGATTTTGTATAAGTAGGGCCAAGATTGAATATATGGAGTGCACTTTTGATGGTAGCAATGGTAAAGGAATATATGTGAAGATTGGTGAAGATAACATTCAGAAGAGAGATTCTTTTAGATACTTGGGATCTATTTTGCAACATGACGGGGAAATTGATGGAGATGTTACAAATAGAATAAATGCAGGTTGGCTAAACTGGAGAGGAACCTCTACTGTTCTTTGTGATAAGAGAATTCCTTTGAAAATCAAAGGAGAGTTTTACAAAACAGTTGTGAGTGCTATGATCTATGGATATGCATGTTGGTATGTGAATCATAGACATGCACAAAGAATGACAGTAGCATGAATGAAAATTCTAAGGTGGATGTGTGGACACATACGTAAAGATCGAATTCGGAATGATGCCATCAGAAGGAAAGTTGGTGTCGCTCCGATCGAGGATAATATGCGAGAAATCGCTTAAGGTGGTTTGGTCATTTGCAAAGGAGGTCATATGATGCACTAGTGAGGAGATGCGAGTTTTGGGATGTTGAACCAGCTAAGAGAGGATGAGGGAAGGCCCGAGAAGTGTTGGAATGAGGCTATATGAATGGATCTTAGTTTTTTGGATCTAAACTTGAGAATGACACAATATAGATCTGAATGGAGATAAAGAATCCATGTAGTCGTCCCCTATGTAATGTGAGAAAAAGCTTTGTTGTGGTTGTTCTCGTTATTCATGTAACTAATAATTAAGGATCTTTTCATTAGACCTAAAGGCAATATTTAACGATGCACGTGGGTGATGATTCTGTTGGAAACACAACATAATCACCATATACGGATAAAAAATGGCCAACCAAGAGGAGTCAAATCAGTCCACTGACTAGTCTAGACCCCAGCATTACCTAACCAATGTATGCTTGATAGTTTAAATATAAATATAAATATATATATTAATTACACTGAATAATTCAACATAACATCCCTCAAATCATGTTGACACGAGTTTGGTGAATCCAGAGTTCAACAGCTCCTAAAAATGGTACCGCAGAAGGAGCTCCACTTATGTATTCCATATTTGTACATTTGATACACAATTGTTTCCATCTAATTTCTTACCAGAGTCATTTAATTCAAGCGGTATTTTTTGCAGCATGCTTCTGGACCTGGATCTACTGCTTAAGTGACAATGTAGCAGTAGTTCCATCTCAACGGTACGTAGCAGTGAAATAAGATTAAGACCATATTACCATTTTTAAGTACCTTCACGATTGTTAAAATTGACAGCTACAACTGCACCATACACTGGAAATCCGCAACCCTTACAATGACTTGGCAACCACTAAATGTTAAATGACAGCACACATACTAATGCAGCTACAAAAGTAACACCATTGAATCAACATTACAACTTGGACTAATCTAGTTCTGCAGTCCTTTGAGATGATACAAATCCCTTTAAATTTCAAAATGGCAAATACTTTTTATTTATTTATACTGTGTTCTGCCAACAAAAGTTTGTGAACGGTTAAAATAACATAATATAAAGTGGCCGATTCTATTCTTATCAACATAAAAAGGACAACATAGAGCATGGCATGTTGCTTATTTCTTGCTTAAGAGTTATCAATTAGAGACGCCCAGTGTTACATTACATTTATCATGATATACAAAAAAAAGTCAGGAGAATGCAATGTAAAATATACCAACAACCTGAAACGGCCATTAATATTAATCTAAAGTTGGCATAACATCCTTGGGACCAATACTCATGCCATTATAATATGCTGATGAAGACAATCCATATATGTTCTCTAACAAGTTAGAGAAATTATGGCCAAATATCATATACTAACATTTTGGTGAAATAAAGACAAGACTTCTATATACGAATATTATCTGTGCAATACTTAATAGTCAAGCCCCCTGACAGAACTAGAACAAGAATAAACGTATGCACTATATATATTCTTACCAAAATTCTTAAAACCTGAACTGGTAATGTATTCCTAATAATCAAACCAATGTTGATTTGTCATTATGCGCCTATACAAAACACACATTTAAAAGAAATTTATGCAGACGGCTAACATCTCACGTATCAGATAGTATAAAAAATGCTCTATCAGGCATATGGATATGGTTTATATAGAATAATCAATGAATATCTCTCTTTGCATTTTTTTCTCCATATATGAATCAACCATGTACTCCAATCTGTGAGGTGTACACGGAAATACCTAAGGCTCTAAACATGTTCAGGTATATAAAATCATGTGAATCTAGCATCAAGGAAGGAAGGGAACATCGTCCCTAAAAACATCACGACCTCGATTTCTCCGTCATTGGAGAACGGCTCACTTGGCGCTCCGTTAGCAATGTGAACCTGCACATAAGGATGACCTCTACCTTCTCTATGCCGGGATGACTTTGGATTATCGATCCAATGTACTACGATGAACTCTAGTGGTGCTCCGGTGAGGGGACGAGAGGATGAAGGGGACTGTTCTTGAGTTGGGGTGTTTTGGAAGAGAGGGATTGGTTTTCATGTGATCCAACATGGATTTGGATCCTGGTTCGGATCCGAATTTGATCCAGACCCGATCTCACTAAAATGGTCATAACTCGGGCTCCTAAGCTCGGATTTTTGTGTTCTTAGACTCGTTGGAAAGTTCTTGACGAGTACTTTGTTGGATACTATATAAGAGCATTTTTTATGAAGAAGTTCGGATCATATTGCGAGGGGTCCTACAATTTTAGTACAATTTCACACCCAATAGATAAAACCTCACCATTCACTTTCAACTTGTTAATATTTATAGTTTGTTGCATGATGACCGGAGATAAGTTTTTAAGATCAGCTTCATTACCTTGCTAAGTAGCCTGATCATGTTTTATTAATTGGCAACTTCAACCTAATGAGTTGTTGTTGCGAAAGATCTTCACATTAATCCTCAGTATCCTGTCGTTGTAAAGCTTTCAACAACTGGATCCCTAACTTGTTACTTATGGATTGATTATTCGTTGCAACACACAAAGGTATTTTTAAAAAATAATTTTTAAAACTCATATAATCAATGATTTCAAAATGACACCATTGTCGGGGAGATTCAATTTGATTTAGAGTCCTTAGGTTGACTTTTCTCTCTAATCGATTTTCAATTGGTTTTAAAACTGAGTTGCACTGTTTTTGTGTTTTTCGTGTGTGCTTGGTTCTTTCTGACCCATTGTTTTAGAGTTCGTTCGAGGTGACCGATGCTTTTAAGAGTCGAGTAGTTTTTTTAGCACATAGGTCAAAGTTCTATGTCAATTTGACTGCTGAGGACCAACTTTGGTCGATTAGCTTGGCTTGTAATAATGCATATTTCATCACTTCTTTTCAATAGTTCAAAATTTCCCTTAAGGGGTCATAGTGGCTATCTTGTTTTTTTTACCTCCTTTTATTGGTTTTGTTCGAGATTAGATTCGATATTAACTCAGGCTTGAGTGCATGCTTGAAGTAAAGGTAAAATTTTTGAAAGCTATTAACTTTTTATGTAGGTAGGTGCTAATGATAAATTTCAAATCAACAGCCCACTAGCACTACCTGTTTAGGATACCATTTTCAAACTTCTACCACTTTCATATTTTAGTGTAAAACTTTTCAATTCTTTGCGAATCATTATGTATGGAGAGCGCTAATTATTTCTATCCTCGTCATGCAACATTATTTCGTATGCATTTATTGATTCTTCTCTAGCCGATTGGACATCGTTTAATAAAGCAAAATTAGACTTGATAGTGATTGAAAAGATAAAAAAGGAGATAACCTAAAGTAAAAAAGGCTTTTCTTTTGAATCTTTAACCCTAACTAAAACTAACTTGTATTTAATAATTATTTTTGGGAGACCGACCCCTTGGTGTGCGCAGGTACCTTCCGTGCTGAGTGAGGGAGTGACCCTTAAGATTAGAACTCAAAACCATGGATGTCGCTTTGTCATGAGTGTGCCCGCAGTTGCTGTTGATGGGATTCAGGCTGAGGGTTATTCATAGGTTCAACTCGAGTAAGAGGTCTTGATCATCGTTGAAAGACAATCACAACTACTAAACATTGGCCCTATAAGATGATGGGGGCATCGGTTCACCCATCTTAACTTAGCATGTATCTTTTTTTTTCCAAATTATCCTGTCCATCTTCATCAATTCAGGTTGACCCTCTTCCATATACGGTTTTGACATTTACCGTTTTCATGTATTAATGTACAACTTTTTTCAATTTTACATGGATTATTATGTATATGGAGTGCTGGAGTCTGGTATGATTTCTATCCTTATCATGCATCATTGTTTCCCATGTATTATGTGGTTAAGGAGTTCTTATAATGATTGGAATATAACAAAAGAGATAACCCAAAATAAAAAGATTTTTTTTAAACTTTAACCTTAACTAAAACTTACTTGGATTAGTAATTATTTTGGGAGAGCAGCCCCCTCACTAAATGCATATTGTTAGGCTAGTTTTCCTCGATCAAATTTCAAGGATCTAAGATAATGTTACTATAATGTAATTCAATATAACCTGACACAAATTTGAACATTGCGCTTTTTCTATCTATGGTAAACTTGAACTCCTCCTCGTGGTGAAAATGGCTATTTGCAAGTGTAAGGATTGGTTCCATATAATTTCAAAGCTGATTCCCTACAATAAGAAATGTACGAGCTAATATTTATGATTTCTAAATATTACCGATCGTTCTTTTTCGGAGTTCAACTCGAAAGAGTTTCCACTTTTTGCCGAGGTGAGGAATCCGTGAGTCCACGAGTGGCGTCTAACCTTTTTTTTGTTTTCCGACATTCTTACAGTTTTTGACATTCGTTCTTGTGTCCTTATCCAATGTAGTTTATTGTTTTTTTTCTCTAGAAGATATTAGATTTTTAGCATTTGCCATTAAAAAAGCCATTCGATTCACTCCAACGATCCACACAAATTATTATTCAAAAAAGAAATTGCTTTCCTATAATAAGAAGATACAACAAGTAATTAATCACGCGATAAGGTAATCACATCACGGATTATATCTCTGTCGGTAATAATTAAATCAACTAAAAACGAGAGATGAACCTCAATTATTCCTTATTTAACGGAGGATGTTGTTATGAATATAATGGATCGATGAGATATCCAATAAAATCCATAAAAAGTAAGGATATTCATGCAAAATGAACGACGCCACAAAAGACGTCCGCAGCCAAAAAGAACACAAGCATGCATTCAGTAGCAATGATGTCAGGTGCATCCATGCAAATTATCCAAAATAATATACCCGTGAACGGGTCAGGGTCGGGTCCTCCTGGAGCGACCCCGCTCCCCGCACGCAACCGAACTCAACGCACCAAGAAGTCTATGCTCCTTCCACGAAGCTTCTTCTTGTCCCCCCATTCCAGCGATCACACGCCCGTCCCCGTCCGAACTTCGGCAGCAACAGAACGAGGACAACCACGTAAGGAGCAACGCCGCCGCCACCAATAGCTGCACCAGAGAGGCGGAAGGCCCATTCCCGCTCCCACACGGCGCGAGGAGTCGCGGGAAGGGACGTCTTCCGGCTCTCCAGCTTCCGGATTAGGACTGGGCATGATCGTCTCCGACGTCTCCTAGGGCATTCCACGCAATGGTACGTCCTCTGTTCCTGCTGATCCCTGGTGGGAGTCGCCGGATCTTCGATTTCTCGCTGATAAGATCCGTAGTCCTTGTCACGCGATCTCGTTCGACGGTCTTGGGAGCGCGTCTTTTTAAATGGACGTGTGTTGGTTGTGATCTGCTCGCTTTAGGTTTAGGGGACAAGTGTCCTTCGGTGTGACGGCTGTGTTTGGTTCCGAAGGAACAAAGTGGAGAGTAGGATCGGCTTTATTGGCGTAAGGATTTGATGGGTTTATTGAACACGATTTCTCACATGCAGTCGATCCCATGGTGAAAAAAAGGAGAGTTTTTGAGATGTCTGTTTTTGTTGATTTAGTGGCGATTGGCCTCTGAAATGTGGGATGCACCGCATTTTTTGGGTGCAAGATAATTATAGGAGATTGCGTGGCACTTATTTATACTGCAAGTGGATGATTTCCTGGGTAAAGTTACATGTCTTGCAAGGGATGAAGATTCCAATATGATTGCAAATGCAAATTTCTGGGAGTTGAAATCTACGTAAGGACATATCGAGTTAATTTCTATGACATTTAAAATTCGTTGAGAAGGATGCGAATGAAATAACTTAACGGCTGATATTTTATCGAAAGGAAACTTACAGTCTGATAAAATCAATGCATTTTCCCTGAATAAAAGAGATTGCAAATGTGATATTTGGAAGAGTCAAGCCTTGCGTTGTTCCCCATGCCACTCAACGTGTAAGCGTCTTCAACCCATTATATGCAAAGAAGGCCATTTGATAGGATCACCATTAGTGCATATAGATCCGTATATATCCAAAAATCAGAGACACTTCTTGAAGCACATTGTGTACAAATGAAAGAACAACAAATCATCATCGAGAAGGTGCTATCCGTTGGTTTGCAAGGAGATATCCGTCATATATAGCAGAATATATAGAACTTAGAAGAGGTGGAAGATGGAAAAAAACGAAATCTCCTAATTCACGGATCCCAACTTATTCTAAAACATGTATATGAAAAGTGTTAAAGGTCTTGCCAGGAGAGCCAAGTTCATACGTTGAAGGTCCTCCGATGACCCCTTCCTTCATAGATGAGCATACATATGACCAATCTAGCAAGTTCTCCTTCATCTTCCCAATTCGGGGAATACAAATTTTTGCTTTATTTAAGGTCATGGGGAAAGTTTGTTTCATAATTATATAATAGGCCTTCTCATTCATTGAAGTTCTTGCCAGGAGAGCCAAGTTCATACGTTGAAGGTCCTCCGATGACCCCTTCCTTCATAGATGAGCATACATATGACCAATCTAGCAAGTTCTCCTTCATCTTCCCAATTCGGGGAATACAAATTTTTGCTTTATTTAAGGTCATGGGGAAAGTTTGTTTCATAATTATATAATAGGCCTTCTCATTCTACTTACGGACCTCCACCCATACCACACCTGCATCCTTGCCTAGTTGGTGGCTCCCAGTTTGGGCTCCCTCCAGCTTCTATCCCTTTCCGATCACCTTCTTTCTTCCCCTTTCATTTACCTGCCCTCCCTCTCCCTCATGGTTTCTCACACGTGAATCATGATTTCAACCCTCATAACAAGTTCTTGTACTTTGCTTTGTACTTCATAAAAGAAATTGTAATTTGCATATTTTTGTATTGCTTTGTCAGTGAACAGAGTTTATCTAGATTCATGCAAACGAAGTACCAAATAGTTACTTAATTGATTATAGTAGTATACAACCTCTCTCAACCCACTATCTGCGCCTCTATACGCTGGTTGCTGACCGAGAGGCTCATGTGGTGTGATGCAACCTTATTAACTAAAAGGCAATCCTAAAAATTGAAACTAAGGGACTAAATGACGAAAACAACTAAGATGACGTGCGATACGCAAAAATCAGCAACAATTGACGACGATTATTCGAGTTCTAGCACAGATTTCTCCACAAATTCAAGGCAACTCAAATAGTTAAAGACTATTGGAAATAAAGAGCGATGTTTGCGGCACGGAGCCTCAATAGTTCACCAAACCGAACAACAATATAATAGGCCACAACACTAAGTTCATATGGTGGAATATTATGTAGAGAAAAAAACGCTCATACCACAATCGGCAAGGGGACGTTTGCACGCTTCAGACCTGATCGTTACAGTGGTTGGCCACAGTTGGCCTGCGGGGTGCGGGCAAAATCGAGGAGGCGCGGGCGGTGACGGCGTCTCAGCAGCTGGGGGCGAACGGAACCGACGGGGTTGTCAGCAACCCTGGAAGTGGGCAGGGAAGCACGGTGGGCTGATTTGGCTATAGGGCGGCACGGACTGGGCGTGAGGAGTTTGTGTAGGAGGGCGATGGCTGGGCGGGGCGGCAATAGCTGGGGTGGGGGGGGGGGATCGCGACACGGCGGGAAAGGGAGGGGTCGGGAGAGAGGTAGGCGGGCGCGGTGGCGAGGGGGAGCTGTAGACGGGAGGGTGGCGAGAAGGAGGTGCGGGGTGCGATGGCGAGGGAGGGGTGTTCGCGGAGGTGGCGGCGACGTATGGATGCGGAGGCGAGTGCGGGGGAAGTGCGGAGAGTGGTTGGCGGAGGAGGTGGGTTCGGCGAGGGGGAAAAGCGGCGGCGTGAAGAAGTAGGGTTTGGGGGAGGAGAAGAGACGCGCGGGGGTAGAGAGAATGGGGGCAGCGGGAACGAGAGAGAGGGGGAGAGAGAGAGGGAGAGAGAAGAATAAGTGAGGGAAAAATAACTTTATTCAAAACTAATCCTCAACCCTAATCTGTTGGAGCATAAGTTGTAAGCGCCTATTGTGTTGTAGCCGGGTAAATGGATCCTGGAGGAGATCCATTTACCCCACCCAGTTGTTTAGTCCCACATCGTCTAGTGGTGGGACTTGGAGGCTCTGGAGAGGCTATATAAGGAGCCCCAGACCTCCTGTACTCATTGAGAAAAGGAATAGAATATCCGCTCCGTAGAGGGCTTCTCCCGTGGTTTCATCCCTCTCCTCACGGAGTAGGGTTCCACGTAAAATCCCGCGTTCTTCTTGTTCTTATTTATTTTATCCATGTTTACGTTTCCGCTTCCGATTTTCTAACATGGTATCAGAGCGGGTCGATTTTCTGGGATTTCAAGTTCTTTATTGTTTTGTTCATTCGAGATTCGATGCTATTATTTGTTCAAGATCTGTCTGAGCATTTGATGAATCTCGTATTCATCATGCTAAAATCAGTCATTTAGGCTCTGTCCCCCATCATCTACCTGTAATTATTCATTAATAGAGCATTATTAGCCATCATACATGTGTAAATAATATCTGCATTCCATCATGCATAAATTGCATTTAAAATCCCCAGTGTAAATTAGCCCAAAAAGCCGCTAACTTCTCACATTTTTAGTTAATTCATCCTAACTCCGATTGACTCAAAACTACCTCCATTGTGTAGATGTTACTAACCTTATTAAATAAAAAATACAAAAAAATTACTGACTCCAATAAGTGTCAAATAACCTCAAAGTCAAATTTCACATCTGACGGACTAAAACGAGCATATCTCCCTCATACAGTGTCCGATTTTGGTCTACTCACTTTTAAAGTACTCCATTTTCAAATACCTTCAAAACAAGACCAATTTCATAAAATTCGGAGCTCATATGTGAAAGTTGGGTTTTAGGCCTCTTTTGCGCATTTTAACTTCTTGCTAATTTTGACCTGCGATTTTATGTGCTTAATTAACTCTTTTAATTTTGTTTCTTTTTCATTTATGTTCTTTGATGAAAGTTTTATTAAGCGACATGAAAATCCAAATCCAGATCGAAACTGAAATCAAAGAAACTGACCAAGTCCGAGTGTCCGTTGTCGGTCTGTACAAAAGTTGTCCGTTTCTTACTTTTATTTTATTTTCCTAATTCCTTATCCTTTAAAAATACAAAAAAATTAGATTAATGTGTAAATAATTTTCTTCTTATTTATCGTATTTTTTCTAGATTTTTTATCCCCTTTAAAACCACCAAAAAAATTACAAATCTAAAAAATGCGGTTTTTCGTACACATAGAAAGCCGCCAAAAATACTTCTCGCAGGTGACCTCTTTTGCTCCCGGGCCCTTCATGAAAGTTGTAGATCTCGACGAGACGAACAACTTTCGTGAAGAAAATTTTTCGATCCGAGGTCATCTTCTATCTCTTTTCCCTACTTTAAAATCTGAAATTTTTTTGGTGCCACGTGGCAGCTCCAGGGCGTGCCACGTGGCACCCCGCTGTTCACTCAATACACAGCCACACCGGGTCACGTGCCTAGCACGTGACCCTCTTCTTCCTCAGCCGTTCCATTTCCCCTTGCCGTTAGCTCCCGCTCCTCTCCTTCCTCCGCGCATAACGGCCACATGCGGCCATCAAGGCCGCCATGCGCGGCCTTTACCTCTCCTCGTCGTCCTATAAATCCACGCCTACCGAGCCTCAACACGGCATCCGCCATTTTCTCCAAACCTTGAAGCTCTTGCACCTTGGAGGTGACAGATCCAGACATTGCTAAGAAGCTTAGGTAGAGTCGGCGTGATCCAAGGAGTCTTGACTCCTTGTTGACGGAAGATCCATCCTCCGCTCGAAGTTCCTGCGCCGCCGGCCATCGAGCAAACGTCGGCCAAGAACGTAGACCATCTTCCCAGGTGGTTTCCCTCACCCTCACTCAAATCCCCTGTCCACCTCGAATTTCCGACCTCGCTAAGGTCGGACCTCATCCCCTAACTATCGCGCACGCGCAAGCTCTATCCCCGTCCACCTTCCGTGCCTCGCCGCCTCCACCTTTCTTTGGCTAACCCTTGCAGGTTCCACGCCATCGCCACCGCCTGGGTTCGCGCGTCGCCCCTCCGCCCCGACGAAGGCACTCAACCAGCTCCGCCGCGTCCTCCCTGTGCAACCACCAGCTCATCCGCTACAGCGGTTGAGCATCTCCGCCCCGCGCCTCGGCACGCCTTCGCCCACCGCCTCCTGGCCCTCCGCCGGTCGTGTGTCGACCGACCGAGGCGTCGTCGGCCGAGCGCCACCTCCTCCCTCGCCCAGGAGCTCCGCCGCATCGACCCTCCGCGCCTCCCAGGCGCTTCCCCCACTCCGCCGGCCTTCGAAGCACAGGAGCCGTTGGATCGGGCGGCCGAGCCCTTGATCCAACGGCCTCTTAAGTCGCCACGTGTCCTCATCCGAGCCTCGGCCCCAGCCGCGAGGCTCGGGTCTCTCCGGAGCACCGCCAGACCGCCACGTAGGCTCGGGCTCCCGAGCCTGAGCCCTGCGTCCAAGCCTCCGCCTCGGTAGTCTCAACCTCAGGCTCGGCATCAGCCGAGCCTCAGGCCTTCCATCCGAACCTCAGGCGCACGCGCTCTTGGGAAAATTGCGTTGAAGCCCCTGACACTTTCAGAAATTGCAAAAATACCCCCGCCACGGGTAAATTGCAGAAAGATTCCTCAACTTTTTGATAATTGCAGACAAGTCCTTCCAGGGACCTCTTTGCAAAGAAATAATTATTTTATTTACATTTTAGTCCCTGAAATTTCATTTTATCATATCTTTGTCATACGGACTCCGATTTTAGCATACAATATGTCATTTTGAAGCTATTTTCATGCTCTACAACTTAGCATAGCTTGTGAACAGATCTGAGGTTGTTTACTGTCAATTATTATTAGAGGATCATCATTGGCTATTGCAGGCTTATTTTGACATACTCCTGCTTGAGAAATTAACGATAAACCTGTTGCAGGAGCTCTGTTAAAGATTTCAATTTGATTGACCCCTTGTTTTATTGTTGATTATTCCCAATGATTTAATCTTTACAGGGGACAGATTGAGGATCAATTTATCTAATTCTCAACTTATCTGATTGATGATCAATTTTGAGGAGCATATTCATTGATTAAATCTATTATTTTGTAACTTGGAGCTGATCAGTTTTCTGGGTGTTAATGATCTCTTTTAATCTGTGATAATCTTTGAGGAATAATTGACTTTATTAATTGATGATTTAGATACAATTCAAATCACAGATCCTGGGCATAAATTCTGTTTAATTTTCTTTGCATAGCATTTCCATTATTGCATTGTATATTTTTGCAACACACAAATTAATCGAGCATTAATTGATTATTTAATTTGATTTCAAAACCGCGCAACTAAAAATCACCGTTCCCTGTGTTCGACCTTGGTAAACTTGCCAAGTAAAATATTCCACAACATTCAAAGCTTGTGGTTTTTGATCGACCGATTTTCACCTCCTATACTACAATTCATCGATATTAAAGAGGTGGATTTCGCGTTCATCAAATGGCGCCGTTGCCGGGGAACGGCGAATATTTAGGGTTTTAAATCATTTTTTGTGATTAATTTTTGTAAGATTAATTTTTGTGTAATTTTTTTTTCTTCTGCATTTTATTTTGCATTTCTCTCTTACTTCTGCTACTAACCGCAAAATCTCTCTTTGCAGACTTCTGGGAGCTGGATTTTTATATTAAATCAAGGATCTGCGATGAAGACTGAATTTTAATTTTGTGTGAGAGAGTTAGTATAGATTTAATTTTCTGCAATATTTTCAGGGTCCCTCTCTTTGAACCCTTGTAATAATTAAGACTGAACATTCCTGTGGTGTGTCGGGTCTGATTCAACCCCTTCTGTGTGGTTGGGACCCGACTTGAGTGGCGTAGGACTTAGGCACATATACGCTTACCTGTTTATCTTTGATTGTGCTCGTAATCTCTAGGCCACACTTTTTCACTAATTAAACGCACTATAGATCGTTCAACATTAGCCAAATTTTAAATCAATTCTTCCCGCTAATAGAACTATCTGTTTAGGGCGTTTTTCATCTGTGCATGTCATTTAGTGTAAATTTAAAATTCCTTGTCTTGCATCCCGCATGAAGAACGCGAGGATTCACTGTAAGTCCTCTTAAGCATGCATCATTGATTTACGCTTGCATTGGCTTTTTCGATTCTCCCTCCTCAAGTTTTACAACTTAGGAATTAACGGAATTGGGACTGCTCGTTAGGCGTGAATTTCTGTGCTCCCTTAAACTACAGTGATAACCTTAATCTAAAATTGGGACTGCTAATCAAGGTGACTGCAAATAAACTGACCTAAAATTAACTCTTGTTTGGTGGAGAGAAACCCACTCATTGTTTGTTTAAGGACAAGATCGCACACCTTAGGGTAGAGCCAAAAACCGGAATACTTCATTCAGACTACTGATTTTAAAAACAATTAGCTACTTTTCAGTGAGGGTCTCGGGTAGCCGTTTACGGTCCGACTTCCCTTAGCAGAGTAGGTGGTTTAGAGGACACCGCGGAAGGCACCGTCCTCAAGTAACACGGGTAGCCGTTTATACGGTCCGTACTTACACCTATACTGGCTGAAAGTGGGTGCAACTAGTTGTATGAACTCGGGACAGTCTTTATGAAATATTTCGGCACCTAACAGCTCCGCTTAATTTGCAAGATTGTCTTGTCACTAAATTAAAACTGAAAAGATAAGCGGCCGAACCCTGACGTGCCTTCATCTGTGTTGAGTGGTGAACTTGAAAATTGGCTGGTGTTTGCTTTCTCCACACTCCTTGTCTTGTTCTTTTCACTCCTTTGCTAAGGAATCTCTTATCCTTATCAAAAACCTCATTCAATTCCGGCACTTAACACTTAAATCTTCCTTTCTGAAGGTGAATCACAATGCCTCCAAAGAAGAACCCTGGAGACGATGAGAACAACAATGACCCCATCCATGCCCTCTTGGCTAGGATAACTGCTGCCGAACAAACCAATGAACTACTTAGGACGCAGTTGGCAATAATACAACAAGGCGAGGCTGCTATGGAAGACACGTATCTCCCGGAATTAGATGAAGATTATAATTGGTTGAGACCTGTCCCCCCTGAGGATGCGTTCGAACACAAACCGCATTTCCTTGCACTATTGCCAAAGTTTGGAGGAAATAACCATGAAGAACCATATATCTTCCTTCGCGACTTCGAGTTAGTCTGTGCTAACCTCTGCCACCCTAAGGTTAGCCAAGATTACATACGGTTGAGAGCTGTCCCCTTCGCCTTGACTGATAAGGCGTCTTACTGGCTAAAAAATCTAGGGGAAGTAGTCACGACATGGGCCACGTTCAAGATTCTGTTCTTAAAGAAATTCTACCCAGTTAGTAGAATTAATCAAATGAGGATAAAGCTCACGAGTTTCACCCAACACCCGAGTGAACCATTTCATGAAACCTGGGAAAGATTTACAGACTTAGTACAGAAATGCCCAGGACACGGGATAAGTAAAATGATGCTGGTCCAAAGTCTTGTGAGCGGGCTGAACCCTGAGACTCAAGGGTTGGTTAGTGCATCTTGCGGAGGAAGCTACATGGGGCGCCACGAGGACACCGTATACAAGGTGTTCGAAAGACTTGCTGAGTCTAGCCGTGCACAAACCACTAGCCGGGCTTACATAGCCGGCTCCAAAAAGACGGTGAATAATCTGACAACCGACCACAATGCTGACATGGGAATAATAGCTGATAAGCTAACTATGGTTGAGCAGATTTATAAAAAGGTGGATGAGATCCATAAATCATCTGATATGGAGAAATTAGCCAAATTGCCTAAACAAATGGAGGAATTGGCTGATAGGGTATCAAAGATTGCAACCCCCGCACCCATACACCAAATTCACTACATTCAAGGTCAAGGGGTAGGGCAACATAGCCATTGGGGTGGAGACCAAGTCTTGTCCTCTCAAACTGATGAAACCTCCGCTCAGACTGATTTTGAGGAACCTCCACAAGTCTTGGAGATAAACGGAGTCTGGTACAATTTGGAACCAGTCAATCGCTCAAGCCAAAACTCTACTCCAAATCCTCGTCCACCGCAAGCCCAGCCCACCTACCAGCCTCAACTACAGCAGAGGCAGCAATATCGCACGGGTTATCAGAACCCGCAACCTCAGCCACAACAGAACCAACGCCAAAGCCAACAAGGGCAATATCAACGACCTCAGGCCAGGCAGAGCCAAGGGTCCTCCTCCTCTTCTGCTATCTCTCCAGAACTCCAGCGAGTGCTGGATGAGCTTCATGACATGAGAGTCGACATAAATCGACTCTCTCGTTGGAGAGATGAGGTGACAGCATCCCAGACCGTGATTCCAGCTCAAGTCCAGGCTAACCCAAATAGCCTTGGACATAATCAGGTATTAATCTCTGACTATTCCATACCTGAGCTTAAACCTTCCTCAAATAATGACTCTTATCATATCTCTCTTAGGAGCGGAAGGACCGTAACTATGCCTGATCGAGCAAAAGAACACGAAGACATAGCCCCAGTGTCCACCAATTCACACAACCCTGGGGGAATTGACAAAGGAAGACAGGAGGAGAAAGAACAAGTCCCACCCACACCACCCGGATATAATGGAGAGTCTGAGTCTGAGTCAGACAAAGAAATGCCACCAAGTTTCCCTGTTTTTAGTACGAGTCAGAGTCCTGTACGAACTTTTTCATTCAATAAAAGTGATGATGTTGATCACAACAAATCTGTTCCTTTCCCACGTGCCCTTACGGCAGGGAAAAAGAAAAACATAAAAAACCAACAAAATGATGATGAAATGGCCCGCATCTGCAAGGAAAATATTAAGGTCACTCTGTCCTTGGACGAGATGATAGAAAGAAATTCGGCTTTTCGGAAATACCTTAAGGTGAGATGCACACCAACTAGGGCCAACAAACAAAATCCTAGCCGAACAAAGAAACACATACTCTCAGTAGCCACATCTCGTCTTATAAAAAATGAGCTGCCAAGAAAGAAAAGAGACATGGGTGCTCACTTCGTCACTAGCTACATCAACGAAATCAAGTTTGCAAGAACATTGTTAGACAATGGATCATCCATCAATCTCATGCCCACAACCCTATATGAGCATCTCAATCTAGGTCCTCTTAAGCAATCAACAGCCGTACTTCAATTCGCAGACACCTCAACTAAGCGACCTAGGGGCGAGATTCGAAACATTGTCATCAACATAGAGGGACAAAACTACCCAGTAGATTTTACAATTCTTGACATGGATGTCCCTAGAAATTGGAAAGATTCCCAGATGATACTAGGGCGACCCTTCCTTAGGACCGCAGGAGCTATATTTGATTATACATCCGGGAGAATCCAGTTCGGAAAAGTTGAACTTAAAATGCAGCAAACTAGGTTCCAAAGACCTGACACTGAGTCGAGCACCGAGTCTGAAAAATCAGAAACTGAGACTGAAATTACAGAACCAACAGCTGGGTCCTGGAGACAAAACTCAGCCGCAATGATAGAATCCACCTCATCTGGTGAGGATATTGTTGATGACTTAGTCTGCCAGCTCATCCATGCATCTACCTATACTCTTGGAGACTCAGAGGCCACTCTCGACCTGTCAATCCATTCTCCTTATGGACAATCCTTGAGTAAGGTACACCGATCGGACGCGGCGATTGCCACACCTCATTCCATCATTAGCGATCCGATCCCTGATACAACCATGATGGTGGTCAACATTGATACACTACAAGCGTCCACATCACAAAAACAAACATCACAGACAGAACCAGATTCAAGAAACATCATTGACTTACCTGAACTCAAACCATTGCCCCCTACACTTAAGTATGCCTTCCTTGCAGGACAAAAAGGACAATTTCCGATCATTATCAGCTCACAACTGACCGAAGAGCAGGAGATCCGCCTGCTTAATGTTTTGGAGAAAAACCGCAAGGCTATAGGCTGGAGATTGTCTGATCTTCCAGGGATTAACCCAGCCCTGTGCTCACACCATATTTACTTGGAAGATAATGCTAAACCCTCCCGTGAATGCCAACGTAGATTGAATCCAAACTTACGGGAAGTGGTTAAGACTGAGATCGAAAAATGGTGTAAAGCTGGGTTCATATATCCCATCTCCGACTCCAAATGGGTGTCACCTTTGCATGTAGTCCCGAAAAAGTCAGGACTCCAAATTATCACCAATGAGGAGGGAGAAGAGATTACGACACGGGTACCCACGTCGTGGCGTGTCTGTGTGGATTACAGGCGCCTGAATGCCGCAACGAAGAAGGATCACTTTCCGCTGCCTTTTATTGATCAAATCCTGGAGAGATTAGCAGGGAGAGAATACTTCTGTTTCTTAGACGGATACTCGGGCTACAATCAGGTAGCCATCGCCCCTGAGGACCAGGAAAAGACTACTTTCACATGCCCCTTCGGCACATACGCATTCAAGCGAATGCCCTTTGGTCTTTGCAATGCCCCCGGCACCTTTCAACGATGCATGATTGCAATTTTTGCCGACATGGTTGGGGATTTCCTGGAAGTCTTCATGGATGACTTCTCGGTCCACGGTGATTCATTCGATGATTGTCTAGCGCACCTGGATCGAGTCCTCCAAAAGTGCAAGGAAGTGAATCCGGTGCTCTCTTGGGAAAAAAGCCATTTCATGGTAAAAGAGGGCATTGTACTAGGGCATGTCATCTCCAAGAAGGGAATGGAGGTTGACCCTGCCAAAGTTGATGTGATCAAAAAGCTTGAGCCACCTACAAATGTGAAACAAGTACGGTCTTTTCTAGGGCATGTCGGATTTTACAGGAGATTTATCAAAGACTTTTCAAAAATTGCCCGACCGTTAACAGACCTTCTTGGGAAAGACACTGAATTCCTGGTAGATCATAAGTGTCTAGAAGCCTTCGAATTACTCAAGAAAAGGATCATTGAGACACCCGTCCTACAAGCTCCCGACTGGTCTCTTCCCTTCGAGATCATGACAGACGCATCTGATTTCGCTGTAGGGGCTGTATTAGGACAACGAAAAGATGGAATCCCGTATGCTATTCACTACGCAAGCAAAGTTTTAGACCCTGCTCAGAAAAATTACACTGTGACCGAAAAAGAGATGCTTGCTGTGGTGTTTGCCTTGGAAAAATTTCGATCAATACTTCTGGGATCTAAGGTGACAGTTTACACAGACCATTCTGCCATTCGCTATTTAATGGCCAAAAAGGACGCAAAAGCACGACTTTTGAGATGGATTCTACTGCTACAAGAATTTGATCTGGAGATTAAGGACAAACCTGGCGTTAAGAATGTCGTGGCTGATCATTTATCACGAATTGAACATAACATAATTCCGGAATCTGAATCGATCCGTGAAACCTTCCCAGACGAGTCAATTTCTGCTATTGACTCGCTCCCTTGGTATGCAGACACGGTGAATTATCTCGTCACCAATGAAGTTCCTCAAGGTTGGCCCAGAAACAAAATCGATCGACTCATATCTGAAGCGAGACACTATCATTGGGAAGATCCTTTCCTTTTCTTTGAAGGACCAGATTGCATATGGCGAAGATGTATTCCTCAAGAGGAATATCAAAGTATCCTCAATCTATGCCACACCTTGGAGGCGGGAGGACATCACTCTGGGAAGAGGACCGCTGAGAAGATATTGCAATGTGGATTTTACTGGCCGACCTTGTTTAAGGATGCTTATAATTTTGTGAGGTCATGCCCCGTCTGTCAGAGAATGGGAGGAACCATTGGGTCCAAAGATGCCATGCCTATGCAACCAGTAATCATCTGTGACGTATTCGATGCATGGGGCATTGACTTTATGGGCCCATTCCCCAATAGTCAAGGATTTGAATATATTCTTCTCGCGGTAGATTATTTATCTAGATGGGTGGAGGCTATCCCTACTCGAGCTGCAGATAGCAAAACTGTTTGCAAATTTTTGAAAGATCATATTATTTCGAGGTTTGGAATTCCAAAAGTTTTAATATCTGATGGGGGAAGCCACTTTGTCAACCGGGAGGTGAAGAAGTTGACTAAGGAATACGGCATCGAGCACCGTGTCGCTACTCCTTACCACCCACAATCCAATGGCATGGCTGAGGTGTCAAACAGGGAGGTTAAAGGAATTTTACAGAAGCTCGTTCGCCCTGACAGGAAGAACTGGTCCCAACTCCTGGACCAAGTTCTGTGGGCTTACCGAACGGCTTATAAGACCCCATTGGGCACCTCCCCGTTTAGAATGGTATATGGAAAACCATGCCATTTGCCCGCAGAGCTCGTACATAAATCAGAATGGGCAATCAAAAAGATTAATTGGAACTGTCACCAAGGAAAGAAGAACCGAGACATCAATTTGAATGAACTGTCTGAAATCCGAAATCATGCTTACGAAAACAACATCATCTACAAAGAAAAAGTAAAAAGATGGCATGACAGGAACATTCGAACAAAGATCTTTGTCCCAGGACAGAAAGTTTGGCTATTTAATGCAAAGTTGAAAATTTTCCAAGGAAAATTGAAATCAAAATGGACGGGACCCTTCATTGTAAGAGAGGTACACAATAATGGGAGTGTTGAGATCTCAGAGACCACAGATAGCGCGCAAACATCTATAGTCAACGGTCAGCTGCTTAAACATTTTGTCGAATCCAATGAGCAATTAGTACAAGTTGAACAGATCTCCTTCACTCAGGACATAGATTTTGATGAAAAATTTGATCTGCCCAAATAGCACACCTCTCCGAGACCTACTCTCTCTTGTACATCCGAAATTCTTCCCGGTTCCACATCTATAATTACCCGATTATACTTAGGCTGACCTGAGCCTAAGTATAGGGGGACCGCATCCATTGTTTATACATCACTTCTCTTCTTTTGTTTTTAATCCTTCTATATTTGGTACGAGCTATGTCAACATTTCACTTTGTGCCATGAGGACATAACACAAGCTAAGTATAGGGGGGTGTGTTTGTATATATTTTATCTACTTTATCCATAGCTCGTTCTTTAATCGTTTTTATCTAACATCGGGGATGGGTACAAGTAGTGTGTGTAATTCCTGTTTTTCATAAAAAAAAAAACAAAAAAAAGAAAGAAAAGAAGAAACACCAAAAAAAAAAAACATCACTCATGGTCTTGCATTTCATCAAGCATTTCATGCATTCCTTGGTTGATATATTCCTGGCACATTCACTATCACTCAAGGCTTGAGGATTTTTGAGGACACTTGATTTCTGAAATCTTGAGATTCTGAGTTAGCCTGCCTTAGTCATTAGGGTTTTTAGAACTTAATAATCCACACTTCCCTAGTTTGAAAGATTTGAGCGCTATATTGCACTCTCCATCTCTAACATTCAAAAAGAATATGATCAGCACAATCACTTTCACAACTGCATGATTGATGAGATGAGTTGAGATATCACTTGAGGAACTAGGAATAGAGATTTGAGTTTAGACCCGATCTGATGATATTTGAGGATGGGATAAAGTTAATGAAAGCTGCAGAAAACCTGAGTGTCAGCAAAAACCCAGCCAGTATGTGAACAAGTTCATATGCTATCTTTTTGATATTGACCTAAGTGCCAGGGTGTGATGAAACTTAATGAAAATTGTTGATCAGTGTGCGCCAACTTTTGGTAAAAGCAGTGGAGCTAGCCAACAAAAAAAAAAAAGAAATGTCAAAGAAAAGCTCTATCATCCAAAGTCAAATTCTAAATGAGCTTCCACCAATGGCGAGCGCTCCCAAACATTTTCAAAGTGTCCACTTGGACCAAGCGCTAATTAGGACCAAGGAGTCGGGCTGACACCATAAAAGGGCTCTGCATCGTAAGCGATACAAGTCTGGGTGTCGAAGGTATCTTAGATACTCAAAAGAGACACACCCCGGTGTACTCCCAGAAAAACAAGTGCAGACGACTCCAAATTCTCTTGACGGACACATTGATCAACAAAATAAAATATATTGGTGTTGAGTAATAAGGCACTCGAGAGGCACCTTGTTCCAATGAAAGGGAGAGAAAATCAGACACAATCCTATGCCCTCCATCAACTGGCCGTCCATCTACACTTTCAAGTCTGACAAACTAATGAGACGGTTGACTGAAGCAAGAATAGACTTATTCCCTAGGGTTGAGGATTAGGTCTAGAGGAGAGTCTCTTGGATTGGAACTTTGGGTAATGTCTCAACTTGACTCTCATAAATGCAGTACACTAAGAATCATATCCTTATACTATATGTACAAAAAGAGAGTCTGAAAATTGGAGAAGTTGGGTTCCTTTTGATTAAAGCTTGGGTGAGCTCAGAATTTTAGGATCACTCAAATTAAGGGTCTTCTCTGAACTAAGCCTTGAAAATTCACTTACACGGTCAGGGATGTATTCAACTAAGTCATTCATTCATGCTCGGGGACGAGCATGGTCTAAGTATAGGGGTATGATGAATCTCGTATTCATCATGCTAAAATCAGTCATTTAGGCTCTGTCCCCCATCATCTACCTGTAATTATTCATTAATAGAGCATTATTAGCCATCATACATGTGTAAATAATATCTGCATTCCATCATGCATAAATTGCATTTAAAATCCCCAGTGTAAATTAGCCCAAAAAGCCGCTAACTTCTCACATTTTTAGTTAATTCATCGTAACTCCGATTGACTCAAAACTACCTCCATTGTGTAGATATTACTAACCTTATTAAATAAAAAATACAAAAAAATTACTGACTCCAATAAGTGTCAAATAACCTCAAAGTCAAATTTCACATCTGACGGACTAAAACGAGCATATCTCCCTCATACAGTGTCCGATTTTGGTCTACTCACTTTTAAAGTACTCCATTTTCAAATACCTTCAAAACAAGACCAATTTCATAAAATTCGGAGCTCATATGTGAAAGTTGGGTTTTAGGCCTCTTTTGCGCATTTTAACTTCTTGCTAATTTTGACCTGCGATTTTATGTGCTTAATTAACTCTTTTAATTTTGTTTCTTTTTCATTTATGTTCTTTGATGAAAGTTTTATTAAGCGACATGAAAATCCAAATCCAGATCGAAACTGAAATCAAAGAAACTGACCAAGTCCGAGTGTCCGTTGTCGGTCTGTACAAAAGTTGTCCGTTTCTTACTTTTATTTTATTTTCCTAATTCCTTATCCTTTAAAAATACAAAAAAATTAGATTAATGTGTAAATAATTTTCTTCTTATTTATCGTATTTTTTCTAGATTTTTTATCCCCTTTAAAACCACCAAAAAAATTACAAATCTCAAAAATGCGGTTTTTCGTACACATAGAAAGCCGCCAAAAATACCACTTCTCGCAGGTGACCTCTTTTGCTCCCGGGCCCTTCATGAAAGTTGTAGATCTCGACGAGACGAACAACTTTCGTGAAGAAAATTTTTCGATCCGAGGTCATCTTCTATCTCTTTTCCCTACTTTAAAATCTGAAATTTTTTTGGTGCCACGTGGCAGCTCCAGGGCGTGCCACGTGGCACCCCGCTGTTCACTCAATACACAGCCACACCGGGTCACGTGCCTAGCACGTGACCCTCTTCTTCCTCAGCCGTTCCATTTCCCCTTGCCGTTAGCTCCCGCTCCTCTCCTTCCTCCGCGCATAACGGCCACATGCGGCCATCAAGGCCGCCATGCGCGGCCTTTACCTCTCCTCGTCGTCCTATAAATCCACGCCTACCGAGCCTCAACACGGCATCCGCCATTTTCTCCAAACCTTGAAGCTCTTGCACCTTGGAGGTGACAGATCCAGACATTGCTAAGAAGCTTAGGTAGAGTCGGCGTGATCCAAGGAGTCTTGACTCCTTGTTGACGGAAGATCCATCCTCCGCTCGAAGTTCCTGCGCCGCCGGCCATCGAGCAAACGTCGGCCAAGAACGTAGACCATCTTCCTAGGTGGTTTCCCTCACCCTCACTCAAATCCCCTGTCCACCTCGAATTTCCGACCTCGCTAAGGTCGGACCTCATCCCCTAACTATCGCGCACGCGCAAGCTCTATCCCTGTCCACCTTCCGTGCCTCGCCGCCTCCACCTTTCTTTGGCTAACCCTTGCAGGTTCCACGCCATCGCCACCGCCTGGGTTCGCGCGTCGCCCCTCCGCCCCGACGAAGGCACTCAACCAGCTCCGCCGCGTCCTCCCTGTGCAACCACCAGCTCATCCGCTACAGCGGTTGAGCATCTCCGCCCCGCGCCTCGGCGCGCCTTCGCCCACCGCCTCCTGGCCCTCCGCCGGTCGTGTGTCGACCGGCCGAGGCGTCGTCGGCCGAGCGCCACCTCCGCCCTCGCCCAGGAGCTCCGCCGCATCGACCCTCCGCGCCTCCCAGGCGCTTCCCCCACTCCGCCGGCCTTCGAAGCACAGGAGCCGTTGGATCGGGCGGCCGAGTCCTTGATCCAACGGCCTCTTAAGTCGCCACGTGTCCTCATCCGAGCCTCGGCCCCAGCCGCGAGGCTCGGGTCTCTCCGGAGCACCGCCAGACCGCCACGTAGGCTCGGGCTCCCGAGCCTGAGCCCTGCGTCCAAGCCTCCGCCTCGGTAGTCTCAACCTCAGGCTCGGCATCAGCCGAGCCTCAGGCCTTCCATCCGAACCTCAGGCGCACGTGCAACGCACGTGCGCTCTTGGGAAAATTGCGTTGAAGCCCCTGACACTTTCAGAAATTGCAAAAATACCCCCGCCAGGGGTAAATTGCAGAAAGATTCCTCAACTTTTTGATAATTGCAGATAAGTCCTTCCAGGGACCTCTTTGCAAAGAAATAATTATTTTATTTACATTTTAGTCCCTGAAATTTCATTTTATCATATCTTTGTCATACAGACTCCGATTTTAGCATACAATATGTCATTTTGAAGCTATTTTCATGCTCTACAACTTAGCATAGCTTGTGAACAGATCTGAGGTTGTTTACTGTCAATTATTATTAGAGGATCATCATTGGCTATTGCAGGCTTATTTTGACATACTCCTGCTTGAGAAATTAACGATAAACCTGTTGCAGGAGCTCTGTTAAAGATTTCAATTTGATTGACCCCTTGTTTTATTGTTGATTATTCCCAATGATTTAATCTTTACAGGGGACAGATTGAGGATCAATTTATCTAATTCTCAACTTATCTGATTGATGATCAATTTTGAGGAGCATATTCATTGATTAAATCTATTATTTTGTAACTTGGAGTTGATCAGTTTTCTGGGTGTTAATGATCTCTTTTAATCTGTGATAATCTTTGAGGAATAATTGACTTTATTAATTGATGATTTAGATACAATTCAAATCACAGATCCTGGGCATAAATTCTGTTTAATTTTCTTTGCATAGCATTTCCATTATTGCATTGTATATTTTTGCAACACACAAATTAATCGAGCATTAATTGATTATTTAATTTGATTTCAAAACCGCGCAACTAAAAATCACCGTTCCCTGTGTTCGACCTTGGTAAACTTGCCAAGTAAAATATTCCACAACATTCAAAGCTTGTGGTTTTTGATCGACCGATTTTCACCTCCTATACTACAATTCATCGATATTAAAGAGGTGGATTTCGCGTTCATCAGCATTCTAGGGTTTGTTTTTAAACCCAAATTTCTGTGAAGATGAAGAATCTTAGGGTTCCATCTCTGGAACCCTAGATCTGGTTATACACCCAGACAGTGCTCGGCATCTATCCAGTAGTTTTGCTCGTGTTCCAGTTCCTGGAATTGCTTGGGGAATATGTTATAGATAGCAACATCGCGAGCCGCAAGGCTTCAATCGAAGATCATCTCCATCGTCAGCCGTTGCAGCCTCCAAGACTATTGCAGATGCGCCAAGATCCAATTGACGCCTTCAGACGGCGTCATCTCCTTCCCAGGCGTGCCATCCAGACGCATGGGCAACTCGCGGCACTCGCGGCACCTCGAGAATCGAACCTCGCACAAGCCCTGTGCATTGGCCGCCATCTTCTCCATATTTCAGGGCGGCGGCGCACCGCGCCTCATGCGCGCGCCTCTCCACCCCTTCAGGCTTTGACGCCCACCACCAGAACTTCGCGAGATGTCCTCCAAGTCCTAGCCGCTGCAGGCGCACGACTCTCCAGTGCGCTCCTTCTCAAGACCAAGCGCGCAGGCGCGCATCAAAGTCCAGGCGGCGGCATGTGCAGCCGCTGCTCCCCATGTGCCTCCAGGCTTCCCAGACCGTCGATCTGCCGCTCGCGCGCACGCTTCCAGCCTATCGTGCGGATTCCCCTTCAGACTCCAGATCGCGCAGACGGCGCGGTGAAGCCCCGATGCCCTTGGCGGCGCCCCCAACGGTCCGACCCCGCGCCCCAAGCCCCGCAACCCATTCTCGTGACATGCGCGCAGGCGGCGCGTCTCCATATTGGCGGCGGCGATGCTCCATCTCAGGCGCTAGAGCGCCTCCACGAGTAAAGAAGAACACCCATCGGGGGAGGGGTGTGCGGTGCTCCATCGATAGGAGGGTTCCCACGTTGGGAACCCTAGACAGGAGTAGTGGGCCCCTTTGGCCACTGTTAAAAAAAATTTGTAATTGAAGGAAAATGGAGGGTAAGGGCCTGTGAGAAAAAAAGGGGGCGGGGAGATGGGCCTGAGTTAAAAAAAAATCAAAGCCCGGCAGGCCTCCAGCGGTTATAAAAAAAATATGGAGGGGTATTTTTATTGTTTGGGTCGGGGGGCCAGTTCAAAAAAAAATGTGAAAAGGCACGTGCAATAAAAAAAATGGAGAACCGCACGTATTTCAAAAAAAAAATTGCTTGAAAGCCGTAGAAAAAAAAGGTTGACGGCTTTAAAAAAATGCAAAAAAAAGGGGGGCCGTAAAAAAAAATGAAACGGCCAAAATTCATGATTTGAGAAGCCGATAAATTTGTAACGGCTTATTTTGTTTTGTTTTCCCCCATCATTGCTGTCTTCTCCCAACTTGGTCGACGTTCGTGTTTTCCGACAAGTATGGGAGAAAGGGGGAGTATATGTAGAGTCACAGGTCTGTTCATGATCCAGATTCCAGATCCAGATGCCAATCTCCAGACCAGCCAGTTGATCAGACTCTATAGTTGTTCAGACTCGACGATTGTCTTCCGAGTCTCCAGTTTCAGACACGCACGAGTGTGCGGTCATTTTCAGATGAGCATATGTTGCCATCATTGTCAGAGGTCCCCATCATTCTTGTTGTTATTCGGCCAGAGTTTTCATGTGAGCCATAGGGACTCCAGAGTAGAGAACCATTCCCTATGCCATATGTTGGCAAGGGTTTTCATGTGGTATCATAGGTACACCAGAGCAGTGCACCATTCTCTGAGCCAGATGGGAGAGACCCAGTTCTCCGACGAGAAGACTTCAGGCGCAAGTTCAGACTCGATGGTCAGGTTACGAGTCTTCAGTTGACTCACACTCCAGCCCGTTCGTCCTCCTCACCTGCACGGCATGAGAAGCAACGTCCTCGACTGTAGCAATGTGCGCGTTGGGTTGATATTGTCCGTAGTGTCTTGTAGCGTTGAGTTGAGTTTCTGTCTGTTTGTCCAAGCTGAGCATTGCATGCTCCAGCTTGAGGGGGAGTGTTGGAGCATAAGTTGTAAGCGCCTATTGTGTTGTAGCAGGGTAAATGGATCCTGGAGGAGATCCATTTACCCCACCCAGTTGTTTAGTCCCACATCGTCTAGTGGTGGGACTTGGAGGCTCTGGAGAGGCTATATAAGGAGCCCCAGACCTCCTGTACTCATTGAGAAAAGGAATAGAATATCCGCCCCGTAGAGGGCTTCTCCCGTGGTTTCATCCCGCTCCTCACGGAGTAGGGTTCCATGTAAAATCCCGCGTTCTTCTTGTTCTTATTTATTTTATCCATGTTTACGTTTCCGCTTCCGATTTTCTAATATAATCCAAGGGGTGCCTTTATAGAGGCTAATTCCCCCCAAAACAAGCAACAAAATCCCTAAAAATAGAAAAAACGAAAAGACGATAAGGCCTTGTATAATGAGCCTTTTACATAAATAAAAATAAATAAAACAAATGTTTGACTAAAATTAAATTAAATAAATGTTCACAAAAACAATTGATCACGCGGTATCATACTGCATCAACTCCCCCCTGCTGAGAAGAATCTCGCTCCGTCGAGATGGCATCGTGGTAGTTTTAAAGTATATCGGGGCGGAGTTGTTGGAGTTCATCCTCGTCAATCCAGGTGCAATCTGTAAGAGGTCGTCCCTTCCATTTGACTAGATAGCGACGGAAGAGACCACGTCTAGTCGTCATATCTCGGATGTCGGCAATATCTTCAATCTGATCGGCATCAGTCGCGGCTGGTGGTTGGCGCATATCATCAGCGGGAGATGCTGGCGTGGTGGCATCTGTCTGTTCATCTCCATGATATAAGAAGAGATCTGATACATTAAAGACTGGTGATGTCTGGACGTCTGGCGGCAGATCATGTAAGTAAGCATTGGGCCCAATCTTTTTGAGGATTTGGAATGGACCAATCTTTCGTTCACTCAATTTTTGGTGGACTCTCAAAGGAAACCTCTCTTTATTTAGGTGGACCATCACCAATTCTTCAACTCTGAACTCGCTCTCTCTACGGTGTAGGTTGGCTTGGGCTTGGTATTTCTGGGTCATGATTTGGAGTTTGGCTTGGATTTCGGTATGGATATGGGTTAGGTGTTCGACCAGGTCCTCAGCAACTGCACTACTCCTCCCTTGCATGGTTGTGGGTGTTAGGTCTAGAAATTGGGTAAGTGGAAAGCCGTACACACTCTCAAATGGTGATTTTCCGGTGGACCTATTAGTGGAACTGTTATATGCGAATTCGGCTTGGGGAAGAATTAGATCCCATTTGGACGGAGAGTCCCCTGCAAGACATCGCAATAAATTTCCTAATGATCTGTTAACTACTTCGGTTTGCCCATCTGTTTGTGGATGATAAGCAGTGCTGTATTGCAAACGAGTACCAAGACGATACCAAAGCGTGCACCAAAAATGACTCAAAAACCTGGTATCACGATCCGAAGTAAAATAACGAGGAACACCATGCAATCGAACAACATCACGAAAAAACAAATCAACGACATGAGATGCATCTGAAGTTTTTTTACATGCAATGAAATGTGCCATTTTAGAAAATCTGCCCACAACCACAAAAATAGAATCAACTTTCCGTATTGTGAGGGGTAAGCCTAGCACAAAATCCATAGTGATGTCTTCTCAGGGTCGCAGAGGAATCGGTAGAGGTGTATACAACCCAGTGTTCTGCCTATGGTCTTTGAATCTGTGACATGTTTGGCATCTTTGTACGAACTTTGTAACATCCTTTCGCAATTGCGGCCAATAAAATCGCTCTTGGAGAAGGGTCAAGGTCTTATCCCTTCCAAAGTGTCCAGCTAAGCCACCGTTATGTAGTTCTGAAATTAGGTTCTCTCGAAGAGAAGTGGCAGGGATGCACAGTTGGTGGGCCTTGAACAGGAATCCTTCATAAAGGACATAAGTGGCCGTCGGATCCTGTCCAGTATCAACACATTCTGCATAAACTTGTCCGAAGTCAGGATCGGTGGGGTAGAGATCCTTGAGTGTGTCAAATCCTGTTGTGCTGACGGTCATTGTGGTCAGGGCATGTGCTCGTCTGTTTAACGCGTCGGCCACGCGATTCAGGGTTCCATCTTTGTGCTTAAGATGGAACGTGTATTCTTGGAGGAAACTAACCCATTTGGCATGGCGCTTGTTAAGGGTCTTCTGAGAGTTCAGATATCGTAAAGCTTCATGATCAGAATTAAGGACAAATTCACGCTGGATTAGATAGTGCCTCCAATGCTTGAGAGCTTGTACCACAACATAGAATTCGACATCATATGTAGAGTACCGTGATCGAGCTTCGTTCAACTTTTCACTGTAGAAGGCTACATGTCGTCCTTCTTGACTCAGGATGGCACTAATCCCGACATGTGAGGCGCCGCAATCGACTACAAAAACCTTGGTGAAGTCAGGAAGTGCCAACACAGGGGCATGTGTCAATTGATGTTTTAGATTCTGAAAGCTGGTTTCTGCTTCAAGAGTCCAAGCGGGTGCGCAATTACGCGTGCAATCTACCAACGGAGCTGCACAAGTGCTAAAGTTCCGAATGAAGCGCCGGTAGAAAGAAACCAATCCCAGAAAGCTGCGAATCTCAGTGAGGGTTTTGGGCACGGGCCAGCTCTGAATGGCCTGAATCTTGGAGGGGTCAACTTTAAGTCCATCGGCAGTGACAATGTATCCCAGGAAGAGGACCGTGTCAGACATGAAGGAGCATTTCTTAAGGTGGATATACAATTGTTGGGCTCTCAAGGTTTCCAGGACTTGTCGTAAGTGAGATAAGTGGTCGTCTTTGGTCAAGCTGTAGATCAATATGTCGTCAAAGTACACAACCACAAACTTACCATTGAAGGGCCGCAGTACATGATTCATGGTTCGCATAAATGTGCTGGGTGCATTAGACATGCCGAAGGGCATTACCGTTTAGTCATAAAGGCCCTCTTTAGTCTTGAAAGCAGTTTTCCACTCGTCTCCAGGTCGGAGGCGAATCTGATGGTACCCACTGCGAAGATCCATTTTGGAAAATAATTTGGCACCTGATAGCATGTCGAGCATGTCATCAAGGCGTGGAATCGGAAAACGATACTTGATCGTGATCTTGTTGATAGCACGACTGTCCACGCACATCCTCTATGTGCCATCTCTTTTTGGAGTAAGCAGAGCAGGGACCGCCACGGAATTCATACTCTCTCGAACATACCCACGACGTAGAAGATCAGTAACCTGCCTGTTCATTTCTTCGTGCTCACTTGGGCTCATCCGATAATGTGGTAAGTGGGGTAGGCTGGCTCCCGGGACTAGGTCAATGTGATGTTGAATGTCTCTCAACGGGGGTAGTCCTTCAGGCAACTCTTCAGGCATAATTTCCCCATGCATGCGGGAAGCGAAACGCCTCCGCACCCGCACGTGCAGAATGATGCATGCACGTCGCCGCTTCGGAAACCATGCCAGGGCGGACCACGTGGCAAAAGGGAGATGAACCGTCCTGAGGATGCATCGCCTGAGACGCGGCGACGAGTAGCGGCCGATCGGCCGCCACCGACGGGATCACCGGCGAGCCCGTAGGGGGAAGAAGAGAAAGTTCCAGGGAAAAGGTCCATCGACCCAGCGAGAGTTTGTCCAGGCGGATCTTACCCGCCAAGTCGGCAAAGAAAGCGGCCGGAGCCTCCACCAAAACACGGCAGTACCGCCAGTCAGCACCGGGAGAGAGCCCATCATCAAGGACCTGAAGGACCTGGCCCCAGCTAGAGAACGCCTTGGAGAGAGCATGCACCGTCCGAGACAGGAAGGGCACCCCCCGCACAACGGCCATCCTGACCTCCGTCGAGAAAACCCCACCATCAGACACCCGCAAACCCCTCCACTGAACCCCTGCGAGATCTTTGCACAGAGTGATTCTCTCCCGCTGTTCCGGGGAGAGACCCCGAAGACAACAGCGCACCTCATCAAGGGAGATAAAGTCACCACGAAAGCCATCACCCAGAAGGGCCAAAGTAGCATCACGAACTTCATCCAGCGAAATAGAGCGGTTCCGGAGCACCCCAACAAGCACCGAGTGGGCTGAAGACGGGCCCGTACGCACGGGCAAATCTTCCACCCCCGCGCCGAGAACATCCACAACAGGACTAGCCCCCACCGAAGGAAAGGAAGGGAACGCCGACGACGGTTCCCCCAGCACCGGGACATCCTGGGGGTGTCCCCCTCCCACCTTGGGGTCAAGCGAAGCCGAGTCACCAGAGGAAAGAGGTATAAACGAAATATCACCAACCTGGACACCTTCAGCGGCAGGATGCTCTGGAGGAGAAGAAGTAGCAGTCGCCACCACCTGGGCGAAAGATCGAGACTCACAAGCACCGCGTGGACGAGGATCGCCCTCCGATACACGCTTAGCAGCTACCCGCGGCCCCGAGGCGGGCAAAGAAAGCCAGCATGAGGCCCGCCTATGGCCAGTCTTCCCACAAAGAAAGCAACGCGGCGGAAGATAGCACTCGGAAGCAGAATGACCCCGAGAATCACACCTGAAGCATCGCTTACCCGGTTTTGCATGGGTCACCCGGGTCCATCCAGCGTCTTCATCCTCAGCCATAGCAACCCGAGACCGCGAGAAGGCGCGGCTCTCCCTGGCAAGAGAGAAGCCACGCGACTTCGGTCTCCACGCCCTCTGCAAAGCAGGAAGCCCCCGATGACCAGAACCCTCCCGATAACTAGCCACACGTCCCACTCGACGTGCCCCCCGAGTCCCATTAGAAGGACGAGCCCAGCTCTCTCTTCGCACACCGCCCCCCCACCGCACTCCACGCCCTCCGCCCATCCCTCTACCCACAACTCAATTCTCTTCGGTCGTAGGATCCCTCTACCCACAACTCAATTCAAATGACTTGGTGGCGGTTCAGATTCAGAATGTCCCTTCGCCTTCTGACGCTGTTGTTCTCGATATTGATTCGCTTTCCTCAGACTTTTCACTTTTGGGGCCAGACTTGTTGCAAGTGGTCCCCCCCAAGGTTAGTTCGTTCATCCCATTTGACCCTTTCGTAAATTCCATATGGGCCCCTTTACAGGCTTCCTCGGGGCAGTCCCTCTCGGATCCGTTCTCGGACTCACTTATCGGCTCGGAGCATCTCTTATGCGACTCTAACGTGGAATGCCCTCGGCCTATTCGAGCAGTTCCTCCCTCTGGTTTTATGGAAGACTCTCTCTCTCCCGCTACGCCGATGTCCGGGCCGCTGCTTATTGACCTTGGCACTCAGTTGTCAGGTGGGGGGGATGCTATTCTCTTGCCGTCAAACGATATGGGCCAGCAACTTATTCAGACCAATCTGAACTCCTTTATCTCGAACAATGGCGATGTCCCAACCACTCCGCTGGAGGCTGCTGTGGTGCGTGAACTATCTCCCTCCTCTCGTTATGGCAGAAGCTACCTTAGGAGGCGTTTCTACTCCTCGTCTGTTGTGGTATCTACGTGCCAAAACTTGCGTGACGCCATTGCTGAGGCGGCGGGCCTTGTCCCTATGGCTGGTCAGCCGCAAGGTGGGATCTGAGTGCTTCTCTGGATCTGGTGGTTTTTGTGGGCCTCTTCTTCTTTTTGGGGGATATATTTTTGTTGTTTTAATGAAGATTATATCTTGGAACGTTCGTGGCTTGGGTGATGCGGAGCGGAGGCGAATTTTGGGTTCACGCCTTGTCGAATGGTCCTGTGATATTGCTTTCCTGCAGGAGACGAAGCTTCAGGCGGTGGACGACACTATTTGGCGGTCTTTTGGGGCTGGTCAGATCGATGAATTCCGAGCGTTGGACGCCTTGGGTGCTCGGGGTGGTGCAATCTTGGCATGGCGCTCTTCTCGTTTTGCGTTTTTATCCTGTCGCTTGGGTCGCCATTCGATTTCTGTATTGCTTATGTGTGGGAGGACGAATCGTTGCATGGCTTTTTCTTGTGTTTATGCCCCTATCTGCCATATTGCCCGTCGTGATTTATGGGATGACTTACGGCAGGATGCGAATACCTTTGGGGACGTCCCGTGGCTGATTGGCGGGGATTTTAATGTTACTCTGCATGCTACTGATCGACCGCGTGGGCGCGGTGGCCTCGATCCGGGTTCCCCGGACTTTCTGGAGATAATTAATGACTTGGCCCTTGAATCGATGGTTCCTAACGACATTTCATTCACGTGGCGGAATAGCTCCTCGCGATCGCGGCTGGATCGTTTTTTGGCGAATAATTCTTTGCTGGCGACTTTTCCTTTATGCTTTGTGGAATCGAGACCGCGCTCCTTCTCTGATCATAACCCCATCTTCTGGTCTTCCGGGGAAGAGATTCGCCCGCGCTCTATGTTCCGTTTTGAGCGGTCTTGGCTCTTGGAGCCTGGCTTCCATGATATGGTGCGACACCATTGGTCCCAGCTTTCCCCCTCTGGCAATGCTGCTCGTCGCTTGGAATATAAGATCTCTTCTCTCAGGAAGATGTTGGCGAGTTACAAGAAGGCCTCCCGCTCAGCCCGCATTGCCTCACGTGTGGAGGCAGAGGACGTGATTTTACGGCTTGATCGTGTTGAGAACGATCGCGACCTTAATTCTGACGAGTTGCTTGAACGCGCTAGTGCCCTGGATAGGGTCAGATTGGAGGATCGCAAGCGCGTAATTGAATGGCGCCAACGTTCTCGTCTGCGTTGGCTTAAGGAGGGCGACGCCAACTCGGCGTTCTTTCACAGAGTTGCTTCGGGACGCCGGCGGTCTAATTCTATCTCTTCTCTTCTCATCAATGGGACCCACGTTCAGGGGGAGAGGGAGTTGGGTGAAGCTGCTTCGGCTTATTTTAAAGATTGGTATGGGCGCAGGGCGTCGCGCCTATGGCGATGGTCGGGTAGGGGAGCCGCTGTGCTCCCTCAGTCGGATGCTGATCGCCACTCTCGTCGGATTTCGTTGGAGGAATTGAAAGATGCGGTCTGGTCTCTTAACTCTGATGCCTCCCCAGGGCCTGATGGCTTCCCGGTTTTTTTCTACAAGGAATTTTGGGATATCCTATCTCAGGACGTTATGGCGGTCGCTCAAGAATTTTGTACTGGCAATAACGGCTTCAACAGGCTCAACAAGTCTATTATCGCTCTCATCCCAAAGACTTCTACCGCCACCCGGATCGAGGATTTCAGACCTATCTCCATCTCGAATGCTATCTACCTTATCATTGCCAAGGTATTAGCTCGCCGTTTAGCCCCGCTCCTTGATTCGCTTATCTCGCCCTCCCAGGCGGCGTTTATTAAGCGGAGACAGATTGGCGACTGCTACGCGGTGGCGTCTGAAATTATTCATGCCTGGCACAAGAACGCCACTAGGGGGGTTCTTTGGAAAATCGATTTCTCTAAGGCGTACGACTCCCTTGACTGGCGTTTTTTATGGTCTATTCTGCAGAAGCGGGGATTCCCCCCGAATTGGATCTCCTGGGTTCGCCGCTGTGTCACCTCGGCCTCTCTCTCGGTCTTGCTTAACGGGCGTTTGGCGGGGGGCTTTTTCCAGACTCGTCGGGGAATTCGGCAAGGTTGCCCCCTTGCCCCATTGCTTTTTGTTCTGGCTGCGGACGTTCTCTCTTCTATGGTTACCAACGTCGTCGGGGCCGGTCTGTCCAGGGGGTGCTCGTTTGGACCCTTCTCTTTGCCTCTTATTCAGTTTGCAGATGACACCATCTGCTTTATTGAGGGTGATGAATCGAATTTTGCGGGCATGGCAACCACTCTGGAACTTTATTGCGAGGCTTCGGGGCTTTCCATCAATTATAATAAATCCTCTATGGTCCCTTTTTCTATCCCCACGGCGGAGGTGGAAACTTACTCGAGAATATTGCGCTGCGACGTGGGCTCTCTTCCTCTGGATTACCTTGGCCTTCCGTTGTCTGTTGGCCGGGCTCGTTTAAGGGATTGGCAGCCATTGTTGGACCGCATGGCTGCCCGCTTGGCTGGCTGGCGTGCCGCTATCCTCTCTCGGGGCGGGCGTCTGGTTCTCCTTAAGTCGGTACTCTCTTCTCTGCCGATCTATTTCCTTTCTGTTAAGGGGATGCCCAAGGGAATTAGTCGACGGGTCGACTCTTGCTTGCGGAAGTTCCTTTGGGGTAAGAAGGGGGAGGTGCGTAGCGGCGTTCCTTTGGTGGCTTGGGATGATGTCACTCGGCCTAAACAGGAGGGGGGGCTGGCGGTTAGGAGATTGGCTCTTGTTAATGAGGCGTTTCTTCTTAAATGGGCTGCGCGGCTTTATGGGTCAGAGAATAATTTGATGCTTAATTTCTTAAGGTGGGCGGTTGGTATTGACCGGTCGCTGGTCACGGTCATGGATGCCCGATTTATGGCTTCTTCCTCTCAGTTCGCGCGTGATATTGGCAACGCTTTTGTTCGTAACCGCGCACTCTTTGTCAACAAACTGGGTGATGGCTCCCTGACTCGTTTTTGGGGCGATGATTGGACCGGTAGGGGTCCCCTTAGAGATGCATTCCCCCGGCTTTTTGCGTTGGTGGATGATCCTGACGCTACGGTGGCTTCTTATTGGGATGGCGCTGCTTGGGGGCCGAGATTTATGGCCAACCTCTCCGAACAACGGCAACTTGAGTTTATGTCCCTCCTGGAGATCCTCGCGGTCTCGCCCTCGCCGTTGGGGGGTCGTGATCACCTTTGCTGGAAGAACGGCTCCTTCTCTGTCCGTGACGCTTACAAGGCCCTTCTTCCGCCCTTGGTCGTGGTTGATGACTCGCTGCTCAGGGATTGCCAATTCTTTTGGGGCCTAAGGGTTCCAGAACGGATTGGCATCTTCTTATGGCTTTTCCGTCGTGGGCGTCTTCTGTCTCGTAGTAGGTGTGCCGTGTTCTTCCCTGCGGTCTCGCCTATCTGTGGTCTATGCAATCAGGAGGATGAGACTATTGACCACCTATTCTTCTGCTGCGATTCTACGCGCCGTATTTGGTCGGACCTGACGTGGCTTGACGCTTCCAGCTCTGCTTCCTTCTGCGACTGCTTGGCTCGTTCTCGGACAAGGAGTAGGATCGACGTTCTATCCTCCATCGCTCGATTATGGTGCATCTGGATTGCTAGGAATGAGGCTCTGTTTGCTGGCCAAAGATTCTATTTGGAAAATGTCCTCACTTCTGCTTCACGCCTGGTTTGTGATTGGTCTAGCACTTAACTGGTTCTTGGCGGTTTCGGGGTATCATCTTGTGATGTAGTCCGTTTGTGTTTTTTATCTTCTTTCCTTCACTTTTTCTCTGCGTATCCCCCCCTGTAAGTCTCTCTCTTCTCTTATTCTCTTCTCTCCATTAATAAATTTGGGGTGAGCACCATCGAGTGCGTCCCCCGTTTTTTTGAGTTTCAAAAAAACTCTTCAGGCATAATGTCAGCAAACTCCTGGATGATGGGCTTTACCTCTGGCGGGACTTCGGGTGTAGTTGTCTCCTGTTAGCCCACTTCACGTCCCATTAATGCATAAATAGTGGAGCTCTCCTGAACTTCACGTTGGAATGTCTGGGCTTCCATCAATAGTACGTGACCCGTAGTTGAAGGCTTCGACGGGGAAATACTTTTACCAGATTGTGCCGTCGCGGATCGAAGGGCAGCCACCTAGCGGGGGCTAAGGGCTTCACGTTGTGGTCTAAGGGTCACACGCACCTTGTCTATGAGAAAGGTGTAAGTGTTCATTTTTCCTCTGTGCTCCGTGTCTCGATCGAACTGCCACGGTCTCCCAAGTAGTACGTGACAGACATCCATAGGGGCTACATGGCACCACACCTCGTCTTTATATGAAGGCCCAATCGAAAAGCTAACGAGGCTCTGTCGTGGATCGGAAGTTGAGTACCACCTCGAAACCATGCCACACTGTAAGGTTTCTCGAGCTGTTGAGTTGGTAGACCCAACTTATCGACCATTTCTTGAGAAACGAAGTTCTCCACACTTCCTCCATCAATGATCAGCGAACAACGACGCCCTCCTGAGGTGCAGGTGGTTCGGAATATGCTGCGTCATAACCAACTATCAGCGTCGTTAACAGCGGGTGTGAGCAAGATGTTTGTGGGTGCGTTGTCAGGGGCGATAAAGTTTTCATGTTCAATTACCAAGAAAGGTCCGGATTCTTCTCCATCCACTCCCAGAAGCTCATAGTCATCAGCTCTCATGGTATCAGCAGTCAAAGCGGTCGGTTCCTCTTCAGGTGATTCCTGCTGTTCAGGGTCAGGGTCTTCAAGGTCTTCGATGGTGCATAAATGGGCGGGTCTAGCCTTAGGGTTTGGGTACTCTGCTGCTTGATGTCCCTTTTGATAACATCGGAAACGAGTATCAGGTCCTACAATAGGTCGACTTCCCAAGATGCCTGGTCCGGGGTTCCAGTAGGTGGTCGGGCGACGGCAGGAGTTGATGGTTTGACTTTGGGTTTACCCGTAACGATCGATGGGGAACCTATCGGTTTGGAGGTCGTCATCGGGGTACTGGTGCGAGGGACGGAGTTCACAGAAAAAGACATCCTCCTTGCCTGGGCCTTAGCAAGCTTGGTCTCAACCCGCTTTGCCTGCTTGTAGGCTTCGTCGATGTCTCGACAGTTGTGGAGGTAGAGTTCATCCTGGATAACTGGGCGGAGACCTTGCATATAGCGGGTGACTTCCTGGACAGGAGTCTCCTGCAATCGGTTGCGATGAACGAGGGATTGGAACCCTTCGATGTATTCTCTCACGCTCATGGTGCCTTGTTTCCACGCTTGCAGTCGCGCGTATAGATCTCGTTTGTAATCTTCAGGCACGAACTTAGTTTTCAATTTGGCTTTCTTTTTTCTCCAACTGCGGATTTTACCTTTTCCTTTTCGTTTGCGTTCAGACTGCAAACGGTCCCACCATAGCAGAGCATGTCCCTTTAATTTGATTGTGACGAATTGAACTTTTCGTTCGCTATGCATAGACTTCCACACAAAGAAGTGTTCGACGGTTTGGAGCCAATCCAAAAAGACATCAGGGTCTCATCCTCCGTCAAATTCCAGAACATCGAGACAGATGCCTCGATCCCATCCGTCATCGGACCTAGGACCAGGTCGTGGCGGGAATTGATATCCACCAGTAGGTTGTGTAGTATATCCAGAGGTGTGTGGATCTTGAATCTTGGGAGTGAAAGGGGTGTCATCTCTTAGTTCTTCTTCTTCACTTTCTTGTGATTGATAATCGCTAACATGCCCGTCGGAAGTAGAAGAGCTAGAGTCACGGGAAGTGTTACTCTGTGAATGCGGTCTCTGGCTAGTACGCCGACCTTTGTTTGGCGTCTCATTACTATGATTTTTCTCTAGCATTTGACAATTTAGGGTGGTAATTTGTCCGCCCAGGTGTTCGAACATCCATTGCATTTTAGCATCCAAGGATTCTAACGTTAGCTCAGGGTGTGGAGTGTAGCCGGTTTTAGAGGTAGACGGTTTTTCGGCCATGGGAATCCTAGGTTTTCTGCTCTCGTTTGTTTTGGGATTTTGTTATTTGTTTTTGTTTTGCTTTTTTTTGTCTCTCTTTTTCTCTCTCTCTCTCTCTTATTTTTTATGCAATGAAACAAATGGAATGCAGGCGAGATGCAGGATCGTTATGCTCTGATACCAAATTGATGCAACCTAATGAAGTATCGAACTAAAAGGCAATCCTAAAAATTGAAACTAAGGGACTAAATGACGAAAACAACTAAGATAACGCGCGATACGCAAAAATCAGCAACAATTGACGATGATTATTCGAGTTCTAGCACAGATTTCTCCACAATTTCAGGGCAACTCAAATAGTTAAAGACTATTGGAAATAAAGAGCGATGTTTGCGGCACGGAGCCTCAATAGTTCACCAAACCGAACATCAATATAACAGGCCACAACACTAAGTTCATATGGTGGAATATTATGTAGAGAAAAAAACGCTCATACCACAACCGGCAAGGGGACGTTTGCACGCTTCAGATCTGATCGTTACAGTGGTTGGCCACAATTGGCCTGCGGGGTGCGGGCAAAATCGGGGAGGCGCGGGCGGTGACGGCGTCGCAACAGCTGGGGGCGAACGGAACCGGCGGGGTTGTCAGCAACCCTGGAAGTGGGCAGGGAAGCACGGTGGGCTGATTTGGCTATAGGGCGGCACGGGCTGGGCGTGAGGAGTTGGTGTAGGAGGGCGATGGCTGGGCGGGGCGGCAACAGCCGGGGTGGGGGGGGGGGTCGCGGCGGGAAAGGGAGGGGTCGGGAGAGAGGTAGGCGGGCGCGGTGGCGAGGGGGAGCTGTAGACGGGAGGGCGGCGAGGAGGAGGTGCGGGGTGCGATGGCGAGGGAGGGGTGTTCGCGGAGGTGGCGGCGACGTAGGGATGCAGAGGCGAGTGCGGGGGAAGTGCGGAGAGTGGTTGGCGGAGGAGGTGGGTTCGGCGAGGGGGAAAGACGGCGGCGTGAAGAAGTAGGGTTTGGAGGAGGAGAAGAGACGCGCGGGGGTAGAGAGAATGGGGGCTGCGGGAATGAGAGAGAGGGGGGAGAGAGAGAGAGAAGAATAAGTGAGGGAAAAATAACTTTATTCAAAACTAATCCTCAACCCTAATCCAAGGGGTGCCTTTATAGAGGCTAATTCCCCCCAAAACAAGCAACAAACTCTCTAAAAATAGAAAAAAAAACGAAAAGACGATAAGGCCTTGTATAATGAGCCTTTTACATAAATAAAAATAAATAAAACAAATGTTCGACAAAAATTAAATAAAACAAATGTTCACAAAAACAATTGATCATGCGGTATCATGCTGCATCATGGTGGATTGTTGGACTAAGGGCATTTGGATGCCCTTTTTCTTGGCAGATTTCTTGGACCAATGCATAGAGGAATTTTTTTCTTTTGGATTCTCTGAGTTAGTTGGATGGCTTGATCGGTGGAAGAGACCATTGGGTGTGGAAAGAGGGCAGTTTTTTGGTGAAGCATTCCTACTTAGTAGTGAATAGGCCACCGTCTTCTTACCGCGGAAAAAGTGACTCATGATTGCAACCGAGAGTTGAAGATGTGAGGTAGGATTGGCGTTTTCTTGTGAGACGTAAGCGAATTTTGACGAGGGACCTCTGTGCAAGACTCTTTGCGGGTGTCTCTCATTTGTGCCCCATTTGTGATTGGGGGTAGATATGATAGAGCATCTTTTCTTTTACCATGGGAAGACCTCCCTGATATGATTGGAGATTGGTTTAGACTGGTTGAGTCTCCAAAGCCTTGATATATTCTGGGAGTCTTTTCATACTGCGAAGCACTGTGCCAGAGAGGAATTTCTCCTACCGATAGCAATTATCTGGTCTAATTGGTAGCTAGAAAATGGAGCTTTATTTGCCTCTCAGAGTTTCTATATTGATAATGTAAATTTTCGCATCAGGACTCTCCTCGAGTCGTAGCTGCTACAAGTTTTTCTCCTCTTCCTACATTAATATATTTGGGGGCGAATGTCATAACATGTTTCTCTTTTTTTTGGACTAAAAAAGGGGTAGACACTTACATGGTCTAGTGGTAGTGCAATGTGCCTACCATCCAAAAGACCAGAGTTCAAATCCTCCCAACCTTGTGGGGGTTGCGTTAGGTAGTCGACATGCATCGTAAAAAATAGTTGAATCTTTCAACATGGATTTGAGCAAGAATCCATGTAGCTGACCTGACTTATAGCGGGAGAAGGCTTTGCCTTTTTTTTAAAAGGGGTAGGCAACCTATCCATGCATTTTGCACTCTAAATGGGCATGATCTTATAATTACACAACCCATGTGAGTGGTTTTCTCAAGTGCCTGGGAATATGTATGACAACATAAGGAATGATCAGATATGCAATGGTACTAGCAGAAAACAAATTCTAGTGACTTGTCCGACAAATTTGAGCGACTGATCTATAGTCGGCTAACTCTTGGAAGGAGACCTTAAAAGTGTCCATGAAAAATGTGAAAGATGTGGGCATGACTGTAAAAGTGGTTCAAAATAACTTGTGATCATGACCCTAGATGGATTTAAGAGTGATATTGGTCTATTATGAGAAAAGTATTCTCGTAGCATTCTTTTTGCTGACCCTACTTATCTGCAAAGTAGACATCAATTGGTTCGTCCTTGCATCCACATAAAGATGTACCAACTGAACTCCACCTCTACTGAGATGCATGTTTGGGTGCCCTTTTCCAGTATTGTTTATTTAGATATTTAAATATCAGTAGTAGCAACATATATACCTTATAACAGCCCCCTGTAGAAGATTTCTTATAAAAGACAAAATGGATACACAAGCTAACATCAGCGATTACTCAAGCCGTCTTCTACTGCAGTCGAAGATTTTTATAGAGAACATTTTTAGCCGGGACATTGCCATTGTTTCCATAATTCTCCATGGTTTCAATCTATCTCAGCATATATAGTTACTTTTTTATTGTTCATGATGCAGAACTATCCGCTATACATACAAAGAATCATTATTTCTTATTTATTGATTATTTGGCTGTTTGCTTTGTATCTCTGGAGGACTCGGACCTTGAAGTTGAGGATGAAATTCCCATCTGCTCATCGACAAATTCAAGAAAGCTTCCTTCTTTTCAGATATCACATGTCAGCTCAGTGGCAAATGCTTCCGAGTCGACTTCACACATGAGAAGATTTGGTAGACTATTGCATAATATTGAAGTTGTCATATTCAAAGCAAAGATCAATGTCTTGTTACCTTTTGGACCTCTGGCAATAGTCCTGGACTATCTTACTGATAGACATGTAAGGCTGGTCTTTATTTAAATCTCAAGATATATAATATGCTATTTGGAGTATTTCTGTTTTAAATTCTTGGTTTGCCCTAACCTGTTGATACAAGTTTTCCCATCAATTTCTACATGCTCCCTTACCTACAGAAATATAAAAAGGATAGTTCAAGATAAAAAATGGACCCACCCATCGTGATCACCCTTCACATTCTAAACAAGACAGAATGTGCATTGACTGGAGTTACAAACTTAGTATTTTGCGCTTTTTATCTCAAATACCCGTTTGCATTGCCAGTTTGCTGATTCACCAAAGAGTTCATTTTTTCTATTTATATGTAACAAAAAATGGAGGCACAAAAATCCATGTAGCCGACTCTGCTTAAAGTGGGAAAAGGCTTTGTTGTTGTTGTTGTTAGATGTAACAAAAAATGTGGTAGTGCAGTATGCCTACCTCCCAAAAGACCAGGGTTCTAATCCCCTTATGAGGTTTGCGTTAGGTAGTCGATAACCGATATAAAAAATAGTTGAATCTTTCAATATGGATTTGAGCAAGAATCCATGTAGCCGACCCTACTTATAGTGGGAGGAGGTTTTGCCATTTTTTAGATGTAACAAAAAATGTCAGCCCTTTCTGAGAAAATAAGCTGAAGAGCTGTTTAGCTTTTTGCAAGAGTAGGCTGATGATGCCCAATGAGCTGAATGCTGTGTTTTATTATGTGGCATGGATTTTTGTTTAATATAACCTTAGTTGCCAGAACTTACATCTTCTGCGTATCCATGTATTTTTTTCTGAGAAACATATTCATGGATTTTTTGCTATATTTTCCAAGTTGTAAGAGCTTATATGTTCTTTTTATTCGTGGAACTAAAATGTTATTCCATTACATTCTGCTTATTATTTTCTTCTCCCAAAAATCATAATATCTCTGGCATTTGCTCCAAGGTCCTGAGTCTTATGTAGCAAATGCTATTTCTGAACTACTACAGATAAAACAGAATCTATTTTGGCAGAAGGTTATGCACTTGTCACCGTATTTTTGCTTCATCTCAGAGTTTTTTTTACTGTATACAGGGTTTGGTCTTCTTCTTCAGTTTGCTAGGTATTATTCCCCTTGCAGAGCGTCTAGGATATGCGACTGAGTAAGTCAAGTCTGTATGAAATTTACTTCACTGTCTTTTAGCATGCTGTCCTCACATTGTTGAATAGATTTAATATACATATTTTTCTTTTGCAGACAGCTTGCTTTTTACTCGGGACCAACAGGTTTGTTTTTTACAGTACATTTTTCTCCTCATTAAACATTCCAAGACAGGTCTCTACGGACTGAAGCATTCGATAATTAAGATGAATCTGGTTTGAGGGGGTGGCATGCTACTCATTTCTTCTATGTTTTCATTTATTGCTCTGAAATAGTGTTACTGGGGGGTTTGGCTGCCATTTTTGATCTCATCCATCACTTCCACCGTCTTGATATGGCAAAAGTTGGGTTTCCGTTTTAGGGGTTGAATTTTCAAGTTCATTTAATTAATAGCGATCACAGAGGAAAAATTTAGTTGCATACTTTAGCTTATCTTTTTCTTTTGTGCCTCTTCTTCTCCCTCTTGTCTTAGGCCTTCTTCGATAAGCCATTCTCTCCTCGCACGAACCTCTTCAAGGGTGCTAATACTTCTTTATATTTTTTGAGGGAAGGTTTTGGGAGTTTTGGGAAGGGTTGTAATGAACGTATACTAAGAATTCTCGGAATCCCGGGGTTCTTGATTTGTGCCGAACTGTCCATAACCCAAAGTTGTATTTCTTTGGTTAATAAGATCTAAGAGGTTTATCGACCACATGGGTTACAGATCCATAATGGACATATAGATTATTATACATCAAGTAACATCCAAAGTGTATGTTTCAGAAGATGGAAGGGAGAACTAATGTGCTTCGTTGATGGTTACCCGAAATCTTGAAAATATTTATAAAAACCATTTCCTTCCAGAATTAAGGTTCCAGTGTTATTTTTTTTTTGAAGCTCAAAAGCGGGGGACGCACTCGATGGTGCTTACCCCAGATTTATTAATAGAAAAGTAAAGAGAAAAAGAGAGACTTACAGCGGGTGGATACAAAGGGTAAAAGGGAAAAGAAAGACCTCAACCAAGATCGGACGGTATCACAAAACGATACCCCGACAACCCCATGAAACAATTACACAACAGACCAGTCACCGACCAACCGAGAAGCAGAAATGAGGACATTTTCCGAGTAGAATCTCTGGTCTGAAAACAGCGCCTCATTCCTAGAAGTCCAAATGCACCACAGCCGAGCGATAGAAGAGAGGATGTCGTTCTTACTCCTAGCCCGCGAACGAACCAAGCAATCACAGAAGGAGGCGGAGTCCGAAGCGTCAAGCCAAGGCAGATCCGCCCAAATGGCACGCGTTATACCGCAGCGGAAGAAGAGGTGGTCAATAGTCTCATCATCCAGGTTGCACATACCACAAATAGGCGAAACCGAGGGGAAAAGAGCGGCACACCTGCTGCGAGTAAGGAGACGCCCACGACGGAATAGCCAGAGGAAGATGCCAATCCGTTCAGGAACCCGGAGTCCCCAAAAGAATTGACAATCCCGGAGCAGCAAATCATCAACCACATCCAAGGCCGGAAGAATGGCCCTGTAAGCATCACGAACAGAGAAAGATCCATTCTTCCAGCAAAGGTGATCTCGACCCACCAAAGGCGAGGGCGAGACCGCAAGGATCTCCAGAAGAGCCATAAACTCCAATTGCCGCTGCTCAGAAAGGTTGGCCACAAAAGTTGGCCCCCAAGCGGCACCATCCCAATAAGAAGCCACCCTCACGTCAGGGTCATCCACCAGCGCGAATAACCGAGGGAAGGTATCCTTAAGAGGCCCCCTACCGGTCCAATCATCGCCCCAAAAGCGAGTTAGGGAGCCATCGCCCAACTTCATGACAAAAAGAGCACGGTTGCGGACCAACGCATTACCAATATCACGAGAGAAGTGAGAGGAAGATGCCCAAAAACGGGCATCCGTATCCAGAGCCAGACTTCGGTCGAACCCAACAGCCATTCTTAAGAAGTTAAGCATCAAATTATCCTCCGGCCCACATAGACGAGAGACCCATTTAAGAAGAAAAGCCTCATTCACGATATCCAATCTCCTCACCGCCAACCCGCCCTCCTTCTTTGGCCGAGTCACATCGTCCCAAGCAACCAAGGGAACACCGCTACGCACAGACCCCTTCTTGCCCCAAAGAAAGGTCCGCAAACAAGAATCCAACCGCCGACGAATCCCCTTAGGCATCCCCTTCACAGAAAGGAAGTAGATAGGCAGAGAAGAGAGGATCGATTTGAGAAGAATCAGACGCCCGCCCCGAGAGAGGAGAGCGGCACGCCAGCCAGCCAAGCGGGCAGCCATGCGATCCAACAACGGCTGCCAATCCCTTAAGCGAGCCCGGCCAATAGACAACGGAAGCCCAAGATAGTCCAGTGGAAGAGCACCCACCGCACAGCGCAAGATCCTCGAGCAAGCGTCAACCTCCGCCGGAGGAAGAGAAAAGGGGACCATGGAGGATTTATTGTAATTGATGTGAAGCCCAGAAGCCTCGCTATAAAGCTCCAAGGTGGTCGCCATACCCGCAATATTCGACTCGTCGCCCTCAATGAAACAAATTGTATCATCCGCGAACTGAATAATCGGCAAAGAAAAGGGCCCAAGCGAGCAACCACGAGACATGCCAGCAGCAACCACGTTGTTAACCATTGTGGAGAGAACGTCCGCGGCCAGGACGAAGAGCATGGGGGCGAGGGGACATCCCTGCCGAATACCCCGGCGGGGCTGGAAGAAACCCCCCGCCAAACGTCCATTGAGCATAACCGACAGAGAGGCCGAGGAAACACACCGACGCACCCAGGAAATCCATAACGGGGGGAATCCCCGCCTCTTTAGGACAGACCATAAAAAACGCCAATCAATAGAGTCATAGGCTTTAGAAAAATCGATTTTCCACAGGATCCCCTTAGTGCCGCGCTTGTGCCAAGCATGAATAATTTCGGACGCCACCGCATAGCAATCACCAATTTGTCTGCCCTTAATAAAAGCCGCCTGGGAGGGCGAGATAAGCGAATCAAGAAGCGGTGCCAATCGACGAGCCAATACCTTAGCAATGATAAGATAGATTGCATTTGAAATGGAAATAGGCCTGAAATCCTCAATCCGGGTGGCAGAAGCGGACTTTGGAATGAGAGCAATAGTAGATTTGTTGAGCTTGTTGAAACCGTTATTGCCAGCACAAAAATCGTGAGCAACCGCCAAAACGTCCTGAGAGAGGATATCCCAAAATTCCTTATAGAAAAACACGGGGAAGCCATCAGGCCCCGGGGCCGCATCAGAGTTAAGAGACCAGACCGCCTCTTTCAATTCCTCCAAAGAAATCTGACGAGAAAGGATATCAGCATCCGCCTGAGGGAGCACTGCAGCTCCCTTACCCGACCACCGCCAATGGCGCGATGCCCTGCGCCCATACCACTCCTTAAAATAGGCCGAGACAGCGACACCCAACTCCCGCTCCCCCTGAACCTGAGAGTCATTGATGAGCAAAGAAGAGATAAAATTAGATCGCCGGCGACCCGAAGCAACCCTGTGAAAGAACGCAGAATTCGCATCACCCTCCTTTAACCAACGCAAACGAGAACGTTGGCGCCATTCAATCACACGCTTACGATCCTCCAGCCTGACCCTATCCAGGGCATTAGCGCGAGCCAGCAACTCTTCATGATTAAGATCACGATCGTTCTCAATACGGTCGAACCGCAAAATCACGTCCTCAGCCTCCACCCGGGTGGCAATGCGAGCTGAGCGAGAGGCCCTTTTAAAAGACGCCAGCAGCCTTCTGAGAGATGACATCTTGAAGTCAAAGCGACGGGCGGCACTACCAGAAGGAGAGAGCTGAGACCAATGCTGACGAACCATATCACGAAAGCCAGACTCCAAGAGCCAAGACCGCTCAAAGCGGAACATAGAGTGCGGACGGTTCTCCTCCCCGTTCGACCAGAAGATGGGATTATGATCAGAAAAGGAACGCGGTCTCGATGCAACAAAGCATAAAGGAAAACATTCCATTAAAGAGTTATTCGCCAAAAAACGATCTATCCGCGATCGCGAGGAGCTATTTCGCCAAGTGAATGAAATGTCGTTAGGAACCAACGATTCAAGAGCCAAAGCATTCAGTACCTCCAAAAAATCCGAGGATCCCGGATCGAGACCACCGCGCCCACGTGGGCGATCCTGAGCATGCAAAGTAACATTAAAATCCCCGCCAATCAGCCAAGGAACATCACCAAAGGCATCAGCATCCTCGCGCAAGTCATCCCACAATTGACGACGGGCAATATGACAGATAGGGGCATAAACACAAGAAAAAGCCAAGCAACTATTAGTCCGTCCACAAATTAAGAGCACCGATATCGAATGGCGCCCCAGCCGACAAGAAGAAAACGAAAAGCGGGACGAGCGCCAGGCCAAAATGGCACCACCCCGAGCACCCACGGCGTCCAGCGCACGGTATTCGTCAAGCTGACCAGCCCCAAAAGAACGCCAGAGAGAATCATCCATCGCCTGAAGCTTCGTCTCCTGTATGAAGGCAACATCACAAGACCATTCAACGAGTCGCGAACCCAAAATGCGCCTGCGGTCCGCATCACCCAAGCCACGAACGTTCCAAGATACAATCTTCATTAAAACAAAAAATATAACCCCCCAAAAAACGTGAGGCCCCAAAAAGCACCAGGTGCGAGTGAAGCAATCAAACCCCTGCATGCGGATGGACCTCCAAAGGATCAAGGCCCGCCGCCTCAGCAACCGCGTCGCGCAGAGTTTGGCAAGTAGAGACCACATCAGAGCTTGAGAAAAGAAAACGCCTCCTAGAGTAGCTTTGGCCATAACGAGATGAGGGAGACAGTCCTACCACCACAGAAGCCTCAGTTCCAGTGTTATTTATTTACTGAATAAGATAGAATATTAGAAATGCACACTTGTTCATTATAATAAAGGTCTAAATAGAAGTTCTTTGATTGTACTATTGTCATCATTGTACTATGTAAGGCATGCAATTAGAAGTTTAGTCATGTTACTCTTGTTGGGGTTTTCACATATCTTGGATCTCCTGGATGAAGCGATGTGTCACCACTGTCTCCTGCTCAGTGCTTGTGAACAGTTGACCAGAGGGAGATTTTTTCCAGCCCCAGAGGGGTGTTAGACAGGGATGTCCCCCGGCCCCTATGTTTTTTGTGATTGTAGCAGATGTCTTGTCTTGCATGATTGAACATGTGAGGCGTAATGATTTCATCGGGGGGAGGGGTGTAGACCATTGGGGATATCTCTGTACCTATTTTCCAGTATGTAGATGGCACCGTCTTTTTTATCGAGGAAGGCAAGGAGGAGGCTAACGGAATGGCAGCAACTGTGAGAATTTTTGGTGAGATGTTCGGGTTAATTCCAAATCACGGGCAGTCTACGACAATTCCATTTGGTCATTCTGTCATAGAGCATAACTTGTTTTGTAGAGCTAGGTACAAAAAGTGGCTCTTTACCGTTCCGTTACTCCTTGGCATTGTTGCAAAAGTCCCCCGACTGGCCCAACTAGTAGGTCCGACTAGTCTAGTCAGTGGGGTCGCCGACCGAGTATTGATTAATTCCGACTAAGCCGACTAATCGATCGATTTTTGGGTGGAAATACCAAATTTTCTTACTTTTTGTGAAGCAAAGTTATTCTAATATGCTTAATGTTTATTTAGATTCAATTGCTTCTTTTCATTCATTGTGATAATATAAAAAATGTACAAATCTTTGTAAATATATAAGAATATATGTATAAAAATGATTTATATATTAAAAAAACTAAAACCGATTAAAACCCGACTAAATCCGATTAGTCGTCCGACTGCCGATTAATCCTTAGTCAGTGACCCAACCGACCGAGTACCGACTATCGAGTTTTGCAACCTTGCTCCTTGGTCTTCTCCTGACAGTTGGAAGACTTAAAATGTCTGACTGGTTGCCTGTCATGAAGAAGATGGAGAAAAAGTTCTCTGGCTGGAAGGTGGCTATGTTACCGTGTGACGAACGCTTGGTGTTTGTAGAGGCAGTCCGATTAGCTATTCTTGTTTTCTTCATGTCATCCCGTCTACGCCCTAGTGGTATCAAGCGCATGCTGGAGATGATCATGAGGAGATTCCTTTGGGGTAAAATTGTTCAGGATGAAGTGGGTGTGCATTTGGTGGATTGGGAGTCTGTTACTTTTTTTTTGAAGCTAGGGAGTCTGTTACTTTGCCAAAGGCTGTTGGCGGCCTTGGGATATCTCGTTTGAAAACCATGAATGAGACTTTTCTACTAAAATGTGTTAGCAGGATTTAGGGCAGAAGTGTGCTGTCGTCTCATTTACAACATTTATTACATTGGGGTCCAGGACAATATGCCCCAACACCTGCACTTTCACCCTTCGACTTTTTGGAAAGAGATTTAGTCAGTGATGCCTCGTTTTCTGGAGCTCTTTCCTTCGGTGCTTGGTAATGGTAAATCTTTCGTCTTCTTGACCGATAATTGGTCAGGTGAGGGACCCTTCTTTTTCAGATTCCCCGCTGTTTTGCTCTGGCTGCTAACTGTGATGTTCGGGTGTTGGATAATTGGTTAGATGGCAACTGGATGCCTTCGTTCTTGACAAACTTCTCTGATCAACGCTTATAGGACTTCCTTTGCCTCTGGAATCTCTCAGATATACAAATAGACCGACAAATGGCCAAGATCACTATGTGTGGAAGGACAATTTTTTCTCGGTTAAACAAGCTTATAAAGTTATCACCAGACCGCCACCACCAAGGACAAGCGCTCTGGTTCTTGACTGCAACTTTATCTGGGAGTTAAAATTACTGAGTAGAATTGGTTTCTTTATGTGGCTACTGCAGAAGGTGCATCATGACAAGGAACCGTCGCGCAAGACTTTTCATGGATGTCTCTAATAAATGTCCCATTTGCGAAACACTTATTGAGATGGTGGAGCATCTTTTCTTCCATTGTGTGAAGACATCTGCAAATGTGGTCAAAGATGGAAGCAGACTAGCTAAATCTATAGAATCTAGATCTCTTTTGGGACTCAATGTTTGAGACAAAGGATCATTCTAAAGAGGACCTTCTGCGTTATATCGCAACTATGTAGGCAATTTGGTTAGATAGAAATGGTGCACTCTTCTTTACAATGTTTCTAATGTGAGAATGTAATTTTTCATTCCAAGACTTTTCAAACTCTCTTCTTGAGTCTTGGCTTATGTAAGTCTTCCTGTAACTTTTCTCCAACTTTTAATATACTTGAGGTGGATACCATCGTGTGTTTCCCCCTTTTTTGATTCAAAAAATATTAGACATGTCAAATGCATAAAGTTGAGATAACATATAAAACAGTTTAATAAACCCAAAATTTATAATAAATTAATATAATAGTGACGACACTTACCACCTAAATAAATAGAAAAAGGTTCGTCTCTCGTCAGAAGTCAAAACAAGGAGTGTCTTGCTGAATCCATCTGCCCTGCTTGATGTCCTCCATGTTGTCTCTTGATCGAGCCACTGTGTTCCACAAATCTCCTATGTTATATAGAAGTTCATGACCATCATATTCTTCATATATTTTTGGGTTCCATTCATAATCAGATGCTCGAAATATTTAACTCTACATATTTTCAATTCCCTATATAATCAAGTCTTTTTTATTATAGTTGGAGGACTTCTGAATGCTACATTTGGAAATGCGACGGAAATGATAATTTCAATCTATGCATTGAAAAGTGGAATGATTCGTGTTGTTCAGCAATCCCTACTTGGCTCTATATTATCAAACATGCTTTTGGTCCTTGGTTGTGCTTTCTTTAGTGGTGGGGTAGTACACCGTGAGAAAGATCAGGTCTTCAATAAGGTATTTGTCACTTTCAGTTAAATCAATTATGTCATTTTGTTTTTGGGTTGTAGAAATCTCAAAAGCTCAAATGTATGTGACAGGCAACTGCTGTGGTGAATTCGGGGTTGTTATTAATGGCTGTTATGGGTCTGATGTTTCCGGCAGTGCTGCACTTTACACGTTCGGAGTTGCATTATGGCAAGTCAGAATTGTCTCTTTCAAGGTTTAGCAGCTGTATCATGCTGATAGCTTATGCAAGTTACCTTTTTTTCCAACTGAAGAATCATCACAATATGTACAATCCCATCAGTGAGGTGAGCCCAGGCATTACTTATAAAATTTGTATGATAATTCACTTAGATTTTGCAGAATTAGGAAAATGGACTTCAGTCTTATGGACCTATCTATGTGTTGGTTTATTTTGATCAATGTCCATGCTAAGACCTCGATATTAATTGAAAGTAACTATAGTCAAATGCATCATTCTGCTGTTGGGAGCATTAGTGATATTTGCATGTATTATATTTTTTGAGACCAACATGTATTATAAATTAGGGTTTATCACTTGTGCCCTTCTTAACTTCTGCAATATCAATTATACCATCTTTTTTGTAATATCAGTAGTGCCCCTGATGTCTTAGAAAATTCACAGTTCCGCTCTTTGTAATATCAATTATGCCCCTTGCTTACCTTAATGGAGGGGCAAAACTGTGAATTTTGTACAAAGTCAGGCACACAACTGATATTACAAAAAAGGTGATAAAATCCTATAAATTAAGAGTATGTTGTGTACATCGGCAATATGCACTACCTTTTTCCTCAATGTCGAGTGTGATACTGTGATATGAATACTTGTAAGCATTATGGCTATATTAATTTTGCTAACTTGGCACTAATTCATCTGGACATGATAGGTGAAGTGCATCTTTCTGCGTCATATTTAACACTACTGAATGAATGAATGAATGATATATGTTGGAGTATTTGGTATATGCATCACATGTATGAAAGATGGGTAAATGGATCTCTCCAAGATCCATTTACTTCATCTAAGAGTTTAGTCCAACATCTACCAGTGGTGGGACTTGGAGGCTCTGTGGAGGCTATATAAGGAGCCACAGACCTCTTGTATCCACTGAGAAAAAGCAATGAAGCATATGCCTCTTTGAGGGCTTCTCCCGTGGTTTCATCCCGCTCCTTAGGGAGTAGGGTTCCACGTAAAAAAAATCTTTTGTGTTCTTTCATGTTTATCTTTATTTCCGATTCCACTTTCGCTTCTTATTTTCTAACATGGTATCAGGGCGGGTCGATTCTCAAAGATTTTCATTATGTTTTGTATTTTATCTGAGATTTCGATTTACTGTAACTAGTTTGAGATTCTTCGAGAGTTCTTGAATTTCTATTGGTGGAATCAGTTCTAGGGTTCCTATTGGAAGCCTAATTTTCAAGACGATGCCCTATCCAGATCCAGAAACTGTTCAAGGCAGTGGCTGGTCTCTAGCCGCACTCGCCCTTGCAGTCCAGGATGCGCGAGGAGTTTCGTGGTCCCCTCAAGCACCGCCCAGATCCAGGCGTATCTCCAGTTCTCTCAAGGCGGGCCCTAGCATAGACGACGCAGTCGTATCGTGCATCTACACTGGAGGCGAACCCTAGCAACGACCCTCCTTTCGCTCCTGTTGGAGTATTTGATATATGCGTCATATGTATGAGAGATGAGTAAATGGATCTCTCCAGGATCCATTTACTTCATCCAAGAGTTTAGTCCCACATCTACCAGTGGTGGGACTTGGAGGCTCTGTGGAGGCTATATAAGGAGCCCCAGACCTCCTGTATCCATTGAGAAAGTCAATAGACAAACACGACCCTTTGAGGCCTTCTCCCGTGGTTTCATCCCGCTCCTCACGGAGTAGAGTTCCACGTTAAACTTTGTGTTCTTCCAGTTTCATATTTTTAGATTATGCTCTGTTTTATCATTCCACTTCCGCTTCCTATTTCTAACAGCTCCTTTCACGCTTTGTCTTTCAGGCGGCTCATCTCAAGCGCATCGCTTCTTCTCTTGCGGCTGGAAGCTGCACCTCTAGCGATCCAGGCAGCCATGTTCTCACGCGAGCCCCAGGGCGAGCCCCATCTCGCGCGTGCGACTCTCCAAGCTCCTAACGGCGGTGCCGCCCTCTCCAAATGCTCAAGGCGGCGCTAGATGCGCCGTACCTCCAGGCGGTCTCCAGCGCAAGCGGCGGGCGGCATTCCCCCGCGCGCTTAGGTCGCCCCATCTTCTCCCTAGGCGCCACCCGTTCAGCATCGCACGGCCTCCTCCAGTTAAGAGGCGACCTTCTCCCCTGTGGCGCATCTCCTCCTTTGGCGTACAGGCAGCAGCGGCTGATGCCCCCTTGGGGGGGGTACATTCGAAGGGTTTCCCCGTTGGGAACCCTAGCTTTGTAACGTGTGGGGCCTCCGTGAATTTAAAAAAACGAAAAAAAATATTATTTTGAGAGAGGGAAAGAGAAAGGGCTCAAGTGGGCTCTCAAAAAAAAAGGGAGAGAGGGAAAAAATGTGATGGCTATTAAAAAAAGAAGGGAATATCCAGAAAAATTGCAAGACAAGCCGTAAAAAAATGATTGAAATGGCTTTAAAAAAGTGTGACGGCTTAAAAAAAGTTGAAAAGCCGCAAGAAATTTTTTGTGAATGTTCATGTTATTTTCCCCACATATTTATATATTATCTTGTCTTCTCCCAACTTTGTCGATGTTCATTGTCCGACAAGTATGGGAGAAAGGGGGAGAATATGAAGAGTCACAAGTCTACTCAGATTCTCCAGATTCAGACATCAAATATTCTCCAGACCAGCCAATTGTTCAGACTATACAGTTTTTCAGATGAAGATTCTCCATGCGCAAGATTCAGACTTGACGTTCAGATTCCGAGTCCACAGGTGTGATGCGCAGTTGTTCAGACTCGACATTCAGATTTGTCAGAGTCCAAGTTCGAGGCACTCCATGTTTGAGTGACCTATTTTTTGAGTTCTTCAGAGAGAGACTCAGTTTCAGACACGCACGAATTTGCGGTCATTTTCAGATGTGCACATGTTTGCCATCATTTGTTCGTGGTCCCCATCATTATTCTTGTTTTGTTGGCCAGAGTTTTCATGTGAGCCATAGGGACTCCAGAGTAGAGGACCATTCCCTATGCCATGTTGGCAAGGGTTTTCATGTGATATCATAGGGACACCAGAGTAGTGTACCGTTCTCTGTGCCAGATGGGAGAGACCCAGATCTCCGACGAAGAGACTTATTTCGGACTCCATTCTCCAGCGACCGTGGACTCCGATGAAGATTGCACTTCCACGACCTTTTCAGTTTGGCCCTTTTAAGAGATGGAGCAGTTGTCCACATTATTGTGGCGGGCCAGAGTACTCCGACGAGGAGATTCATTTCCAGTTGCAGTGACTCTGACATGTGCAGTTCAGAACACATGCTCTCCGACGAGGAGATTCAGTAGACTCACACTCCAGCCCGTTCGTCCTCCTCACCAGCACATCATGAGAAGCAACGTCCTCGACAACAACAGTTGTGCGCATTGAGTTGATATTGTCCGTAGTGTCTTGTAGCGTGGGTTGAGTTTCTTTCTGTTTGTCCAAGCTGAGCATTGCATGCTCCAGCTTGAGGGGGAGTGTTGGAGTATTTGGTATATGCGTCACATGTATGAGAGATGGGTAATTGGATCTCTCCAGGATCCATTTACCCCATCCAAGAGTTTAGTCCCACATCTACCAGTGGTTGGACTTGGAGGCTCTGTGGAGGCTATATAAGGAGCCTCAGACCTCTTGTATCCATTGAGAAAAAGCAATGAAGCATATGCCCCTTTGAGAGCTTCTCCCGTGGTTTCATACCACTCCTTAGGGAGTAGGGTTCCACGTAAAAAAATCTTTTGTGTTCTTTCATGTTTATCTTTATTTCCGATTCCGCTTCCGCTTCCTATTTTCTAACAATATAACTTTTAGAAAACGAACCCAGATGATTAGAGAATTATAATGCATCTAAATGTCCGGGGGTTGCATATGGTTGCCTAACCTAGGGATGGGGGTTTAAATCTTACCATTACAATAAGAAATCATATAAAACTACATAGTGCAGTGAGCTTTTGTGATTGAGAATGTTTTTGTATAGTATCATCGATATGAAGACTTCACATCATGCCCAACCTAAGGACTGGGGTTCAAATCTCTCCAATTAAAATGAGAAATTATATAAAAATCTGGAGTGCAGTGGGGTAATGTGATCGAGATGATTTTCAAATAGTATTATGGATGCGAAGACACTATATAATTCTTTCCTCACCTAATGTCATGTTTAACTTAAATCAATTGAGTTTTGTGTGTTTAATGGGTCTACTATGGAGGACTATCTAACATCTTTGGTTATACATGCATTTCTGATACAACCATACCTAAGTTTTTTCTAATTGATCGTGTATAATTTGACAATCTCATTTCAGACAAATTATTTAGTTATTTGCACATGAGTTGCAATCACATTCACACTTCACTTTCTAGTTGGATCAGCATGTACTATATTTTCTGACAAATTTGTAGGTGTGAAAAATAGGAAGAGAGACATGATGACGATGATTCCGAAGAAGAGGAGGTGCCTGTGATAACTCAATGGGAATCGATAGCCTGGCTTGCCGTTTTGACAATTTGGATTTCAGTTCTTTCCGGGTACCTTGTTGATGCAATACAAGTGAGAATTAATTTTAATCCAATGACATTTTATTGGACAGATTTTGGTTTTGATGTCTAAGGCCTTTTTTTAATAAATTCTAACCAAAAATGGCAAAGGCTATTGTTGTATAGGAATGCTATTTGTTTGGGTTGTTCGCTTTGTGCGAATTGATTTTTTGTGATTCCTAGCTACTTGTACGGCAGTATATTAAGATTCCCAAAAAATAACGAGGATGGATAAAACATGTTCTTTATGATCTCTCGAAAAATTGTTGTCTTTTGGTCATTACCATGGCGAGATGGTGATGTACTCACAAATATGCCTCCAAGAAATTGGTACCTTATCTGAAACTTTACGTATTGAGATTTTTGGTATGAACACTTTACCTTGACACAGTGGAATATTGCTGCTCTCGTTTTGGAGACGTTTTTTAAATGGTCCTTAGATATGTTGAATACTACTGGGCTCAAAGTGCTCTTATAATTGTAACTGGGAGAATTAACTGGTTCATATGTCCGGTATAATTTATTTGATTTTGTCAAGTTGATGTGGTTGTTGCCAGTTATTTGTAGAGAAAGTTTTGCCTACGGCCTTCGCATGCTGCCTATTCTATTAACCACTTACATTTCTTTCATAAGGGTGCTTCTGAGGCGATGAACTTGCCTGTGGCCTTCATCAGCGTTGTTTTGCTGCCAATAGTTGGCAATGCTGCTGAGCATGCCAGTGCAATCATGTTTGCCATAAAAGACAAGCTTGTAAGGGGTTTGTTTATCAGCTGCATTCATTGCTGATGTAGTGTTTATGCCACATTCATTTCTGATGTTTTGCTTATCATTTAAATTAGCGGTAATTTGTCTTCAGGACATTACATTGGGAGTTGCAATAGGGTCATCAACGCAGATATCGATGTTTGTGGTAAGACATCCTTATCTTGAAGATATTTTGTTGACGACAGTTATTATTCTTCCACAGTTTGTTTAGTTTTGCCTTTCTGAATCTTTCCATATTTTTGGTCATTCATTGCAAAAATATTTAGGTTCCGATGATATTTCTCAAGTTGTTAATGTATGTTGAGATATCTTCTGCAAGCAATAAGTTGCAAGCAATAAGTTGCATAACTGCCATAAGTAACCTAATCTCTTTTCTCCAGAAGTTTCGCAGAACTTTACTTTTGGAATAACGGACATCGTAGATGATTTTGGAGAAGGGTGTAACCATTGTAAATATCTAGATTGTGACGATGAATCAAATAAACTTAGTTGCGAAGTAGAAATTCGAAGCAAGTGCTAGTGGTTTCTAATCTGGTACTCGTTATTTATGTGCAAAGAAACGCAAATTATCTGCAATACCACACACATGAAACTAGTCACAACATCTGTATGATTTATTTACCACTGGCACTTAACTTCAGTACTTACGTGTATTTTAAATAACACTTCCAAAGAAGATGGGAATATCATTGCAATTTTCAGGAAATTAGGTTATGGTTATGGAGTAGAACAGAGGTCATCAATGAACCCCACTAATTTTTTCTCTTGGATAAGAGGGAGGTTTGACATAAATACAGGTCTTATCCGAAAGTGGATGCAGGAGGTCGATGTATATATCCAAAACCTATATTAGATGTTTTTAAAGCAAAGCACTGGTTTGGAGTTTAAGAGCTTAAGAAAAAGGAGTCACAATTTTTGAGATATTTGTATCTCGTTATATCTGTTTCTTATTTCTATATTTTTAATGTACTTATGTAATTTACCCATGGCTTCTCTCCTATATAAGAGAGCCCTAGGGTCTCCATGGAAACAAGCAATTCTATTCTTTTACATGGTATCAGAGTGACGGTCCTAGACCGGAGTTCCCGTATCCCACGAAACCCTAACCCTACCCGCGCTCCCACCTCGCTGCCTCCTGCAGGCCGTCGCGGCCGCCCCCCCAGGCCGCCCTCCCCCTTCCCCCGACTACTGCCGCCCCTCTGACCGCCATCCGGGATCGGACTGCAGTTTGAAATGGTCTGATTTTGATCGGAAAACGTGATTTCGGGCCTATAATTCGCGTTTTTCGGCCCTAGCGTACATCAAGGATTGAAGAGGATGGTTGTATGAGTCTACACGTACAACCACTCCTCTGTATGATTGTGTAGACTCACTCAGAATAGTCCACTCCCCTACCGAGTTCCGGTTTTTTGGCTATTTTTTATCATTTAGAGAACATGGGCGATATATTTTCGTCGTCCGATGCCTTCAAGGGCCCGATTTCCACCGTAAAGTTGGATAGGACCACCTACGTGTTGTGTTCCATACAGTTTCGCACCCTCATGCAGTGCAATAATAAGGAGCATACTTTGACTGATTCAGAGCCGACGAACAAGAATAGGGCTAATGCTTCTTGGAAGCATGATGATGCTTATGCATGGATTTGGTTCTCCGGGATGCTCACCACGGAGATTGCCAACGATATCGTCAATCAACCCACAACCAAGGTTATGTAGGACCATGGTTTGAAAAAAACGCGCCTCGAGGCGCAAAGGCGCTCGAGTCGAAATAGGGTGGTGGGAAATCTCCTTGAGGTCACCGTCTCATACCCCCTGGCCGAGGCGTGCGCCTCGGATGCCTGAGGCGGTCGAGGCGAGGCGAGGCGGTGAGGCGAGGCGCTAGGTGAGGCATTTTTGGATTTTTTCAAGCATTTTTTAAAGAAATTAATTAATCCTCTTCGTATTTTCATATATTTTTAAAGGTCTAGTTATTGAGTATATATTTATGCAAAATGAATGCTTAAATTTGACCTATTTCATATTCATAATTTACCATTAACATGTCTAATTATTTCAGTCAACTCTTACTATTGCACCCTTAAACATATAAGAAACTGAGTGCGAATTTGAATACTCATATACAAAAAATTTTTGGGACGGGGGCGCTGCCCCCTGCAACCCTCGCAAGGGGGGGGGGCAACCTGGGCCCCTCCTAGCCCCCTCAGGCTCGTTGACCGGGCAGCGAGACCCCTGTACTGGTAGGGTATAGTGGCACAGGGGGAATATCATATCGTTCTTCATCTGGTTCAGTAGAACATATGATTAGGATTCAAATCGTATGATTCATATCAACAACTTGGATATCTTAATGACAACTATAGCCAATCCCTTTTTGATAAAAAATATTTTAGTGATAGTTATAGCCAATGATTTCCTTTTGATTGGGTAGAAATTTAGTATAAAGGTTTATGGCATTGACATATCCTTTTTTCGTGTTCTTATCTTCATAATATCATCATATATTACTGTTGACGCATATTGAGTTATTGTGTATCTTCGTTATTTTATTTTCTTGTTATCCTCTTTATGTAATTTACCCATAGGCTACTCTCCTATATAAGAGAGCCTAGGGCTATGGAATAGATATCTCATTCACGTTTCCCAACATGGTATCAGAGCGACGGTCCTAGACCGGAGTTCTCGAAACCTAACCCTAACCCTAACCCCACCCGCCGGCCTCTCTTCTCTCTCTCCCTCTCGAATCGGCGCCGCCTAGCCGATCGGCGACGCACTTCGCGCATCGCCCCTCGCCTGGGCCTTCGTCTCTCGCCTGGGCATCTGCGTGCATCATCGTGCTCCTGTGCCGCACGCCTGCGCACAGCCCAGGACATCAGCTGCGCGCATAATCACGCGCGCCTGTTGCGCGCATAGTCTCCTGCGCGCATAAGTCCCCTGTGCGCATAACCTCCTGCGCGCATAGGCCCCCTGTTCGCGCGCATAGGCCCCCTGTCACGCGAGTGTGCGCACTGTCACGCGCACAGTTGCGTGCGTTAGTGCGCGTGAGATCCTCCAGTTGAAGCACTCCAGTGCGTGCGTGTTTCTAACACGTGCGTACGTGCCCTAAGTCTCAAAAACCCTAGGGCACATCCCCAGACCTACATGGGGTTAGTTGCTTGAGGTCTACACAAGCAACTAATCCCGTCTATGTCAGTGTAGACAAAGATTACCTTCAGCAGCAGCGAATCAGAATCCCTCAGCTATGGCGGCCAACAGAGGCCGCGGATTTCATCATCAGGGCCGTGGACGTACTCCTCGTGGGAGAGGTGGCCGCACTAGGCCAACATGCTCATATTGTCATCGTGTCGGATATACTGAAGATACATGCTACTCGAAGCATGGGTTTCCTGCATCCGCACGAGCCGCTGAGCAGATAGAGCCCCCGTCTGCTGCTTCACTGGATCAGCGCTTTGATGACCTGGTTGCCCGCCTCTGGGGCATTATCCCACCATCTGGTCCAGCACCGACTACAGAGAGTCATGCTGATGCTGCTGCTTCTGCTTCTGCCTCTGCTTCCACTAGTACTTCAGGTAGTCCACTTGCACTTCACAGTAGTAGATCTGATACACTGCCATGGATCATGGACTCCGGCGCTACACATCATCTATGTGGCGACCAGAGCATACTTACAGGATACACACAGATTCCTCCAGGACGGACAGTAGTTATTGCCAATGGCACGCATTCTCCTATCACTGGTCAGGGGGAGATTAGATTGACGTCATCTATGCAGCTCAAGAATGTTTTGCATGCACCGCATTTTTCCATGAATCTGTTGTCAATTAGTCAGATTACGAAGGATCTTCATTGTCGAGCTATTTTTGATTCATCTTCATTGATTTTTCAGGACATCCGTACGGGCAACGTGATTGGTCATGGCTATGAGCATGGAGGCCTTTATCGTCTGAACCAGACCTCGTTTGCCGGAATCACTGCTTCTCCCGCAGACCAAGTTTCTCCTTTCCTGTGGCATCTGCGTTTCGGTCATCTACCGCTTCAGAAGTTGCGTCTAGTCTTACCTTATGGTCTTTCTCACACACCTATCCAGTGTGAGGCGTGTCAGTTGGGAAAACATCACAGGTCATCTATTCCCAGTAGTCAAGGTCGGAGTAGTAACTCCAAGTTTGAGTTATTTCATGTCGACGTCTGGGGTCCAAGTCGTGTTCCCGATCATCAGGGGCACAGGTTTTATATTGTATTTGTGGATGATTTCTCTAGAGCATCATGGGTATTTCTAATGAAAAATAAATCTGAAGCTGGAAATATTATTATTCATTTTCTAAATGAAATTCAGAATGTTTTTTCCACAACTGTCAAAATTCTGAGAAGTGACAATGCATTAGAGTTGTGTACGAACAGTCTAGCCAACTACTACTCCTCTAAAGGAATTGTTCACCAAACATCCTGCGCTCATACGTCTCAACAAAATGGGGTTGCAGAAAGAAAACACCGTCACCTACTTGATGTCACAAGGTCACTTCTCATTCAGAGTCATGTCCCGTATTCCTACTGGGGTGATGCAGTCCTCACTGCATGTTATCTTATAAATCGTATGCCCTCGTCTGTCTTGAATGAACAGATTCCTTTCTCACTTGTTTATCCTGACAAGGATCTGTTCACTCTTACCCCTCGTGTGTTTGGGTCTGTCGCATTTGTCCATCAGTTGTCGCCTGGTTCTGACAAGCTCTCTCCTAGGGCTGTCAAGTGCGTATTTGTGGGGTACTCCAGAACTCAAAAGGGGTACAAGTGTTTTGACCCTGTGCGTCGGCGGTATATGATCAGTGCAGATGTTACATTCTTTGAATCCGTTATGTATTTTTCAGAATCCGGGAACATACAGTCACCACCTATATCTCCTGAGACCGTATTCATGGCACCACCAACAACATCACTGTCACCACCATCTCTACCATCACCACCACCGCCACCACCACCACCACCGCCACCACCACCGCTACCGCCACCAACAGTATCCCCGTTACCATTCCACTACACCCGCAGGCCGCCTCAAGCTCATGGTCCTGACCAGTCAACTAGCTCGCCTATGGTATGCGATGAAAATATTAATGTTGATGGATCTAACGACATTTCTGAGCAGGATGCCTTACAGGAGCATGGTGATACCACAGAGGATCTGGATGTTCCAATCGCTCTACGCAAGCCGAAGAGAAGTTGTGCCAAATATCCAGTATCAGCAGCTATATCTTTTGAGAGGCTATCTGGACACTTCAGGACGTTTGCATTGTCACTTTCAGCTACAGACATTCCACGGAACCACCATGAGGCTTTGCAGGATTCTAGATGGCGGCTAGCGATGGAGGAAGAGATGGCGGCTCTTCAGTCTCGAGGTACATGGAGCTTGGTTACTATACCTCCAGATGTCAGCCCAGTGAGTTGCAGATGGGTGTTTACAGTGAAACATAATGCAGATGGCACTATTGACAGGTACAAGGCACGCTTAGTTGCAAGGGGATTCACACAGACATATGGGGTAGATTACCTTGACACGTTCTCCCCTGTAGCTCGTCATTCCACTCTGCGGATACTCTTATCAGTTGCAGTTACTAGAGACTGGCCGCTCTATCAACTGGATGTGAAGAATGCTTTTCTGTATGGTGATCTGCAGGAGGAAGTTTATATGCAACAGCCACCAGGTTTTGCTGTTGAGGGGGAGTGTTCCAAGGTTTGCAGGTTACATAAGGCCATCTACGGCCTTAAGCAGAGCCCCAGAGCATGGTTCCAGAAGCTGTCAGACCTCTTTGAGAAACAAGGATATAAACGCTCCAATGCTGATCATTCCTTGTTTGTACAGAAGACGGCAAGAGGTATTGTTGTAATCATGGTTTATGTTGACGATATCTTGATTACAGGTGATGATGACCAGGGCATTAAGCAGGCAAAGGAAAGGCTGGGGACCGAGTTTGTCACCAAGGACCTGGGAGTCCTTAGATATTTTCTGGGGCTGGAATTTGCCAGAAATCCGTATGGATTGGTCATGTCACAGAGGAAGTATGTCACAGATCTACTGAGTGAGACAGGTATGTTAGGGTGTCGACCTGCTACGACACCAATGGACCCCAGCATGAAGCTGTTTGATGATGACACAGAGGAGGTTGACAGGAGAAGATACAGAGAACTGGTAGGAAAATTGTTATATGTCACGATCACTAGGCCAGATATATTATTTGCAGTGAGCCGTGTGAGCCAGTTCATGGAGCAGCCACGTCAGGTGCATATGGATGCAATACACATGATACTTAGATATCTCAAATCTTCTCCAGGTAAAGGTCTGCTATTCAAGAAAGCAAAGGGAATTTCTGTCTCAGCATGCGCAGATGCAGACTATGCAGGATGTCCTAAGGATAGGAAGTCTACCTCAGGGTATGCTGTCTATGTTGGAGATGCACTAGTCTCATGGAGGAGCAAGAAACAAACTGTAGTAGCTAGATCCAGTGCTGAATCTGAATATCGGGCTATGGCCCAGGCTACTACAGAGATGATGTGGGTGAAAGCGGTGCTGACAGATTTATGCTTAGATGTACCACTTCCTATGAACTTGGAGTGTAATAATCAGGCTGCTTTGTTCATTGCAAACAATCCTGCATTCCATGAACGGACCAAGCATATTGAGGTGGATTGTCACTTCATACGTGATATGATTCAGAAAGGATTCATTGCCACGTCTCATGTTACTTCAGAGAACCAGACTGCAGATATATTCACCAAGGCATTGTTACGAGGTCCATTCCAGAAGTGTGCTTCCAAGCTGAGCATGATTGACATCTATGCTCCATCTTGAGGGGGAGTGTTGACGCATATTGAGTTATTGTGTATCTTCGTTATTTTATTTTCTTGTTATCCTCTTTATGTAATTTACCCATAGGCTACTCTCCTATATAAGAGAGCCTAGGGCTATGGAATAGATATCTCATTCACGTTTCCCAATAATTACATTGTTATATATTATGTCTTCAATAAATATATTTATTATTATTTTATTATTCCATATATATTATATATCATCAATAAATATATTTATTATATTTTTTCTAAACTATTTTCCTATACAAAACCGAGGCTTACACCTCGACCGCCTCGAGGCTACGCCTTGCCTGGCCTCCAGGGAAAAAGGCCTCGTTCCGTCTTTCGTTTTTTCAAACCTTGTGTGGACATCCTAGCTGCCACATATGGGCAAGCCAATAATGAGAGTAAGATTTTCCAGTTGCATTATGACATATTCTCGACCAAGCAGAATGGTCGACCTCTTCATGCCCACTTCTCGCATCTTCGAGACATGTTTGAGCGACTTCATAGCTTTATGCCCATTACTACCAGCACAAAGCAACATCAAGCATACCGAAAAGGTATTATGACATGGGACTTTCTGTCATCTTTTGACTATGAGTATGATGCAACACGTACTCAACTGCTTACTGGAGAGCGATACCAACAATGGAGGAGGTTTACAAGAGGTTGAGCAGAATCACTAGTTCATCCACTACCACGACCCAAACTCCCTCTGCAATGGCGACTTCTCGCTGCAAAGGGGGTACTTCACAATTTTGCTAGCGAGGACCCCGTGGTTGAGGAGGACGTCAGCATGGCCCATGCACATACTCCCACCGTCTAGGTCATTCTGAGAAGACATGCTATCTGAAGCATGGTATCCTGCGTCAGCACGTGTAACCGAGCAGATAGAGACTACTACGACTCCCTCCCATGATGCGAGGCTCGACGATATTGTCTCTCGATTGAGAGAGATGATGACCCCTCTACCCACACCAGCTGCAAGACCTTTAGATGTTGCAGCTACTGCCAAAGCATCTATGAGTTCGTCAGGTATAGCTTATTCACTTACTAATTGTAGCATCTCGGATTTGATTGATTGGATCATGGACTCTGGCGGGTCTCATCATATGTTCGGATATCGAGCGCAATTTAGTTTTTACATATCTATCCCTCCTAGTAAATCAGTGATGATTGCAAATGGGATTCATTTATCCATTGTGGTCAGGGGGAGATTGTCCTAGCACCCTCGATGCACCTGTAGAATTTCTTACATGCTCCAACATTTCAGATGAATCTTTTGTTTATTAGTCAGATTACACAAGATTTACATTGCCGTGCCATATTCGACCCATCTTCTCTTGTGGTTCAGGACATACTCACGGGTAGGGTGATTAGATGTGGCCGTAAACAGATAGGGTTTTACAAACTGGTCCAACCTCCTTTTGCTGGTACTATTACTATTCCTACTGGGTCAGTCTCACCGTTCATGTGGCACCTTCGCTTTGGATATCTTCCTCTGCAGAAGCTATGTCATGTCCTTCCTCAGATATCTACTCGTACTACCCTAGAGTGTGAGACATGCTAGCTTGGGAAGCATCCTCGTTCCTTCTTTCTGATTTCCGAGTAGCTAGAGTCGTCACAGTAGTCAGTCGTTTGAGTTGCTTCATTTTGATATTTGGGGTCCTAGTCATCTTCCCGATCATTACAAACATCGGTTCTATCTAGTTGCTGTAGATACTTTTTCCTGATTTTCTTGGGTTTTCTTGTTAAAGAATAAGTCCAAAGCTGGTTCTGTCATCAAATCATTTCTTATTGAAATAAAGAATATTTTTTTGCTCTTGTAAAGTTTATTTGCATTGACAATGCCTTGAAATTCTCCACATTACAACTATCTGACTTCCTCATATCTCTTGGTATTGTTCACCAGACTTCGTGTACGTACACATCGCAGTAGAATGGTGTTGCTGAACGCAAACACCCCTTGATGTCACGAGGACTCTTTCGATTCAGAGTCGAGATCCTCATTCATTCTGGGGTGATATCGTTCTCACTGCATGTTACTCGGTGAACCACATGCCTTTTACAACCATTGGAGAAAAAAGTTCCTTTCTCGATTGCGTTTCTCAAAAAGGATCTCTTCTCCCTTACTCTCAGGGTCTTTGGGTCTGTGGTCTTTGTCCACAATTTTACTCCTAATCGTGATAAGCTTTCTCCAAAAGCTGTCAAATGTGTGTTCGTTGGCTATTCTCGTACCCAAAAAGGGTGTAGATGTTTTGATCTTGTAAGGAGAAAGTATTATTTGAGTGCTGATGTCACATTTTTTGAGTTTGTTATGTATTTCTCTCGTACAGGTGACAGGTTGTCTAACTCTGACTCTGGTGAAGATGTTTTTGTTCCACCACCTGCTTTACTTCCACCACTACCTCCTCAGGTTGAGCCACAATCACCTCCTACACCACCACCTCCTCCACCACCATCTACCTTGAAACAATTTCTACCGTGATTTTATATTCACATGCCCTCTACTCGTTCCTCTGTTCATACGCCTTCCCCATCATCCGACGCACCTCAAGTATGTACTGAACACATTATTTCTACTGATAGCACTAGTGACATGCTTGTACCACACGGCACTGTACAGAGGAGCTGATACTAGAGAACAAGGAGGCAGATGATCTTGATTTGCCTATTGCCTTGAGGAAGCCGCATCGTACCTGTGCCACTTATCCCTTAGCTGCTCATGTTTCCTTGGATCATATTTCAGAAGAGTACATGAGGTTTTTAGTGGGACTCTCGGCTGTTACTATCTTACGAACATACTAGGAGGTAATACAGACAGTAGCTGGCAACTTGCCATGGAAGAAGAGATGACAGCTTTGCAGTCTCGTGGTACTTGGAGCACTGTTTCTGCTCCACCAGGTGCCTCTGTTGTGGAGTTCAAATGGATCTTTACGGTGAAGCAACATGCAGATGGCAGTATAGATCGCTACAAAGCAAGGCTAGTAGCGCGAGGGTTCACCCAGACATATGGGGTGGACTACCAGGAACGTTCTCACCAGTGGCTAGACATTCGACGTTGCACATTCTTCTATCGATTGTTGTGACTCGAGACTAGCCTCTTTACCAACTGGATGTGAAGAATGCGTTTCTATATGGAGATCTACATGAGGAGGTATACATGCAGTTGCCACCAGTTTTTACTGCTGAGGGGGAGTCTCAGAAGGTGTGCTTGCTCCACAAGGCGGTTTATGATCTGAAGCAGCGTTCAAGAGTTTAGTAACTGACGAGCCCTGAATTACCCTATGTTAATTGTGTCATGTTGTTGTAGTCGGGCAATCGGGATCGATCAAAAATTAACCACACGAATTGATAAATCAACGAATTAATTAATGCGTAATTTTGTGTTTATTTTACCTGGGCAAGCCCTATGGTCGACTCAAGGAGGTAAATGAACAACGTTGGGTCAACTTAGATGAATTAGCTCACTGTTTTCCAAGCAGAATCTTTTTATATTTTTTATGCAAAAGAAATGCCAATGCACATCCATTTGATGAGACTCGAATTACCCTAGGTAATAGTTTCGTGTTGTTGTAGTCGGACAATCAGGATCAATAAAAAATTAACAACATGAATTAATAAATCAACGAATTAATTTATGTGCGGTTTTGTGTTTATTTTACCTGGGCAAGCCCCATGGTCGACTCAAGAAGGCAAGGGAACAATGTCGGGTCAACTTAGATGAATTAGCTCACGGTTTTCCAAGCAGATTTTTTTATATTTTTTATAATGTCAATGCACACATATAGTTGAATTAGGCTATTAAGAAATCAAGCAATTTAGACAAATTAATTTTAACACGAAATTAATCCAATTTAGACAAATTATATTTTTCCTAGAATCCTAATCCAATGATGAATGTAAAATATATTTTTTTGGAAATTTTGAGTTTAAAACGCAATAATGAAAATGCACATTTTTTATGGGTTTTTATGCAATTTTTCACACAAGCAGAATGAAAAAATTATGAAATTTTTACTGGAAGTGAAACATGATGAAATTAAGCTATAATAATTTTTTTAGATTTTTTTTGAGAATATATGAATTTTTTATGAAATTTTTTTAATGGAAAGAGAGTGCCATGAATATTTAATTTCTAGTAGATCCACGAAATCAAATTATCCATAAATCAATTTATCTCAAAAAGATATTTTAATATTCATGGATTTAACTAAAAATCAGTTACATAAATCACTCAACAATTTATTTTATGCACAATCATCTCCATTTGTAATGAAATTTGGACATATTAAAACACATCTAGACGCATCATTTCTGATTTTTGCATAATTTTTGGAGTAAGCGTTAATTAAATGTGAATTTAAGATCATAAATTAGGTAAACTAAGCAATTTTTCACCAAAATAATTTTATTTAATTACACAATGCTCACACAATTTTAATTAAATAGCCAAAAGGTACAAAATTAGATGCACAAGAACATGCTATTTTTGATTAAAATAAAGATACAAAATGAGGTCCAAAATAATGCGTAAATGCATGGGTATCTTTACAGTACAGAAAATAAAACTTAACAAACAAACTGTGCCAAAGGATACTTTTGCAAATATAGAAATTTGATGGGTAAATTTGCAATATTAAAAAAATTAAAAATAAGAAAAAGGGGGAAATAACATTCTTCTTCGTGGAAACGTTGGTTCCAAGATTGGAACCCACTTTCCCAGCGGATGAGGACGCAGGGGGCGCGCGTCACACGGAGGTGCTATGCCGTAGGTGGAGGTTGGCGACGTCGGCGGAGCACGCAGCTGCTGTGTGCTTTCCTCATGCGGGGGGTAGCTGCAGGTGGGCGCGGTGGGGCGCGACCACAGGGGAGCCGCAGGTGCAGGCGTAGAGGCGCGCACGCGGGGCTAGAGGCGCGGCCACGTCTGCGGCGGAGAGGCGCGGGATGACAGTAGTTCTGTAGGGGCTGAGGCTGCCACGTGCTGGAGGTTGGGCGGATGGATGGTGAGTGCGTGGCCATGGAAGGCGGTGGCTCCAAGGGCGGCGACCGTACGTGCATGCAAGGGGTCTCACGACTGCGGAGGAGGAAGGTTGTTGGCAGCAGCGGATGGTGTGCGGAGCACGTCTGTGGGTGGGCCACGCGAGGCGACGAGGGAGGCTGCCGCTGGAGGGGGCAGGCAACCACCTGTTTTTTAAATTTGCTGCTGTTTTGATATTTTTTTTCTAAAGTAGGGAATAACGACAAATATGAAGGAGTATGTGGAGAAAGGGGAGGATGGTGATGTTAGTGGTAAAAAAATGGAGAGGAAATGGTGGTAAAGTTAGATAATGAGGATGAAGGTAATTTAGTGATGATGTGGTGGTGGTGTGAGTGGAAAAATAAGAAAAACAAGGAGTGTTAGGTTAAATAAAATGAAGATAGAGTGGAAGGATACTTACCTGTGTTGTTCGCTGGATTGCGGAGCAGCTATGCTGAACTTCCGTCGTGGCTTCGATCCAGTTCGACGAAAAATCGGAGAAGTTATGCAGCTTGGACGCGACTGCTGCTACGAGGTGGAAGAAACCACCTCGGATCTCGTCGACGGCTCGTCGTCGCTCGACGTCGAAGAAGAAGCTGCCACGTCGCGGCTTCGACGGGGCTAAAATCTCTCTCATAGAATGGCGGATAGGGAAGAATGAAGGAGGAGAATGGAATAAAAAGGAGGAGAAAGAAGTTGGAAAGGAGGTGGAGAAGGTAGCTTGGGTGGGAAGTTGGAGTAGAGAATGAGTAAAAGGAGAAAAAATATAAAAAATAAAATAAGTAGGCTACTAAAAATAACGAAGAGAAAAGAAAATAAAATGGAAGAAAAATATAAAAATTAAATTAAAAATGGAAAAAATAATTAATTAAAATAATAATAATAAATAAAATAAAAATAATTAAAATAAAATAAATTATGAAAATAATATAAAATGGGGTGACACGTGGCGGCTCCAGGAGCGGCCATGTGGCGCACCTAAAAAAATCAAATGTAAACAAAAAAATAAAAAATAAATAAGAAAAAGTGGTCAATTCAAAAAGTGATCAACATGAAAGTTGCTCGTCTCGACGAGATCTACAACTTTCGTGAAGGACTGAAAATCAAAATAAATTATATTACAAAAATTATTTTTGGGAGTATCTTATAGATATAAAATACCTAATTTTTTGTTTTGCAATTTTTTTGTCAATTTAAAAATGAAATAAAATCAAAGAAAAAATAAGATAAATATTTACAACTTAATCTTTTTTATAGATTTTTAATAAATAAGGAAAATAAATAAATAAAATAAATAAATAAAAGGAACTAGAGATGGGAAAAGGCGGGTCGTCGTCCGAACAAAGCGGTGGGGGGGGGGGTGGGGTCGCTGCAAGTCGGACTCGCAGGGCAGTCAACACCAGCCCTTCGTCAATCCCTTCGGGAGAGGTTGCTTCCAGTGTGGCTCTCTGGGGCACTGGGCACGGTAATGCCATGAGCCTGTTCGTTGCTTCCGGTGTGGCCGCTGGGCGCATAGGAGCGAGAATTGCCCGTCGTTGCAGAGCTCTGAACAAGGCGGCACCGTCTTGGTTGGAGGAGGTGGATTGGAGACTCTTTTCCGTGGCTCGTCGGATGTGGGGGCGGTATCGGCGACGCGCTTCCTCGAAGACATATCTCAGGTGACCTCGTGGCGTGTCGCAGCGAGAGGTCTAAGCGGGGAGGAGGCAAGCGAATTGTTGCGATGGTCGAAGGAGGGATGGACGCAACTTTAATGGTGGAGCTTGAGGGCTAGCGATGGTTTCCTGGTCACGGAGCCCCTAGACCGGGTTTGCGTGAGGGGCATGCCGCTTGCCGGGCGGGGTCTCCTGAAAATTCCAAAGCTGCTGGGCGGAATAGCAGAGGTGGTCGTGATAGAGAGCTCGGGGTACCGCTCGGGGGAGCCGCTCGACCCTATCCTACGAGTGAGGGGTCTCAGCTCGTCGAGGTTGGGGTCGTGGAGAGTCGTTGTGAGAGGGACGTCCGTCAACATGGAATTATCTAGGGCCGGGGAGGTGGCCCGGGGGCGTGGCCATGAGCACGGCTTCGAGAATCGGACGACAGTGGAGGAGGCGGCGAAGATCGAAGGCACGACGGAAAGGGCGTCACTTTCGACGGGACAACGATCGAGTAGGGAGCGGAACCGTCCGAGAAGCCCCTTCATCTTCTGCCCATGATCCAATTCGACGCCTTTTCGGCAGAATGGTACTTGAATCGCGAAACTTCCGAGGTGGTCTATTCTCAAACGTGAAACCTGAAAAAGGCAACTCCTGCTTTCAAATCCATGGAAAGGCGGCTTGCATCGTATGGTATCAGGCGGGGTCTCCTAGCTAGTGGCCCACGGATCCCTCTGGAAATACAGATCCATGACCTGAGATGCTGTCCGAATTCAGGAGATAGAACGAATAGTAGGGAAGCGGGCAAGGGCATCAGCCTCAAGATCCATGCAGATCTGGGTATCATCCAACACTAGACAGGGATCCACACGAGGGACCCGTTCTCTAGGCAAGCGGACCCCGGACCAAAGGGGCCCGTGACACCTTTCGAAGATCCCAAGTGCATCACAAGATAACGTGAATCCGAGCGGATCCCCAGGTCATGGTGCCGTGGAGAATATCCTAGGTGGGAGGAATGGACTGGATGAAGAACCCGTTGATAGGGAACCCGTGAAGAACCTATCTCAGATCGTTCCTCCATGAAGATTCTCTCTTGCAATGTAAGGAGGTTGGGCCGCCCCGAAAAGAGGTTGGGGGTCAAAAATCTGTTTATGGAGGCAGGTACAGATATCTTTCTTCTTCTTCTTCAGAAAACGAAGTTGTCCAGGGGGGTTGACGTGGTCATGCAGGAACTGGATGGAGGCGACAGGTTCGATCTCGCGGAGCTCAAGGCTCAAGGAGCGTCAGGAGGGTTATTGACCGGTTGGAAGAAAGACGACTTCGAGTTATTGAAGGAGTCTAAGTCATTGTTCTGTTTGTCTGTGAGGCTGAAAAGGAGAGCTAATGACCTTCTATCCATGTCACAAATGTCTATGGTCCCTTAGGTAACGAGGAAGGCTCATTGGCGGCTGAATTGGAACAGCTGGGTGCTGCGAATGCGACCGGGGTTTGGATCATTGGGGGGGGGGGACCTTAATGTCTTGCTTCTCCCTGATGATCGTCCTCAAAGGAGTGGAGGAGGCGACCTCGGCTTGGAGGAGTTGCGGAGAGTGGCCCACTCTCTGGGCCTGTCGATTATCGATGCGGTTGGCTGTACTTTCACTTGGTGCTAGGGGTGTAAACGAGCGAACCTGAGCGATCCAACTCAGGCTCGGTTCGGTTCGTTTAACATACTTTCAAGCTCAGGTTCGGTTCGGCTCGATAAAATGAACAGGTTCGGTTCGGCTCGGGTAAGGTTCGTAAAGATTCGGTTCGGCTCGTTAAAGGTTCATTTAAGAATAGGGCAATGTCGTAGCCTGCAAGGGAGGGTTTTGTGGTGGGTTTCAGGAATAGGGAATAATGACTTAGGGAGTGGATGATTGGATGGGTTTGAGAAAATAAGAGAATAACCCTTATGTTATGATAAAAAAGTCTTTTTTCCTTATATACACACACACACACACAATATGATGTATATACTTCTATGTATATGTGTGTATATAATTGAACTTTTAACGAATCGAACCTGAGCGAACCTATGTTTTTGAGGTTCGGTTCGTTTATTTAATCGAGCCCAAACTCGTGTTCATGTTCGACTCGTTTATTTTCGAATCGAATGTAGCGAGCCGAATCTGAGCGAATGTCGAACCTGAGAATTTTCTGACAGCCCTACTTGGCGCAACGTGCGATCGCGGTCCAGACTGGACAGATTCCTTTTATCGCCTGACGGGATAGAGAACTTCCCCATGTCACGGGCCTGGGCGTTGCCGCGGGCTCATTTTGACCACATACCGATAATGCGGTCTTCCGAGGAGGAAAGAAGAAACAGATTTTGCTTTCAGTTTGAACGGAGTTGGCTTCTGGAGGAAGAATTCAGGGAAGAGATTGAGGGGAAATGGAGAGGTTGGTCCCCAGAGGGTTCGACTGCCTCAAGAATGGCAACAAAACTGCAGTTGTTGAGGTCGTTCCTTACCACATTCGGTAGGGAGGTGAAAGCAAGACAGATGGCTAGAAAGGAGGCGGCTCGAGCTGGAGTTGCCGGTTAGACAATATAGATGATGAGAGAGGTCTGGGTCAGGAGGAGTTGACAGAGAGGCTGGGCTTTCTGGAGGAATTATTGTAGGAATACAAGAAGGAAGAGGTGGAGTGGAGGCAAAGATCTAGACAAAAGTGGTTGAATGAAGGGGACACAAATACGAGATTCTTCCACACGATGGCATCAAGGAGGCCGAGAAGAAATTACTTGCACAAAATTGAGGTAGGGGGTTTAGCATTTCGGGGGAGGTGCAGATAGGGAACGCCTTGTGGGGTCATTTTATTAAAGCATCACAAAGAAGAAGAGGAGAAGGATGGGGGCAGCTGGGAATAGGTGTGGAGATATTGTCCGGTGATCAGACGGAGGCTCTTGTTATCCCATTTATGGAGGAGGAGACGAAGCGGGCCGTGTGGGACTTGAACGTGGATGGAGCCCCTGGCCCAGATGGCTTCCCTGTCTTGTTTTACCAAGAGTTCTGGGGACTGGTAAAGGAAGAGGTCTTGGAGGTGATGAACGAGTTCAGGGAAGGGAACAAAGGGTTTGAGAAGGTCAACAGGGCATTGCTATTCCTCCTTCCCAAGAAGGAGTCTCCGATCAGGCCTATTGCGCTTTCCAATGGCATCTCCCTGATAGTGCCCAAGATTTTGGCAAACCAGCTAAAGGCCGTCATGGACTCAGTAGTGCTACAGGGATAGTCAGCTTTCATTCCGGGCAGACAGATGGCAGACGGGCTGGTGATGGCTTTCAAGATCTATCTTGAGTGGAAGCGGTCGAGGAAGAAAGGGGACATGTGGAAGATAGATTATGCCAAGGCCTATGACCGTGTTAACTGGAAGTTCCTATTGGGCGTCCCTGCGGAGGAAAGGCTTCCCTGATCTATGGGTTGAATGGATGAAGAGATGCGTCACTACCTCTTCCTACTCGATCCTGGTGAACGACAAACTGGGGGGGGGGGAGGGGTTCTTCCAACCCCAAAGGGGGGTGTGACAATGTTGTCCATTGGCTCCTATGCTTTTTGTTATGGTGGTAGATGCTTTGGCGGTACTGCTTAGGCGGCCGATTGACACAGGGTGGTGTGGGGGATTCCGACAGGAGTATATTTCTATCCCTATTCTACAGTATGCGGATGATACGATTCTGTTTCTTGGAGGCTCGGAGGAGCAGAACGACAATGTGGCACAACCGGTGCAGATCTTCAGTAGTATTCGGGTCTTGAGATCAACAGGTACAAGCCGACTGTGGTTACTTTTGGGATGGATGAGGCGGAATGCTTCAGTCTGGCAAAGATGATCGGATGCCCTATGGGGGACCTCCCTACCTCCTACTTAGGGCTACCATTGGTGGCCGGGAAGCTGAAGAAATCGGATTGTTGGCGAAGATGGAGCAAAGACTGGCTGGATGGAAAAGCGATCAGGCTGTCTTGGGGGGGGTGATTCTTCTGAAGCATGCTCTTTCAGCAATTCCAATATTCTTCTTTTCTACCCGATTGATGCCAGTGGGAGTCAGAAAGAAAATTAAGACTTTGATGAGGAGGTTCTTCTGGTTGGACGGGAAGCAACAAGGGTCCGTGATGCACCTGCTCAGTTGGGATGAGGTAACGAGGCGGCGTAAGGAGGGGGGGGGGGCTGGGAGTCCGTGATGTAGAGTGCATGAGTAAGGCTTTGATCGCCAATTAGGTGATTCGCATCTGGGGACCATCACCTTCGTTAGCGGCTAGACTTGTCAGAAAACTATATGGTGTCAGAGGGGAGTTGGTTGCTGGCAGAGCACGGTTTGAGTTGCCGTTATGGGCAAAAATATACGAGGTCGTGCCGTCGATTGCCCATAGACTACAAGCGAAGGTGGGAGATGGACATGTATTCAGATTTTGGCGTGATGACTGGTCTGGAGATGGTATTCTGTAGACAAGATTTCCAAGACTTTTTGCAATGACGACTTTGAATGAGAGTTCACTTTCGTAGGTGGCGAACTCGGGCACTTGGGCACCATGCTTTGTTTCCGAACTTTCAGAGCAACGTCTGGGGGAGTTTTTTAGACTGTTGGCGGAGGCCCCATCACCTGGAGACTTTACGCTGGATAAAGATCATTTTATGTGGGAAGAAGCCAGAACCTCTGTCAGGAAAACTTACGAAGAACTGAGGAATGTGCTAGAGGAACATGATGCAGAATTGTGCCAGGACATGAAGGTGGTTTGGGTTGCAAAGATTTCATGCAAAGTAAAGGTGTTTCTATGGTGTTTGAGAAGGGGACACTTGAACGATAAAGTAAGGAGAGGGAGACTGCTCTGATTGGAGGACACATTGTGTGATGGTATGGTGGAGGATTCGAACCACTTGTTTTTCAATTGCTCGACATCAGGGCGGGTTTGGAGGGAGGTCGGGTGTGGTGTGCTTCGGTAGCGACAGGAGGGGCTGAAGAGTTCTGGAGGTCGATTCGAACGGTAGGGAGCAACTCCAGTGATGACTGTTCCAAGCCGTTTGCGGTTCTGTGGGCCATCTGGGCAGGAAGAAACGATTTGATCTTCAATAATAAAAGATTTTACTGCGAAAATGTAGTGTATCAATGTAGTTCCTTATACAATCTTTGGGTATCACAGTAATGTACTCTAACTTTTACTTACTGAAATAGATTGTGCGGTGACTCCCACATTGGGAGATCACCCTCTTTCCTACCAAATAAATAAATAAATAAATAAATAAAAGGAACATATGTACAACATACAAAGGGTCCAAAACCCAAGTTTCACATATGAACTCCGATTCTTTTGAATTTGGTCTTGTTTGAAGGTAATTGAACGTACATTAATTCAAAAGTGAGTAGGGGTCCATAGGAGAATGCATGAGAGGGATATTCATGTTTTAAGGTTCTTAGTCTCAAACTAGGGTTAGGGTTTTATTGGTCAATTTTACAAGTTAGTATTTTTTTGATATTTTTCATTTATTAGTGTTAGTAATATTTACAATATAGATTTGATTTTATTCAAGTTTGAGTTAATGAAAAATAGATAAAAATAGGGAAAATATGGTGAATATACATATGATATTTACAAGTGAATTTGGCTTCTTATTTAATGCAAATATGCATGCTAAGATGCCGATATTAATTCTAAATGCATGAATGAGAATAATGCAAAATAAATGGAGAAATGCAGCTATTACTCGGGAACAAAGCTCTATTTTCGACTTTTAGAGTGATGAATAACATATTCATCAGTACCAGAAGTTATCAGAGTTGATAGAGCACCAGGGGTTTGTGCGGTTCACTGCGGATCATTTACTTTTTGTTCAAAGGACACAGAGAGGTATAATTGCCATTCTGATTTACGTTGACAATATTATTGTCACGGGTAATGGTGAGCAGGGTATTTCGTTTTCTAAGGAGTTGCTAGGTTAGTAGTTTGCGACTAAGGATCTTGGCAGTCTACGTTACTTCCTTGGATTAGAGTTTGTTAGGAACCATCGTGGTCTTATGATTGCCCAGAGGAAGTTTGTGACTGATTTTCTACGAGAGACATGTATGATAGGGTGCAAGCCTGTTATACCCCTATGTATCCGAGCATGAGATTATATGATGATGACACTGATGAGGTAGATACGAGGAGACACAAGGAGCTTGTTGGGAAGCTCCTTTGTTCTACTATCGCCAGGCCCGACATATCCTTTGCTTTGAGCAAGGTGAGACAGCTCATGGAGCAGCTCAGGAAGGTACATATGGATGCTATTTATATGATTTTTAAGATATTTGAAGACTTCATCGGGTATTGGCCTTATATTCAGCAGAGGTGACAGTTTGTGCGAATGCAGATTATGTATGATGTCCTAGAGACATGAAGTTTACATATGGCTTTGCTGTTTTTGTTGGGAGCTCACTCGTGTCATTGAAAAGCAAGAAGCAGACAATGGTTGCTAAGTCCAGTGCTGAGTCTGAATACAGAGCCATGGCTCAGGGAGCACGAAGATGATGTGTATTAGATTGGTCTTGACTGATCTTGCAGTTGAGGTACCTCTTCCCATGCAGCTTCTATACGAAAATCAAGCAACTCTTTTTATTGCTAATAATCCTACATTCCATCAACGTACCAAGCATATAGAGGTTGATTATCACTATACCAGAGACATGATCCAGAAGGGACTCACATCCACCTCTCATGTCGCTACCGGAGATCAGCACTTGCTAGAGGGTCATTTCAGAGGTGTAGTTCCAAGCTGAGCCAGATAGACATACATGCTCTAGCTTGAGGCAGAGTATTGAGATATTTGTATCTCGTTATATCCGTTTCTTATTTCTATATCTTTTATGTATCTCTTATGTAATTTACCTAGGGTTTTTCTCCTATATAATAGAGCTTTAGAGTTTCTATGGAAACAAGCAATTCTATTTTTTCACTATTGGGAGAAAAATAAATCATACTCATAGAAGAGAAACCAAGGGCTCTCTTATATAGGAGAAAAGCCCTGGGTTAATTACATGGGAAGTACATCAAGAAAACATAAAACATAAATAAGACCGTGAGATACAATTATCTCAACACTCCCCCTTAGGCTGGAGCATATATATCTATCATGCTCAACTTGGAGCAACACCTCTGAAATGGACCTCTAGCTAGAGCTTTGGTGAAGATATCAACCGTCTGATCTCCAGTGGAAACATGAGAGGTAGATATGAGACCTTTCTGGATCATGTCTCTAGTGTAATGACAATCTATCTCTATATGCTTTATCCGTTCATGAAAAGCAGGATTATTAACAATAAATAGAGTTGCTTGATTATCACATAAAAGTTGCATAGGAAGGAAATCCTCAATAGTAAGGTCAGTCAATACAAATCTAACCCACATCATCTCTACACTTCCCTGTGCCATGGCCCTGTATTCAGATTCTACACTTGATCTAGCCACCACTGTCTGCTTTTTGCTTTTCCATGAAACAAGTGAGCTCCTGACAAAAATAGCAAAGCCTGAAGTAGACTTTCTGTCTCTGGGGCACCCTGCATAATCTGCATTTGCACAAGCTGTCACCTCAAGAGATGTATCCCTACTGAATATAAGGCCTGGACCAGGTGAGGCCTTCAAATATCTCAAGATCATGTGGACAACATCCATATGCACCTTCCTAGGCTGCTCCATGAACTGGCTAACTTTGCTCACTGCAAAAGCAATATCCGGCCCGGTGATAGTGGCGTATAAAAGCTTCCCCAACCAGCTCTCTATATCACCTCCTGTCTATCTCCTCAGTATTATCATCATGTAATCTTATACTCGGATCCATAGGAGTAGTTGCAGGCTTGCACCCTGTCATACCTGTCTCAGAAAGAAGATCCATTACAAACTTCCTCGGGTCATCACAAGACCACACTGGTTCCTGGCGAACTCCAGTCCAAGGAAGTATAGAAGAGGGCCAAGATCCTTGGTCACAAACTCTTGACCTTGGAACTTGTTCATAATCCCCTGTAACAAGAATATCATCCACATAAACAAGAATAGCCACAATACCTCTCTGTGTCCTCTGAACAAAAAGTGAGTGGTCCGCAGTAGACCGCGCAAACCCCTGTTGCTTTATCAACTCCGATAGCTTCTGATACCAAGCTCTCGGACTCTGCTTCAGGCCATAAATTACCTTATGGAGCATGCACACCTTCTGGGACTCCCCTCAGTAGCAAACCTCGGTGGCTGCTGCATATACACTTCATTCTGTAGATCCTCATATAGAAATGCATTCTTCACATTAAGCTGGTAAAGTGGCCAGTCTCGTGAAACAACAACATATAGAAGAATGCATAGTGACGAGTGTCTGGCCACGGCCCACGGGAGAGAATGTATCCTGATAGTCCACCCCATAGGTTTGGGTGAACCCTCGTGCCACAAGCCTTGCCTTGTAGCGGTCCACACTGCCATCTGCCCTTTGCTTTACTGTAAATATCCATTTGCAGCTCACAACAGATGTACCTGGTGGAGCAGATACAATGCTCCATGTTCCACGCGACCGCAGAGCTGCCATCTCTTCTTCCATAGCTAGATGCCACCTACTGTCCTGTAGCACCTCCTAATATGTACGTGGGATAGTGACAGCCGAGAGTCCCACCACAAACTTCTTGTATTCCTCTAAAAGATGAATTAAAGTAACATGCGCAACAAGAGGATACATGACACATTGGCGATGAGGCTTCCTTAAGGCAATAGGTATCTCCAGGTCATCAACCTCTCTGTCATTTGGAATCAACTCGTCCTGTGTATCATTTAAAACTCTAGTGCCATCAGTAAAAACAATGTGTTCATGAATTACTGAGGCGTGGTGGATGATGTGGACGACGCATGAGCAAGGGGGCGAGTAGAAGACCTGCGAGTGTAAACATGGGATAAGAACTTGGACTGGGTAGATGGAGGTGGCGGGGGTGGTGGAGGTGGAGGAGACAGAGGTGGAGGAATAACAAACATCCTCTCCCGAGGTAGTATTGGACGACCTGTCACCTGTAGGAGAAAAATACATAATAGAGTCAAAAATGTGACATCTGAACTCACATAGTATCTTCGTCCTACATGATCAAAACATGTATATCCTTTTTGGGTACGAGAATAACTGACAAAAACACATTGACAGCTCTAGTGAGAGCTTGTCACGGCCAGGAGTGAAATTATGGACAAAGGCCACAGATCCAAAGACTCTGGGAGGTGAGAGAGAATAGTTCCTTCTCGGGAAAAACAATCAAGAAGGGAACCTTTTCTCTAAGAATAGTGGATGGCATGCGGTTCACCAAGTAGCAAACAGTGAGAACCGCATCCCTTCAGAAAGAATGAGGGGTACGTCTCTGAATCAACAACGTTCTTCTTGGACATCAAGAATGTGACGATGTTTACGTTCAGCTACACCATTCTGCTGTGAAGTATAATTGCAAGAGTTCTGATAAACTATACCAAGAGACCTGAGAAATTCAGATAAATGTAGAGGGAAAACTCCAAAGCATTACTATCCGTACGAATGAATTTGACATTAACAGAGAAGATATTTTTGACTTCAATAAGAAAAGATTTAATGATAGCACCTGCTTCAGACTTATGTTTTAACAAGAATACCCAAGAAAATCTAGAGTAATCATTCACAACAACCTTATAAAAACGATGCCCCTGATGATCAGAACACGACTATGACCCTAAATATCAAAATGAAACAACTCAAAAGACTGACTACTGTGACGACTCGAACGAATCGGAAAAGAGGAGCGATGGTGCTTCCCAAGCTGACATGCTTCACAGTCAATGTAGTACGAGTAGATATCTGCGGTAGCACATGGCACATCTTCTGAAGAGGAAGGTGGCCAAAGCGAAGATGCCACATGTACGGAGAAACATATCATAAAGGAATAGTAACAACCCCATCACAGGAAGGTATGGCAAGCTTATACAATCCTCTCTTCTCACGGCCATGACCAATTACCCTGCCAGTTAGTATGTCCTGAAACACAAGAGAAGAAGGATCAAGGATGGCACGATAATATAAATCTTTTGTAATTTGACTAATAGGCAAAAGATTCATATGAATAATCTGGAGCATATAAGACGTTCTGAAGATGCATAGAGGGGGATAGAACAATCTCCTCGTGAACCAATAATGGGTAGTCGAACCCCATTAGCAATGACCACTGATCTTCCAGGTGGGATAGACCCGTATGAATTGAACTGCGTCCGATCTCCACACATATGATGTGACGCTCCAGAATCCATAATACAATCAGTCAAATTCGAACTGCTACAACTGGTAAACACATAAGGAATACCTGATGAACTGGACGACGCTCTGGCAGTAGCTGCTGCATCTGAGGAACCTGCAGTCGAAGGTCGTAGGAGTGCTCATCATATCTCGAAACTAGACACAATATCATCCAAACATGTATCCGGAGTAGGTGCAAACGAGGACTCAGTCTGCTCAGCAACACACACAAACGCCGGATATCCATGCTTCTGAAAGCATGTCTCCTCCGAATGACCAGGACGATGGCAATGGGAACATGGGCCACGCTGACGGCCTCCTCCTCGATCACGAGGTCCGCCGCCATGACACTGGGAAGACCCTCCTCTGCCACGAGAAGCTGACATAGCAGAGGGAGTCATCTGGGCCTTAGTAGTGGATGTGGTAGTAATCCCACTCAATCGTTTGTAGATCTCCTCCATCGCGGTATTGTCTCTCCATTTAAAAGTTGAGTATGAGCTGCATCGTACTCAACGTCAAGAGATGACAGGAACACGCTTGTCATTGTGGCATTCCGATATGCTGTTGTTGTTCAGTGCTGATGGTAATATGCATGAAGCTGTGTAGTCGCTCAAACATGCCTCTCAGATGAGAGAAGTGTGCGTGAAGCGGTCGACCATTCTGTTTGGTCGAAAAATGTCGAACTGTAGTTGAAGGATCTTGCTCTCATTCTTGCCTGCCCGTATGTGTCTGCTAATATGTCCCACATAGCCTTTGCCGATGGCTGATTAACAATATCGTTGGCAATCTCCGTGGTAAGTGTCCCAGAGAGCCAGATGCGAGCATAGGCGTCATCTTGCTTCCATGAAGCATTGGCCCCAGTCTTGTCCGCCAACTTCGAATCTCTTAGAATGTGCTCCTTGTTATGGCATTGCATTAGGGTACGAAACTGCATTGACCATAACTCGTAGTTGTCCCATCCATCCTCACGATATGAGCGGGCCTTGAAGGCACCAGAAGAAGAAAACACGTCACCCTTGTTCTCTGACATTGTACCAAGAAACCGAAGCACGGAACAACTAAGGAGTAAATCAAAGATAATGCGTGTACATGACCATAAGAAGGATTGGTTGTATCTGTAAACTCATACACCATTTCTATGTTTTCTTGTGAGGTCTAGAGTCGCACGATGTGATATAGCTCAGAAAAAATCACAATATGCGAACCAGGACAGACCTCTGACCCACACGAGAATGCGTCTCAACGATGCACGGGGAGACTGGGGCCACCACGGCGGTGTAGGGGGTGACAGGGGCCACCAACGGCGGTGCAGGGGATGGCAGGCGACCACCAGCGGTTACGCGGGAGGGGATTGCAAGCCTCACGCAGAGGCGCCTGGATGACGAGGGTGGGCGGGA